>ML769349.1:88242-507936 GCA_009732865.1 Stipitochalara longipes BDJ | reverse complement strand
ATACTAAGACTCTTATCTTTCTTATTAGTAATAATCCCTATTAGCGGGTATTATTTATTAGATCTTTATAAACCTTTAATATATTATTAAAGGTAAATCGAGAATTAAGTATAAATAATACCCCTTATACTCTTAATATTTATATAATAAGTTAAGGGACGTATTACTTAATTCTTTATTACTAGGAAATTTTTATTATTTAAAAGCTAAGTAAACGTCCTACTTACGTCGGAAAACTTGAATTAAATATTTATCTTCCTTATTAAAGTAGAATATTAGAAGCTTAGCTCTAGTTTAACGTTTACTGGTCCAGTGCTACCGAGGGTTATATTTTCACTATCTCATCCCAGTTTAGCCAGTTATAAGAGTAGAGTCCGGACCCTCTATGAATATTCTAGCTGAACTTGCGGCTCCTTGAACTAACACTTTAACTCTAGTAAGTATTCAATGGACTACACTACTATACTTTATTCAGCTTCAACAATATCTCAATATATAATATCTTAGGCGGAGCTGTTATAACTTTCTCTTCAAGTTCACATATATAATAGGTCGGTTATATGATTTATAGTTATTTGCATACTGTGACCTAGCTGATACGTTTAATAATTGCTGAATACATCGAGAGAAGCTATATAATATAACTAATCTCATAACCATCGAAGCAATAAAACTCTGTCTATAGTAGCGGTGTATCACTTAGAATTGGGCCCATAAACCTATAATCAAGGTCTGTTAGTAATGCTACTCAGCTACTCGTCTAATAAGGATGATCACTCACATGCTAGGATACTGATCACCAATGAGCTGCGTCTCCTCAGCGTAACGTCTCAACTCCTTCACATCTTCCTCGGTCAGTTCAATGTTCATCGCGTTCGTGTTCTCCTCCAGATACTTGATAGTCCGGGTACCCGGGATGGGAATAATATCCTCTCCCTGGGCTAACAGCCAGGCTAGGCCCACCTGACCAGTGGTGCATCTATATTTTTTGGCCACGGTGCTCATCTTGGCCACCAAATCTAAGATCTTGGGGAAGTTTTCGCGCGAGTATCTAGGTATCATGCGTCGGAAGTCGTTCTCAGGGAGGTCGTCAAAGGATTTGATCTGCCCCGTGAGCAGACCGCGGCCGACAGGGCTATAGGCGATGATTGAGATGCCGAGCTCTCGACAGGTCTTCAAAACTTCGGTCTCAGGTGACTCGATGTCCAGACAAAACGGGCTATATTCCACCTGCATGGCAGCAATGGGGTGCACAGCGTGCGCGCGACGGATAGTAGAAGCTGACACCTCAGACAAGCCGAGGAACCGAATCTTGCCCTCACTGATTATTGAAAACAGTCACATATTAGCAATATACACTGTTTTTAAACGCTAACGCATTTGAAGCTTCGAATCGATCTGCTCGGTGTGTCACTTACTTCTTCAGTTCTACCATGGCCTCGATAGTCTTCTCGATTGGCGTCTTGGAGTCGACACGGTGACAGTAGTACAGGTCGATCGTCTCAATCCCCATCTTCTTCAAACTCCTATCACAGGCAAGCTTGATGTACTCAGGGTCAGAGTGTACGGTCAAAGCCCCAGTGCTGAAGTCCATGCCGGACTTGGTGGCGAGGAAGATGTCAGACCTCTTCCCAGTCTGCTTGAACCATTTCCCTATCAAGTCCTCGCTGTCGGAGTAGACATCGGCAGTATCCCAGAAGAGCTCGCCAATCTCGTGGGCTCGGTCAAGGACCTTCAGCTTATCCTCGATCGTACCTTGCTGACCATAGGCACCGCCAATGCTCATGGCACCAAAACCAATGGTCGTAACCTGAGGGCCATTGCGGCCGACTTGTCTAGTGAGGGCCATATTTGAGAATCGAGTTGATGGCAGTTCTCTCTGTTGTTGTGCAATTGTCGAGTACCTTGAGATAGCTTTGAATTATCAATTGAGGCAAGATTGGAGCAATGTAATACTCTGCGAGAGAATATTGTAGTTGGATGGCAAGAGAGCCCATATTTATAAGTCTACAGGAGTACTAAGGAGTCTTCGACTGATTTGTTTCAGCAGCTGCATCTGCCCACTATGACCTCTAGTCTACGGCGGAGTCAATCTATCTAAGGATTATCATGGTTCGGAAGCAAGTTAGTTACAGGTTCCTTACTAGGGATTCATCAGGAGGGGCCGATTTGACCAGTAATCAGCCTTATATTAAGAGCAGGCCAATTATATCGACCGAGAAAAACGCTAACTAACTTCCAATGATTTGTAATAAGTCGGATTGGTGGCCTGTTGATGACGCTAGACCTGACAAAAATATTTGCTATTATTCAAGTGAACTGAAAGGTCTGTCGATCAGTTACAGGTTCTTAGTGGGGGCCGATTTGACCAATAATCAGCCTTATATTAAGAGCGGGCCAATTATATCGATCGAGAAAAGTGCTAGCTAATTTTTAATGATTTGTAATAAGTCGGATTGGTGGCTTGTCGATGATGATAAACCTGACAAATATGCCGTGAACTAACCGAGCATCGATATTCTCGACTACCACTCCTAAATATCAAACCACTGAGATTGCTGAGTTTACGAGCGAACAAATTGGCGGACCGACAATCTTCAAGATAGTCATACATAAAGATTTTTCTCTTTTCTATTTGCTCTACACCATCTTACCGGCAGAGTGTCATAACCGCCGCATCACGGCCACTACTTGTTGCTATCGAGAAAAGTTCTGCAGCATATCGAAACTCTCCTTCCTATGGACAGAGATAAGTCGGTACCGGCTATCAAAAAGTCCAGGGCTAGCAGGCCGAAAATAAAAAGTGGCTGCAGAACGTGCAAGTAAGTAGGCATCCTACGACAGTATGACCTGACGGCTTACCATAGTCTAGACTAAGGGGCGTTAAATGCGATGAGGAGAATCCAGTATGTCGAAGATGCATCTCTAGCGGTCGTGTGTGCGACGGCTATGGTATTTGGGGAGGTGGTGGCAATGTATATGGTAGCGCGGACAGAGCAGCCAATCTCTTCTCTTCCAGGGCCCCGACCGCTTCCCGTATTCCTGTCCTCAGCCGCAGAGTGAGCCAACAAGAGAAGTTGGCATTTGACTACTTCAGGATACGCACATCCATAAAGCTTCCAGGCGTCCTCGGTTCCGGATTTTGGGAGACTCTTGTCTTCCAAGCCAGCTCGAGAGAACCTGCCGTGCTTCACGCTCTGATAGCCCTCGGTGCTGTCCACCTAAGCAAAGCCACGGAAGAGAATCATGGATCTCTTAGTGACACTAACCGTATGAGCCAATACGAGTGCTTAGCTCTGCACGAGTATAATAAGGCAATTGGCCACCTAGATGTGCATTTTAGAAGTAAGAGCAAGGAATCCCTGCAGGTGGCTCTGATCACCTGCATGGTGTTTATCTGTATCGAGCTCCTAAGGGAGAAATTCAAGACTGCGAATACACATCTCAATAATGGCTTGAAGCTCCTCAGTGAGATCCAGGGTCGAGAATCGCCGTCTCCTGCACCGAGGTCTCTCATGCTGCGACCAGAGCCAGGGTCGGTCGACGATTATCTGATCGAAGCCTTCACGCGACTCAACATCCACTCCACCTTTTTCGGCGAGGGTTCGTCATTTCTCTACATTGTAGGCCAAGACGCCACGTGCGGACCTGATTATGAGATACCACTAGTCTTCGAGACATTCCGCGAGGCTCGGCTATATCTTGATGGATTGATGAACGGGGTGTACTACCTCTCGGTGCAGGTCGACGAGTTTTTTCACACATATAACCACGTCCCGGAAAAGTTCATTCGTCGCAAAGAGCGCCTTCAAGCCTCCCTAGAGCTATGGCTGCGAACTTTCGATGTGTGCCTCGCATCCTTGACTGTGCAAGGCGATCGCCGAACGGCCCTCGGCATCCCTCTACTTCGTATATACCACTTGATGACCGCCATCATGGTCTCCGTTTGTATTCGACCCGGCAATGAGATGGTATACGATTTGCATGTGGTAGATTTCGCGTCCATCGTCAGACAAGCGGTCGACTTGTGGAAGCTGCTGTTGCAAGAACACTGCATAGTGCCTTCTTCGCAGAACTACGACTTATCGGAGCCCAGCTTCGCTATCGATGTTGGGTTTATACCACCACTTTACTACACCGCGCTCAAATGTCGCGTTCCAGGCATCCGACGCGAGGCTATGAATTTACTTCAAGCCGCACCTCATAGGGAGGGGCTATGGGATGGAGTGCTGGCTGCCTACATTGCTCGTCGCATCATGGAAATAGAAGAAGGCGCATTTTACGAGGATATTAGTATTAGGAACGATTCCGATCTTTTCAACAGTCCTGGATCGATTGGGACAGGTGATACGCCCATCCTACCGGAGTTTATGAGGGTGCATAATGTCAGCGTGCTACTGCCGGATGGTGCTAGTAGCAAAGCGGAATTGGTATACAGACGCTGTGGCACTGAAATCGATGGCTCACCAGAACCTAAGAGTGCTGAAATTAATCTCATATTTAGCAGAGTCTCTTCTGGTAGCTTAAGCAGATGTACACTTGGGGAGAGCAGTAGTAATAAACGTTGAAGGTAGATAATATGTTTAATAAATATTCCTATCTATTAGGTATTGCTCGATTAATCTTAAGACTACTCTCTCTTCCTACGCTTAGACTATTAAGTACCGGCTAGAATTACATGCAAATAATTAGCCCCAACCTTAACCCTGACGGCACTTCCATCAAAAAGGCCCTAACCCACTTCAAAATTTGCAAAAAGAAGTTATTCACTGCAAATGAGAAACAACTTCAGAAAGTTCTCATTTCTGGGAAGCACTGATCCCGAAGGTCTGTGGAGAGCCAAGAAATTTAATCAAGAGCCTAGAAAGGAGGTAGCGACTATGAGACGAATATCAGAAATTGTGAAAAACATCTTCAAGCTCCGATATTGACCAGCACGTTAGAAGTAGAAGAGAAGCTTTAAAGCATAATTCCTTTGCGACTACATAAATTGGATAACGATAAAATGATGTGACGTTCAGCTGCTCATGTGTTCCAACGCATGTGCACTAGCCTATGTCGTCCCCTCGCCAATGGGACTCCTACGCTCATTCAAAGTCACTCCGATCAGACGACAATCAAAGAAATCGTTCGCAAAATTTTCATTGATGTCATTCTCCAAAGAGCCATCACACTTGCTATAAAAAGTCTACCCTCGGCTGCTCCCGCGCACTTGCTCCTGCCATAATTTTCTCCCTCCACTTTGACACATCTACCTTCCTCCCCACCAAAACAAGACATTCACAGAAAAACAAAGGACAAAAAGAGTGGAATACACGAAGAGAAGAAAGATCATCTCAAACAAGTGATGGAATACCTAACTTCGGCAATTTTGATGCTGTCGGAAGATGAGGGAGTAAGTGATCCTCACATCTGTTGACCTATGGAAATTCTGAAAGAGGCAGCTGCGACGTTGTGCAACAATGAAGAACTGAAGGATAAGGATGATTGCTTCAGACGAGTGACGGAAATGATGAACGAGGCATTTCCGTTATTGAAGAAGATGTAGGGGATATGGCCTTGTGAATATATTAGATTCATGTTTCGAGAATATTTACGTCTCGGCCAATCCGTCTAAGTCCTCAGCAAGTTCGCGCAGTCGAGGATTCACTGCCTCTTTGCTCTGTAGCGTCATTACTGCTCCTTATTAAGCAATATTAATCAAATTCTCGTCAAGCTTCAATCCCTTTGCCAGGCCAGCAATAAGAACACCAAGAAATGTATCTCCCACACCATTAACACTAACAATATCCCCGGAAATTTCAAGGGCCGGGAAGAGTTATATATATACTCCACAAATTTCTATGCTTCCATTTAAAGTGCGGGAAAGTATATATTTCGCATGGGCGGGATCTGTCAGACGCGGATCGTTAGAGACGAGGAGTTTAGTCAAGAGAACACCTTCGGATCCAAGCTTAGTGAGGATCGGGGGAATAAATAGAAGAAGTTGAATTGTTTATAGGGGAATGTCTTCGTCCGTTATCTTACGACTAGTTAATACAACGAAACGATCGCGAGCTCCTGAGCTGGGAATGCTAAGGCTGTCAATAACATTCCACTATCCTTCCGACTTGAAGAACTCGTATTTCTTTGCTAATGAATGCATTACAGCTAGCTCGTGCTGGTTGGGTGTTGCCAGGTCTATGTTATGCCGTGGGAAGCATTCCAGAGCACGGTCTGAGGAGACTCCGCTAGAAGGGTCGAAAATACGACCTGATTTGGGGACAGAAACGGGTTCAAAGGCGATCTTCGACTTCAATTTCCGGATAGTGGCCATAGTCGACCGAGCAACCCTCGGACTCCAGTTTGCATCGATCACGGACCATTTTAGATTTGAACCAATCAAACCGGGAGGTGAATCATGCGAACGGTCGATTATCAATCCTAGTACAAAGAAAACCAAGATAATACCCTAACGGGATGTTGACTCCGTTTCAACCCATGTACGTAGAGAAGTAGGGCACTTGAGTTAACGTAATTCGTTCGCCTCCCCAAGTCAGCTGTGAAAACACGGGAACGGCGGGAAGTAACTTCCCGTGGAGCGTCACTCACCTCTCTCAACCAACTACTCCGCACTCCAAAATTTGCTTATTGCAGATGCACACCAAGAAGTAAGTTTATAAACAGCCATTTCGTATTTCTACTTCCCGTTGCGGATTTCGAGTTCCCGTCGCCAGAATGTCGGAGGCAGGAACAGATGCAAGCGGCAGGAGGCAGAGGCGTGCTCCCATGGCATGCGATTTCTGCCGGCGTCGAAAGGTATGTAGTACCCGGGTTGATGACAGAAATATTGACCCTTTTGCCGTCAGATCAAGTGTAACAACGAAAAACCTAAGTGCCGTAATTGCCTTGATAACGGCAAGAATTGCCTATATATCGAGCTTATAAAGAAGCTAAGGTTAGACCTTTTAGTCCTTAATTTACTGTAAACTGACTTTGCGGAGACCTTTAATCGCACGTATTTCGCAGCTAGAGCAAGAGAATCGATGGTTACAATAAAGCTTATCTACTTTGAAAGAGCGAACCGAGGCTACGGACGGCGTTAATGGCGATGTCTCTAATATCAGCATCTCAGAATCTCCATCTGGGGCGATAAGAAGTTACCCCCAACGGAAGTAATATTGGGCCCTGCAGAAGTCGACCAAGTTATCAGCAAAGCCTACAACTCCTTACGCCCACCTCACTGTCTAGTAGCACTCCAATCGGACAGAAGACATTCTCTCCTGATAAAGAATCCTGTTACCATGGGCCAACCAGGAGTGTCTTCGACGAGAATCTAAGCGAAAGAGCTATTCGTCAGAATATATCGATCTCTGCACAACTCTCGGAAATTGTAAAATGTTAATTGGTAGCTGAAACTGCACACCAACGCCAACTTGAGTCCGTAAATCTTCTGGCTGGCAATCTTGACTTTGACGAGGTAGATCCAGAGCTCGGCATGCATCTTCTCTCGATTTACTGGAATCGGCAATTGCTATCTGGTCCAGTCGTCTACCGTACTGTTTTCATGCGAGATATGGCCTGCTCTGGACCTTACTTTTCGAGATTGCTGCTAAATGCAATCTACTTCTATGCTTGCAAATACAGTCCACGTCTGGAGGTCCGTCAAGATCCAAACAATTGCCTCACAGCTGGATTCAAATTTCGACGAAGAGCTGCTGAAATACTCAGCCAAAGTTTTGACAAGAGCAATATAACCACTATTCAGGCATTGCTGATCATGTCAAGTGCCATTTTCTCGTGGTGTGACGAGAAGAGTGTCTCTTGGTTGTATGCGGGAATGGCATTCAACATGATCATTGATCTAGGCATCCACGTCGATGCCTCCACTTTGAAACGGACGTTCTCAGATGAAGAGCTAGAGGTACGCCGCAGGGTATTCTGGGCTGCATACGGTGAATTTTCCTGCTGCCACCAGCTACAGCCTTCTAATATATTCCCAGTTAATGATAAACTGCAATCATTATATCAAGGGAGGCCCAGCTGCCTACGAATTTCAGGCACGAAACTTTCATTGTCATTTTTGGACGAATACGAAGAACTCGAATTATTCAACCCTCTATCATTCAACGAACAGTTGACGTCTCCTATCTCCCCAGGCCATAGCATATCGTGTTTTACAGAAACTTGCAAATTGAGTACTATACTGGAGAGAATTTTCATGAGCCTCTATACTGAAGCAGGTGGTTCCAGGGATCCTAATGCTCTGCTGCGCGAGTCCGACTCACTTCATCAAGAGCTCAAGAATTGGCGAAAATCACTACCGTCGCATTTAGACCTCTTGTCATCCGACACGGGCACTCGTGTCTCAATGTCTCACACGCTAGCTTTACTGTATGCACCTAATTCTTTCTTGCCTGTTTAAATTACTGACAGCTGCTTGAATCCTACAGCGCAATGTACAATGTTCTCGTCATACTGCTCCATCGGCCATTTGTTTCAGACGGCCACCTTCATTCGACCACCTTGTACGCCGCCCGAGAAGCATTTTCCAAATGCTCAGCTGCAGCATTCGAGGTAGATCGAATATTACAGGCGTACGAGCAAGCCTTTTGCTTGAAAGCAACGCCGTATATAATTTCCTACGCTACATATGTGAGCGCAACCATCCACGCTCGCCTCGCGGCCCAAGGGTATCGCGGAGACGATGCACATACGGCGCTGCAGAGATGTTTGAATGTACTCGATATCCATCAGACTGTCTGCTGGTCATCCAGGAGAGCAAAACGTGTCATCGATGGACTAATCGCAAGGATGGGCGTCGTTTTCAGTTCAGGAGAGTCACAGAGTCAGCCTTCCGATTTAATATTCTCAGATTTTGATATCGATGAAATCATCCGGACCTTCGCACTAGAGCAACAAACCTCGAGATCACCGAATCAGCACCTGCACACTGCCAACGATGGATTTGTTATCGCCAAGAGCCCACCAATACAGCTTGGTAATACGTCCTCCAACAACAATGATCAAGGTGGGGATCATACAATATCATGGACTGGCGAGGAAATTGGGCTTTCGTACGAACCTATCTATGGGTTTAGTGGATCTGCTTTTGATGATCTCGATGATCTTGATGATCTTGACTTCGGAATTGAAGATGGACTCGTAGGGAAGGGCTATATATGAGAAGTTTTTCCCATACCAGCTAATTCTGGATTCGAATTGAATTAGCACGTATCCTGCAAATTCACCCCTATATACTCACATCCCTGCTGTGTCTGGGTCAAGTCGTTAGCCAACGGGATAGCAACCAACATCTTCACCCTCCTTGAACATTAGAGAGTCCCACAGCAGATCCTCTGCATCAGCCGTCATTTATGCCACTATGCTCCAGATGTCTTCCATGGGAATTTGGTTTCCCATGAAATATATCAGCTCGCCCTGCTTGCTCCACGACACCATGAGTCGGCTGCCAGTTTCCTGGGCAATCCTCCGCCCATTAAATAGTCAGGTCGGTGCTCAAGTCTAAGAGTCAATTCAAGAGCTCAAAGAAAAAGATCTCCTCGACAGCGGGTTAGTATATATGGGAAAATCGGCACTAATGCGGCGATGATAATGCCCACGGCCCCGAGTGATCCGGAGACGCATGCCATGCGTGGTGTTGTCGCAGAGGCAGAGGTCGAGATCTTATTACCTAATCGGGCGCGGCTTGTGCTGGGTTCACCGCCAGCCGTATCGAGGTTTCCCTTTCAGTGCTAGTCCGCATTTACGTGTCGGGTGCTCATTGGTGAAAGTGCACCAACAACTGAAATTGCTCTAATAGCCTTCTCAATTATTCTATTTCTTGTATTGAGGGGTATTGCTATGCCGGTTCTGACGAAGCAAGCTACCACTCCATTTTCGATACTGTATCCAACTTTTTGCCGACCCAAATATCCAGCTTAAATCTCTAGGCCTCGATTTCCGCAGAATTTTGAAGCTTACTGACTTTGCGATTCGGCTGAAGCTTCCTAGTCAGAGGGCATATCGATCATTTTCATCCACAAAACTACCCACCTCGTGAAGGCATGGATCCGTTCTCATTAACAACTGGGATCCTAGGAATCCTGGGCGTTACAATACAGGTCACCCAGATTATTCACGATTACACCCTCTCCGTCAAGGCAGCAGCTTCTGAGTCTCGCGAGCTCGCCGTAGAGATTTCCAGCCTTACTTTCGTTCTACAATCAATGAAGAAATTTCTTGAGAGTGAGGGCGCAAGAATTAAGTTCGAGAATACATCTATCCTATATTCAACAACTTCTATCTGCCATGGCAAGCTAAGCTCCCTCCTAGAAACATTGAACAAGTTTATGGAAAGATCTGAGGGGAAGAAATGGTACCGGAGTATTGCATGGCCCATAAAAAAGGGGGACCACACTGAAACCAACGCTACGCTTCACCGATGTATGCAAATCTTCCAATTATCTCTATCTATAGATGGATGGTAAGTGCTGTCTCCGACGCATCTGGTATTCGAAGCTCATTGTCTAGCAATCTTTATCAAAGGCAAGTGAAGAGGTTTTTGCGATGCGTGAAGCTCAATCAAGTGCTTCGAAAGATGTCACGCAAATTCTCACCGCGCTTAACAATTTGAACTTTTCATTCCAAGATTTGGGAAGCCTGTATCATGGTAAGATACCCCTTGATGGTGAAATAGCACATTCTCTCTGACCGAGACGAATTGTAGGTATCGATAGTGAAATGAGAGAGGTCCGGAGAAACTTATTGGGTTCGTGTTTACTCTTCGTCCCAGCAGATGCGATTGTGTGATTGATGTAGCTAGATCATGAGCGACAAGCAGTGCTTGATTGGATTTGCCGTTCAGGTGATACCTCAACACTTCACAACAGGGCTGGCGAAAAGCGTCATCCTGATTCTGGACTCTGGTTTCTTGAATCTGCCGATTTTGCTGGCTGGATGGCCTCTCCTGGTTTCTTCTGGTTGCACGGTATCCGTGAGTATCCAATTGCGGTAGTGAAGACAACAGCGGCTGACTGTTCTGCCGCATAGCTGGATGCGGAAAGACTGTTCTTTGGTACGACCGCATGATCTATCTCGATTATCGTTCTATACCCGCTGACTTGAGTATCAGCTCGACAATCATCAAGGCTATCCAGGACATTCGTTTAGAGACAACAACGATTAAGCTGGCATACTTCTACTTCAATTTCCAAGATACCGACAAGCAAGATGTGGCCGTTGTCTTGCGATCACTGATCAAGCAACTCTGTGCTGGTGAGCTAAAATTTCCTCAAGAGGTTACGGACTTGTATGATCGATACAAACCAGTCAACCAGGAGCCTGGTGTGGAGGACCTGATCTCTACTATACTTGCTACCATTGATCATCTCAAGAAAAAGGAGGTATATGTCGTCATGGATACTCTTGATGAGTTCCCAGAGAAGGCTGGGGACAAAAGGATGCAATCGCTCCTGGATCTCATCAAACAAATGATTGAGCACGGAGCCAAAAACCTCCACATCTTAGCCACAAGCCGGAACGAACATGATATCCGTGCGACCTTAGAGGATCTTGCAATGGAAGTGATCCCTCTTCAAAGTTCGAAGGTCAATCCAGACATTAAGGTGTACTAACAAACTCGGATGGTAAAGGATCCCTTTAAGAAGCTGCCTAGCAGACTGAAAGATAGCATCGAAGAGCGGCTTGCAGAAGGAGCACAAGGGATGTGAGCCATCCAAGTGTCCCAGATCATTGGGCTGCCAGATTAGCATTAACAGTTTCTTCAAGGTTTCGATGGGTCGTTTGCCAACTCGATATCCTTGAAACCTGTCGAACGGCCAAAGCCATACGAGAAGCCCTTGCAGATCTACCGAAAACCTTGGATGCAACTTATACACGGATCTTAAAGGATATCTCTGAAGAGGATATCGACCAGACCTTGTCAATTCTGCAGTGGCTTGGGTTTTCAGAAGGTCTTTTGACAATTCAAGAACTAGCAGAAGCTGCTATAGTTCGGCCTGGAGCCGGCGCGATAGATCCAGACGTCAAATTTCTCGACTCCTCGGATGTACTTCAAATATGTCGCAGCCTTGTCTCTGTTATGAAAGAAATAATCACTATCCGCGATCTTGAAGCTGATCATGAGATGGTGCGATTTGCTCATTTCTCCGTCCAGGAATACTTGACGTCAAATCGATCAGGATCATTCTCGATCTCTGCCATGTCAGCATACACCTACATCGGGGAGTCTTGCCTCTCATATCTTTAACAAATCCAGATAAAAGAAGAGGATGCCCCTCAAGAATTAGCTGGCGCTAATCCATTGCTTGAATATTCCGCAGAACATTGGTTCACACACGTGAAGAAAGTGGAGGCTGAAGTGGCTCCAAGACTTGGTGTTTCGGACCATAGCTACAAATTCATGACTGAGGATTCTTCGAAAGAGTTCTTCAAATCGCTTCAGGTATATGATCCTGTAGCAGTATTTGCTTCCAAATCAAATTTCGAAGACGTGATTGGGAAGTTAGTCCTCAAGCAGCCAATTGATTACTCATCGTCCCTTGGGCTCCAAGACACAACTCAACAGTTACTGAAGAGGGAAGCTGAGTTGAGGATGACCTCCGAAGATGATGAAAGAGCTCTTAATATAGCATGTGCGATGGGGCACTACGAACTTTGTTCAACTTCTACTCAAGGCCGGTGTGAGTTCTCGAGGTGCCTTGTCATGTGCTGCTGCTGGGGGACAAGATCAAATAGTTCGACTTCTACTTGATCACGGATCGGATATCCACGAACCAAGCTCTTTGAGTTATCGCGATGCATTGCAGGAGGCTCTGGCGCGACGTTATGGCCTGTAGGGAGGCCAAATTCAAGTTGCTCTGACCTTGATTGATCGAGGTGCGGCCTTCGATCCGTCAGATCCCTCCATCCATTGGTTTGACGACCGGAAAGGCAGCTCACTAGCTAGCGCCGCACTTGAAAGAAATGAGCATCTGGTGGAGCTTCTGCTTAGAATGGGGGCAGATGTCAATGCTCCTGGGGGTGAGAAGTATGGCAACGCTTTACAACAGGCTTCCAAAGCAGGTAATGTCAAAATTGTTCGATGGCTACTTAAAAGGGGAGCCGACGTCAATGCGGCGCCGTGCCGCTTCTACGGTAGAGCCCTGAATGCCGCTGCAGATTACGGGAAATATGATGCTTTTGAGTTGTTAATCCAGCACGGAGCTAATGTCAATGCTGTTGGTGGCCATTGTGGAACCCCGATCCAGGGAGCCGCGTGTCGTGGCCATTATAAAATTGTGAAACGACTGCTTGAGCTAGGAGCTGACGCAAATGCTTATGGTAAAGGCAGGTTTGATCAGGGTCCTGCTCTCTATGCTGCGGCAAAACAAGGATACTACCAATTAGTCCAACTATTGCTCGAACACGGAGCCGACGTTCAATTACCCACTGAAAACGCACCACTGGACGCAGCAATGGAAAGTGGGAGAGATGACGTTGTTCAGCTTCTGCTCGAATATGGGGCGAAAAGGGAAGATAAGGGTAAAGATATTTCTTCCTCCTAAGTGCATTGTTTACTGGGTTTTCGTGATTTGCGATAGGAAGTTAAATGTCTAATAGAGAGAGGTTATTATATAAACCGATGGTTTTAAGTCATTTTTATAGCTAGGTATTTATTTAATATATTATTTATATATTTACTCTTTCTTTATAGAATTTCCTAATAAACGACTCGAGTCTTAAAGCTAAATACGAGGTTTATATTAAATAATAATATAATAAAAATAATTTAAACTTTACTTAACTCCGATAATAAACTAATTAATGCCCTTTCCCAACTGCTACCTTTACACGCTATATAGCCTCTAGCGCCAAGCGCTGACCGTACCAGCGCTATCTAAACCAGAAGACACGTTTTGACCTCGTCTACACTGGACCTAATTTGTGCATATCATAGAAGGACGCTGACGTGGCATCCTCCCCGGCCCGACGAGTGATGCGCCCTCGTTAAACAGCTCTCCTAGTCCCTTGCTGGAAGCCAGATCCAGCGGGTAGCTCAACAGCGCGCTCCATAGTTTCCAGTTGCGGCCGATCATTCCAAGGATTGGTGTCTAGCTCTTCGGGTTTCCTCTGATTTCCAGCAGCCCAGGTAGCTGGGTTCCTTTCCGAACCCGCGCCTGAGCTTCGGTTTCGCCGGTACAGAAATATAAAGACAGCGCCTATTAACAAAATGGCCCCGATAGCCGTTCCACCACCTATGCCGGCTTTCGCTCCCGTTGAAAGTTCTTTGGAACCCTGTGCTTGGCTGACGTTTGTCGACTGCGATGTAACTGGAAAGGCAGGAGTCGTTATGTTCCCTGGGTCCAAAACACTAAAAGCTCTTTAGTCGATTTATGCCATGGTGATTTCCTATGATCTAACTTACTCGTCAATAACGTGAAACACGCCGTTAGTGATAAAATTATCTTTGGAGGTGACTTTCGCCGAGTTGATATATGTATCTCCCCTATATACGGTGACGAACACTGGGACTCTAGCGGCAGTCATGAGCTGACTGCCATTCACGAGGCTAGATGAGTACAACAACTGAGGAACAAGGTCGTAGTTGACGAGGTATTCGAGAGTGGTTTCATTCATACCCGTAAAGTTAAGACTCAAAGTCTTTGCAGAATTTGCCACAAAGTAAGTCGCATTGGGAATCTCAAAGTAAGCGTCAACGGAGGGTCGAGACTCTCCACTGAGAAATCCGGCCAAGTTACTTAGAGCCAGGGCGTAGCTTAAATTTTCGGCTGTGAATGTATCGATAGCCCCAATCGGAAGCTCTAGAACCTTGTCAATGGTGTGAATGACTCCACCGAAAGGTATTATGTCCTTTGAAAATCGTTAGTTGTTCAGTATATCTAAGGATATGCTACTACGTACAACTGATATAGAATTGCTAGTCGTGTTTACTCCAGAGTCAAAAGTAAGTTGTCCCTCGTTATATGCTTTCACTCTTTGACCACCAGTCACGTTGCAATAAGACACGTTAGTCAGTGCTGAAGGAATGAATATTGGCGTGTTGGGGATTGATGCACTGGGATATGTTCCATTGAGAAGGTGATATTGTAGCGACGCTTGAATGTAATCCTGGGTACGATTTATAGAAAGCCATGACGAAATTGCAGTATTGGTTGGGGCCAGGAATGTGAAATTATCTGCGGCGTTGAATTGCTGCACGAGGTGCGGCAGGGAATTGACAAGAGATGAGAGGCTGCTCAGTTCAGAATGTGCTGAGAGGACTGTTAAAATTGTGTCCCTTGAGCCTGTTTGCGCAGCTGCTTGGATGAAAGTGCTCAGGCTAACCAGTATCACGCTCATAAATTCCATTTTCGCGGGTTCGAATAGTTCCGATCAGATTGTGAGATATAGAAAACATGTGGTAGGGGCGCACCACCGTTCTTAAGTTCTCATTTCAGCATATCAAGTCACGCTACAGTAGCTGCTCAGCCCCTAAGCCACCAAGTCCACGAATGTTCTTCAGAGGTGTCGGTCGTTGGCCTGGTCTTTATTTCTGTGCTCACCGAAAAGGAAAAGCCAGAAAATAGTTGTCTTTATAATATATAGACAAATCCGGTCTTGAAAATAGATTAAAATCTGTGAGATGTATATAACTTCTTTAAAGCTTACTATTAGACCTCAATTTTATTATTATTGTCTGGCAGAAACGAGTTTTGGATACTTTTCACGTCCTAGGCAACAATTTTCCAGAGTTTCAATGAGTCAACGAAAGTGGCTGTGACTTCTCAACCCCCGCCAATCAAACGCTTTTCAGAAAGCCCAAACCAGCACTGCACTTAGCAGCTAACAGCTTGGCAGTACACCATTCAAGAGTAATGGACCAACGAATGAATATTGATCACACACACTAAGCCTTCACTGCAAGCCGTCGGACCAAGCAGTTCAATCGCGATTAAGAGAATTAATCTGGCTGCTTTTCATTCTCCAGGCGTCAAATAGAAACCACGTCCTTTCGCATCTGAGAGAGAGCTCCCCTCTTCCCTCGTTAGAAAATGGCAAGACCAAGAATTCTAAGGCTCGTCCAGCTGAGGTCGCTTTCTTAAGGGACTTAGAATCTTGCCCTTGCCCTCTCGCGAACCTTCTCTCGCCTCCCCTCTCATGAGAGCCCCCTCTCCCTCTCCTCCCCTCATCCTCCCTTCATCCTCTCAACCGTCCTCCGCCTCTTTTGCGACGCAAGTCCGGCGGTCGCTAGCCGCCCCTCCCGCTCGGAGCCCACTTGGTCTGCTCTCATGATTAGGCAGTGTTACTTCTTGCATCCAGTCGAAAGATCTTTTCAATCCTTTACCGTCACTAAGTCCAACAACTCTCGGATGATTTCACGAACTCACAACCGAGCAATTTCAATTGCAGAAACCAAATAGCGTTGAAGACAAAACTTCTCTTCTCTTTTCTCTTACACCTTACACAAATTTAAATTTCTGCTTCAGTTTTTACAAGAGCTCCTCTTTTTACATTTGATTCCTTGTTGAATAAATATGGTATTTTGTTAATCGGCCTTTTATGTCTATAATAAGAAATAAAATAGCTGCAGTAGCCAAATTCAAAGCTATACTACCCTGGTTTTGCGCCATCTCCCTTCTCTGCCTTCTGCCAATCAACCCAGTTGAATTCACCCTTCCGTCCCATTGAGAATTCCGTCCCGTCTACAGCGGCCCAGTCTGTATATGATGCGTAACCAGCCCCCGCAGCCACAACCCGCGCTTCTGTCCCAGCTGCATCAGCCTCCCCCGCACAACTGAACGCACTGCATCCAAACTGGCCAAACAGCTTCGGGACTTCCAAGGTTGCACCCATGAACAACATCACGAGCACCACCAACGACCAGATGTGCATTCCGAATGCTCATCGCTGCAACGAATCACTACTCTCCTCAGTGGAGATTACCCTGGTGGAACACCCCTGTCTAATGTCTTAGGCAGCGCCAAGTTGAGGAAGCCGGGGGACTATAACGACTTAGACTGCCAAGCGGCATTTGAAGGTGCGAATGCATCAGCCGCTCCTGAAGACGTCGGGACACGGAATGAGAATCCACCCTAGAACTTGTGCTTATTACAACACCATATAGTCAGCAAGAAGAATCGCCGTGCCAAAGTGATGTTTGACATTGACAGCACTTGTTGTTTTCCTGCCAGCTTGGCCTTTGCGAGACGCGGCATCAACTGGCTGCCCAAAGCCCATCCCATTCTCAACCTTACGGCCGATATCCACTTTGGGTTGCGGGTTCCGGTGTATGATTGCGGTGTATTAACATAAAAATACACCCCTCTCCTAAGATCTCCCACTACTACTTTGGCACTGTGACCGGGATGGACCCGTTAGCTGTTCTCGTCTTCTTTCGAGCTCTTCGCTTAGAGAGTGACTATGAGCATACCACTTACTTGAGGAAGCAAGACGAACAGCTCTTGTCTAATGACATTATTCTCCCAGTGTTAACAGGATAGTCGGATCCTCTAACATCATGCAGCACTACCCTGCATCGGCCAATAATGCCGACTTGGATTCGACCGCCATTTCAGCAAAGGGTCTTGCCTGTTCGGGTCGGAGCGGGCTTTCATCTCATGGTTCGAGGCTGCGATTCTGATCCTGGTGTTGTATTGTGCATCCTAAGATGACTTCGCCGAGTTAACTGGATCAATAGCGGCGCACGTGAAACTCTAGTGGTTGAAATGTTATCCTCAGTCACTCAGATGAGCATGTTCTGATTCAACAAATGCTGGAAAAATAAACTTGACTCCGTTAACAGATCTGCTAGTCCGTTGTATATGAAATACATCAACGCGACTCAAGTTGAGTTTGGTATAGAAGAGGATTGGGAGGAGGAAGATTGAGAGTGAGATTCGCATTTTTGCGGTGTTTGAGAGAACGGTTGTGGAGCTCAGTGAGTTTTCCAGGAGGAATATTGTATCTTTACTCGGTGAAAATTGAGGGCTAACTATTATTTAGGTGTCGGTTAGTTCTTACGCCGTTCTTTTGGATGGTAGCTATTAGTCGGGTAGCGCAAGCTCGTATCTAGATTCATGATGACTTCATCCTGCTGAAATAAATCTGTTGAACTATTAGGAAGGTCCTGCCATATTCATGGAAACTAAGTTTGTCCTTCTGAGAGATTTTATGCCAGGAATTGATGTAAACAGTTGGATGTTTGATGTTGTTAGAATCCAGAAATGTGGGGAAAAGGGCTAAAAGTTTGACAGCGGCTCGTCCCGTTTATGACATTTCCCTATCAAATGACTTCATAATAAGAATGAGTGCTTCGGATGGAGCAAGAATCCATGGCGGTGGCTGGCTGTCCAGTTCCACTCGGCTAATGCCAGATTCGGTGATCTATATCGTTCCGGACGATGCCAACTCAAGTGGTCTTAGAAATCCATATTTCCCATGGTGTGCGCATGAAGGGCGTATTGCAACGGTATATGAAGCCTTACCATACGAACACCAAACTATACATATGCATAGCACAATTCAGCCACTTCTGTTGTGCAACGTCAGGAATACCCACCTTCACGTCACACTGTGTAATCTTTCAGGTCGGCGCAATTGTATCAAATTTCAAGCGGGAAGCGAAACGTTCATACTCTAAAGGATTGAAGTGGCTAGCTGACTTTTGTGTAGCTAAATGGTGGAGAGCTGAACTACCATCTCAAATGATAGTAACAACCATCTCTTCACAACTCTCAAACAGAGTCTCACCGTAATTAATACTGTTATCGTACCCATTATTCGGTAACTGGCCCTCTGTTAATCCGACCCTTTCAAAAGTAAAAGTACTCCTGTCTACGCAGTGAAGCACTAGCCATTCCCCTGTATGCGGTTTAGATTTGCCCCATTCGCTTAGCAACATGCAATAGAGAATCTCGCCATCCGGGACGTGTCCCTCTCCGTTGGCGTCAAGTTCATAGTCTGGAAACCCAAATTCTATCTCTTCTTCCGTCTTTTGTATAATGAGGTTATATCGTACTCCGCCGCCCGCATGGGTGACCCCTTTGTAGCCCGTATACCGCGCTTGAAAGGAGTGTTGTAGATAATACTTCAGTGTCGCACAGAATACTAGTCCGCCCAATGTGACTGCGGAGGACTGGACTCCCCCATATACGCTGTTACCATAGTATTTGATTGAAACATCATGAATCTTGAATATCGGAGGCATCCCAGGTGTTCGAGGAGCATTTGCATGCACCACCTTGCAACCCATACAAGCCCACGACCATGTTGGTGCATGGCACTCCCTCGGTTTCCTAACTTTCATACTGCAAGGACAAAGCCACTGAAGATCGGTGTTGAATTTCTCTTTCCATAATCCAGCGATATACTGATCACCCGACAATGACTGGATTTGTTTTGCCATTCCGGACAGAGCAGGGAGACGGTCCGACAGCTTAGTCAGTTTTAAAACGCTATACTCTGCTACTATCTCCCACCATCTATCATGGGGTGTTGAACCCCAATTGTCCTTGCTGCCCGGGCTTAGGGTCGCAGCGTGCTTCACTTTGGTGGGATGTGTACTATGGACATGTTTGCCACATTCGCAGTGGAATTCCTTCATACATTCCCAGAGTAGTTCTTCCCCACCGAAATGGAGAACTCGTGGGGATCTACAATATTGGATTACTTACATTAGCTAGTGCATAGACTAAATTGAGAGTTTCAAAGGTTGCGAATACGTACAGAAGACGTTCTTGATATACCCAAGCTCGGCTCAGTAATGGAAAATGTTGCTCGTAATCGAAATAAGGTCCTATTTCGGTGCCAGCGTCTGTCCAATGCGGTAATTTCTTTCGACAATAGACGGAGAAGTCTAAACCATTTTGGTCTTTCCCACAAAACGTTCTTTGGTTGCATCTTCAATAAAGTCAGCACTAGATTGCGGGAGAGTAAAAATCGAAAATTTCTATAGTCAACAAAGCCAGCTAGACCATAGAGAATGATTTACAAAAGGTGGCCATTCTCACCTGGGATCCTGCCTCGAAAAACAACCGCCATGACTATTTTTTGATTTGGTAGCAGCAAGCGTTAGGTACGAACCGTGATAAACATCTGCCATTTTCGCTGACTCAGTCAACCAATCTTCAGAGTCGTCCTGTATAATACACAAGGAATCAATCCATATATATCGTTCACCAAGAAGCCTCACAAACGCAATTGCGTCTTGAAAAGTCTTTGGGATTAGTTTCCATGGTATTTCATCTTTCCATTTGGAAATCGTTTTGCTGGTTGTCATCAAGGGTACGACGGTTTGACCCCAACAATGACTTAAGCAGAGGTAGTTTCCCCTTTGATTTTGTGTCTCTAGAAGCCTGATTGAATCCTTTGAGGAGAAAGGGCGGACGTCGATGACCCGTCGTGGGAGAGCGGGACTTGTAGAGCGATTACACATGTTATGAGTCTCACGACATGAATGTAACCACTCTTGTGCTTGACGTAAACTGCTTTGGAATGATGTATCGCCTGAAGTCACTTCTGCTGTAAGAATGTGTTTCCAGGGACTGCTTTGACCTGAAGCATTGAGTAACTGTAGTAATCCATAACCTAGGAAGTCATACTCACCAGGGGGGTTGAAAACTTCAAGTAATACGTTCAATCCAGAGGTATGAACAATCAAAAGAACATATCCACCATAGTTATACTTGAGAAGAACTTCGCTGCAGTTATCATCAAACGCTTCCGGGACAATCTGATAAACAGCCTCCCTGACTAAGCCGCAGAAGACACAACTCATTCTTTTTAACTTCGGTAAATTTTTGACGAAAAACTTGCTGGAATGGAAGGCCCGGGGTCCATGGACTTTCGAGCGGAGATCGCCACACCGCTTACACCGCCCTATTTTGAGTTTACGAAGAGAACTCGGTTGTTGGAGGTTGATAACGGAGCCGGATGGCGGTGTTTGTTGTATCACGGAAACAGAGTTCGTTTTAGCTTTTTCTGTGTTCACTGACTCCATAGTGTTCTTTTAAGAGCAGCGTGTAGCTCTGTGTTGGAAGATTTGGGGGAGTTGTACGGCTCCGCCGTTTTAGGTCTTGGCATTCGGCGTATCACTAGGATCGATCACAGGATCATGGGGTGGTCCCTTGAGCTTATATAATGATGTAGATTAAGATAAGAGGGTAAGCCTCCAGGAGATCAGGATATACGTGGCCTCCGCTAGCGCCCGCATCACGTGTACCCTGGATTGACATTGACCAACGCTAAGCTTTCTCAAAGTAGGTTGGTCCCAGGAATAAATATGGCCCCGCATTTTTTTCAATCGGTTTGTTATGCTTATAATGAGCCCAAATAACAATCATATTAAAATTCTCCCGGCCTTTTATTTAACTTCACCATCAATGCAGGTTTCTCCCATACATAATACACGTTTTGGTCTGCCCACCGATGACTCTCAGGACATAATTCAATATCGAAATGGAAAAGCAATTTACAAAGAATCATCCGGATCTCGGCATAGGCAAGGCTATTAAATAATCGTCAGTAATGCTCACAAATTATTCCATCACTGGCGAGTCGGAGACCTACTTCTTCCCTAAGCAACCTCGCGGTCCTAGACTGAAGGGTTGAAGAATATCTTTATTATCCAACATAAATCGAGAATTAGTGCCTAGCCAACGCTCGGGAATGAATTCGTTTGGCCTGACAAAATTTGACCTTGAGTGATAGGATGCGTAGTGGTGACAGGCCAGGAGGGTCTAGATCTGGGTTCAGCTTGTGCTCCGAAATGGGATAGACTAACCAAACATTTTCAGGTATAAAATGACCATCCACAGTAGCGCCGCCAACGGGGGAAACTCTTTTAAGACTTGTAACTACCGGGGGGTACATTCGTAATGATTCCTCGATGACAGCAGCTAGATATGGAAGTGTGGCAGCGTTGGCGAACTTGATCTCCTCTTGGGTAGCAAACGCTTCGCGGATCTCGCTTGTAATTTTCTGCATGGCGCTGGCCGACTTGCAAAGGTAATATACACATCCTGAAAGCATTGTAGCCGAGGTTTCACTTCCTGCCATGATCAATCTTACTATAGTAAGCCAACGAAGATAGAAAATTGCTAGAAATGGTGACAAACATGAATGCATTCGAGTGCACCTCTGCTCTACTCAAGATCTTCTCGTTTTCCTGATACCCTCCGTCTTCCTCGGAGAATCCATTTTTCAGGACAGCTGATATGAAATCTGGGCGATCAGTCCCCATCTTCAATCTGCGGTCTACTTTTGCTGCGCCCATATTGAAGTGGTCCAGTGCTTGCTGTTTGATTTTATTCGGAACCATCCTCTCCAACGCAGCACCAAGCCATGGAAATTATTTGATGGCGCCCACAATTGCCATAAGTTTGATCGCACTAAAGACAAATGCGATCCACTCATGCAATCGGCTCTCCTCCAGACATTTGAAAGACTCGCCGAACATCAGATCTCCAGTGATATCAAAGGTGGCGTAATTTATCCAGGTCTTCATATCAACCTTTCCGCCACTACTTTCATCGACGACTGATTTCAGTTTCTGAATCATCATATCCACGTACCAGATGATCAAGCTTTCTTGTTCTCGTAAGGCGCGATCCGAAAACGCATATGCCAGCAATCGCCGATGTCTCGCATGAACTGCGTCATCTACCGCGCAGACTAAATGATTTACGCCATTGGGAGGAACCATGTAGTGATTTGGGTCTTTTTTGAAATTTCTCGAGCTATAGATATCGCGATATGCCTGCGGCGTATTGATAGCAAGTTCGTTGGGCCCGATTCGTACGATTGTGCCATACCGTTCATGCAATGCTGTGATGTCAAGATGGGTGTGGCCACTAAGCACTGATAGCTGCGAGGGAACCTTGGAAATTGCCCATAACTTTGGACCAGGATATTGTGACAGAGGCGAGAAGTACAGATTGTATGTTGCATCGTAAAACAGGTAGACGAGCACCTGTGAATGTATGAGCATTACGACTTTAGAAATCCATATGATGGTAATTTTAGCATCCCAGGGATTGGTCATTGAGAAACACTTTTGTACATACCAACAAACAGAAGGTTCCCAGCCAGAAGTAGCAATTGAGAATAACCCAATTCCACTTCTCCATCTGTCAGATTCGCTTGTTGAAAGTAAAATTAAGGAAAACAATGAAGTTATTGATCCTTTCCAAGTATTCAAAAGGAGCATATCTTGGAACCTGCTAGCATTAAAAATGGCAATCTTCACTACCCATAAGCAAACTCTCAGGACAAACTAGTACAGTCTTGATTTGCGCTATACCTCTGGCAATCAGGATAAAAGCCGATTGCATGTAAGCTCTTTGCTGAAATTTATTTCTGATGATTGGTAATCACAGCCTCTGCACGAAGTTATGTATGTATGACGTTGGATTCTTCATTAGGGCATCGCTCAATTAAAGCCAATCTCCTTCGGGGTAATGGTCTTGGAATGCCGTATGTGCCGACTTGGATCATGAATCACGCTTATCATTGGCTTTGCAACTTTTGTTAATTTGTGCTTATCTCTTCGCATTACTTGGGTGGAAATAAATCAAACAGCCACGAATTCAACATTTGAAAACCCCGCACACAATTTTCATGTGACCACAATTGCTGCAGCCTATGCTGGAGGAAACTATTTATTGCAAGAATATATAATATTTGAAATTAATTAATAATTTGGCGGGACGGGCCGTGTTAACAGCGGGGATGTAAATATAGACTGAGTGCATATTTTGACGAGTAGGATTCTCTCCTCTGGCTAGCCGGTCAATGCTGGAGCACAGTGGCTGAGGGCATCCGATGCGCAAAGCATTTTCCGTTTTTGGTCAAGTATGGGAAATGAGTCTCCTTATTATAATATAAATTCTATTGCAGTAATAGAGTTGGTCACAGTATACTATTATAATGCTTACCTAGCTCCGTTATGGCTAATGATCTAGATAGATAATGTGACCTATCTAACTGCGTATAATTAAGCCGGAAGATCTAGACATGCATAATATTCACAATCCAGTGGTTTTAGGGCTTCGAAACTACTACCAGCTGGCTCGGTATGCTCAAGGTTCCCCCTCCGAAACCGGTTTTCAACGAAGCGGAACCTCTTATCCGAGTGGGGTTGAGATTACTGATCTTTTTGTAAGCGCTTGGAAAACTGCACTTGTTCAAACGACACAATATACGGGTGTAAGACTTCAGTTGACTAGATCTCTTGCATGGTCTCATCTGATGGTAAGCCCGGATGTAGTGAGCTGAAGTGTAGATAACTATATGTTCTACCGTGGAGATTTGGTGTATATATTTCCTCTTGGAACTTTCAAAATATTTGCCGAGATTGAATCCACACCACTTTGCCATCGCTGTGTACTTCCATACAGATATTTCATATTTATAAACAATGCCTTCAGCTGATCAAAACAGCAAGTTGCAACAAGACACTTTCTTTTCACAAGCCATCCCTCTCGACGAAATCAAATCCTACGGTTGTTACACAATACTGCCTGCAAGACGACATAACAACGTCAAACTTTTTGAACAAGCAAATGCCGAAATCAGGGCTTTGTGGAATGACAACTTCCATGATAGCTTGATTGAATGGCACTCAGGAACAACAAACAAAGTTTCTGGGGACTGGGATGTTCTCGTGTACCCAGGATGCAGGCCGGGTAGGGAGCGATATATAACCTGGATTAGTCAATTCTTTTTCCTTGTGGATGGTAAGTTGAATAAGCAACGCAAATCCATCGAGATTCTGACTTGAAGACAATAGATAAAGCAGATCAAATGACTCGCGAAGAAGTAAGATCAATAACTATGTCCCTGTCCTCATAGTTTTATGAACATACAATTAGGCTCATAGCGGATTCAATCGTCAAATTCGTGAAATAATCTCCGGGGAAGGCAAGATGGTGCCACAAACACCACTAGAGAAAGTCCTCGTTCATGTGATGCAAGGCGTGCTTGCTGTTGACCATGAACGTGGAATGATCTCTTTCAACGCATGGTTAGACTGGCTGCGGATTTCAGATGTCTATGACGTTACAGACTTCGACAATATCGATTCTTATGTGGAGTATAGAATCAGTAATGTCGCATTTCCGTAAGTTCTTCGAAATTTCTCCAGTACCCCACATTTAACTTTCTCGAAACAGCGCTATGTGTGCGATGTTACCATTTGCCATGGAACTAGACATCAACTCCGAAGACTTGAAGCCTATTGAGCCATTCCTTCACGCTGCAGGTGCATCCATCGCCATGACTAACGATTACTGGAGCTGGCCAAAGGAATTCCGAGCGTCTTCAGAAGGCAATTGCCGCATTATGAACGCAGTGACAATTATAATGACTGAAAAGAACATTACTATGGATCAAGCTCACGAAATGGTGAAAGAACTTGCTTTAAAGTACGAGAAAGAGGCTGTTTTCCAGCGCGATTCAATTGTATCGCGCAACGTTCGCCTCCCGGAGAATGTGCAGAGGTATATGAACGCAGTGGTATGGTTAGCGTCAGGGAACAACTTGTGGAGTTCAACTACTCCTCGTTATCATTCTAATAATGGGAAGACAGTGGCTTAAGCTCATAGAGAAGAGCGACCTTTAGCCAAGATCAAATTGAGGAATGATTAACATAGCAGTTTTTGGAAGACTTGCTTTGGATATGATACACACGTCAAGGCTAGGTTATTATTGTTTATTAACATAAGATAGATTAGTATAGTAGGCAACATTAAATGTTAACACAGCATGTCATGTATCTGAACTTAAGTCATGAAACTTTGCATGGCCATGGCTCAGGCCAATTCCCATCCTCAGTTCAGGTTGGAACAGGAGCCGTTCATGTCCCGAGGCTAAACCCAAATAGCGAGAGAAAATAAATTAACACTAAGTCTATGGAAACTCTCATGATCAAGTTCAGGGATTTCATAGTGACCTTTCTCAACAGCCACTGATAAAGAGGCATACTTGGACGGGGACTATGAGAACTAGGTCGCAAAATTGGTATTATAAGGAGGTAGTCTCGAGGGGGAAGTCGTTGAGATGACTCTTAAATAGCCAGAAGGCTCCTCACAACGGCCATTACGACCCTCAAAGAATTCCTCGCTAGTTTATAATAATAATTACAATTTGACTTCCGAGCTTTCGTACTTAACATACATTCGACGCGTAGAAAATGCAAACTATCTATTTTATCCTTAATTTTTAAAACAGAAGTATAAAGGGGCATATAAATCAACATCGCTTTTAATTTCTCTTCCTAAAGCAGAAGTATAAAAGACTACCAATCAGGACAAGAATGAAAGCAGTACCGCCAATGACTGTTGCAGCAATAACACCAACATGACTTGAAGAGCCTTTAATAACTGGTGGAGCTGTTCCGGAGGCGGGATCAACAGTTACTGGGCTGCTTGGGAGAAGCGTGGGGGATTGAGCGAAAGTTGTCTTTACCCAAGTTGGGTGTGAGACAGGGGACCCGGAACTTGAGAGAGTTGGAAGTGTTGGGGAGGGTGTTTTAGTGGTTGTTGATATCGGGGATGATGTTCTGACTGTAGTTGAATCCAATGATACCGAAATTGTGGTTTTGATAGTAGAGCACCCAAAAATTGAGGAGCTAATATCGGTATAAGTGAATTTAAAGTATAATGGATTGGCGCTAGCAGTACTTCAAAACTGTCAATTGCCATTTTTTATAAGAGTGAAAATGTTCTCTATACCATTTCATCACAAAAGTGTTTGTCAAGCAAGGTCCAGAGCATTGATTCACTGCTGTGGAATCATAGCACTCAGTGTGGTAGACGCAACCAGCTAAGGTGTCGAGACCAGCGGAGGTGTATAAAGTACTGCAACATCCAACTGCACTTAAACCTTGATTGAATCCGCAAGCAGACGTGCTTGCACACGTAATCGGGTTATCTATAGGTCGTCAAAGAGGGTCTCACTCTTCTGCCAATGAAGCATTACTCGCCGAAAGACCCGCTTACATAGCCACAGACAGCAGGATCAATTGTTCGTTTGAATAGAGCAGGATTGCCCAATGGAGCTCTAGTTGGTTCGATTATCGTTGTTCCAAGCTCTTGAGGCGCCTCAGTGGTCTGTTGAGGGCCGTTCCAAAGCCTCGCGTGTGCAATACCAAGAGGGGCGAGGCTGAATAGCATCATGCATTGGAGCATTGCAAAATAACCGGAATTAGATGTGAATAATTCTGTGTACATATTGCTACAAGCTTGGTAAGACGCCAAAAAAAAGTGTATCTCGATCATTACGAGCTGAAGGCAACTTTAACATTCTGTATGAAAGCCACACTATGGACCGAATGTGCCAGAAGCCACTTACCACCTTTCTTTTTCTAAATCCGGTTTGGCAAGGCATTCTTTTTCTAACCACAATCTAATCGTCGCAACCTCATTCCTGATACAGCATAATTTAGCGAAATGAAGCACTTTGTTTCTGTGGCTGACCAGTGGCTTGGGGACTGTACAGCTTACAAACAGAGCCAAGAAGAGCTGAGGCCGCCACAATATTGACGATCTTGGCTTCATCTTGTACACCAATAGAATATAGCACTTCTGAGAAGTGTGGCTGTGGGGCGCTGAGTCCAGAGCCGCTTAGAGACAGAGCCAAGAAGAGCTGAGACCGCCACAATATTGGCGACCTCGGTTTCGCTTGGTGCACCAGTAGAAGATAGCACTTCTGAAAGGTGTGGCTGTGGGGACGCTGAGTCCAGAGCCTTTTGTTAGAACCCTAAATTTATTCAAACTCCAAATCGCTTCCCTCCTTTCAACACTATCTTCGTACACTCTTGCAAATCAACAATAACATGGCTTACAGCGATGAAGTCAGAGTCAGGAAGCGCATGGGTGGGCGCTTTTCTGACATTACTCTTAGCTTTGTTATTCTTACAATCCCTATGACAGTCTTTACTGCACTCATACTCGGGCTCGTTTTCGGCTACAGAGTTACTCACAATAACCCTCCATTTCCTCATCTCCAGTTAGAGGGGACGACTGATGAACCTGGTATCTACTACGTCAATTTGAATGCGACATTCTTGGTGTTTATTGCTTCTTGGTCGAGCAGTTTAGCGCCTATGCTCATTAGCTTCATTCTCGTCCTCGTAACATACCCTATTTGTCGGCAATATTTGGTACAAGCACGAGGGAATTTGAAACGAGAACTCTTAACACCATACCAACTCGCTTTGACCTTAAGGTTTCTGAATGGAGGTGGGCTCGGTGCTTTATGGAGCTGGATCAAATATCACGTTGGGTGGAAACATGTCCGACAACCACAAGGCAGTGCCTTGAGCAAAACTGCACTTGTAGCGATCTTGGGCTCAACTCTTGCGTAGGACTCCCATACTAAGTCTCAGGGCATTCTTTTAACTAATACATGCTAAAGCATTGCCGTCTTCCTCGCTGATACCTGGCTTCATATTACGACCAAAACAGTGGAGTTTATCCAGATCTTACCAGCGGCAAACACAGCTTCAGATTACAGCTTCATAATCAACCCAAACTGCACCTATTCAAATAACTCGTTTCCTATTCAAGAATATGCACAGCAGGGACATTGCTCATACCATGTTGGTGGTTATGGGTGCTACTTTACCAATTCGACCCAGTCACTACAAGTTCTCAACAATATCTCTGATGTTGCTTCTGTGTTCACCTATGAGAGCAGTACGCCTTACACTTATCTAGGCGTCCCAGAACCTCAGTCTAGACAGAAAGATTACACTGCAAAGACATTTGGCATGCAAACTAAGTGTAAGCCACTAGTCGATGAGTGCAACATCAACGGTGGTAGTGACATTAATTTCTACTGCTCAGAAGGACTTCAAGGCGTTATAGGAGCATCACCCTTTTGGGAGTCTGTATACTTTACCGATGCTACAATGTCCAATAATAATACAGTCTATGGGGTCAACAATCCATACTATTTCGCAATAGTATCTGCCCAGAGCGCCGGTGTACAAGACGCTGGACTTGTTACAACCAAGAATCCAGACCCGGGGACATTCGGCATTCTTCATGGTGGAATAGGCTTCATCCTCGCGTGCTCGACGACTCTCTACGATATCGAATACGACTCGATCAACGGAACTATTACCCGCTTTGTAACTACAGCAAGTAACAACTCTATTGCGAATGCATGGGAAGGTCCTGTCGACTGGATTGGAGGAGACCCCAGCGCAACCTCGCTTCAGCAAGCAGCATCAGTAGCAATCTTCAGCGACACTGCTCAAGAGCTTGCAGACAAGGTAGCTATTGCATATAGCCAGACTGCACTGGCTCTCGGTGCACAGTCAGTCTTGAGAAGTCCAGCCATGGCAGTCCAAGGGCGCCAATCTTTTCTCGTTTCCAGAGTACCAGCTGTGCCTCTCTATATTCTAGTAGCCGCAAATCTCCTTTTCGTACTCTTCGGCACCTTTTTAACGGGT
Organism: Stipitochalara longipes BDJ; assembly: GCA_009732865.1. Taxonomy (NCBI): domain Eukaryota; kingdom Fungi; phylum Ascomycota; class Leotiomycetes; order Helotiales; family Hamatocanthoscyphaceae; genus Stipitochalara; species Stipitochalara longipes. The sequence goes on along the minus strand of ML769349.1, from coordinate 478,499 downwards.
ATCGCAATCAAAACTTCTGGGGGAGATGTGAGGGAGGTCCAAGCGAGACTCAGCATTACAGGTCTTGTAGCAGATCGATTTGAAGGGCATAGAGGCAGGGATGGAGTTGAGAATATGGATGATTATTTTGAAGAGAAGGAGGGGATTGATAGCATGAGAGTTGCAATAAGCGAAACTGATCAAAAAGGGTTTGCTTATAGAGTTTTTGGAACAGACTGAGTAGCGGAAATAGTTAACTATGAGACAAAACCTGCCTGAGCGGTCACCTATGCTCATCCGGGTTGGAGTCCCATAGTCACATCTCTTGGTGTAAAGATTCAAATGGCAGAGTGTGTGCGAATACTCTCCCATCCTATGAAAGTTGGAACTTCATGTAATGTCTAGAATGAGACTCCGCGGATAATTGAAGAAAGGTTCAAGTCAAGTTATATTTCTGGCCAACTCTTCCAGGTATGGAAGAAGGGCTATTTTCTACAGATCATGAATGGTGGTCATGCTTCAAGTTTCCAAATCCAAGTGACGTCTCTTTCGCGTCATAAAAGATGTAGCCCTGTGAAGCGACGCGAGTAAATAAGTAGGTCATCAGGTCAACTATAATGCAAGAACTCGAAGTCACATTCTTCGAGCCATGTAATTCATGTCGGAAACCCGTTCATTGGAAGCTACTGATCAGGGTTTGATGGCGAGGAGGCGAGCTCCCCTTTCCTCATGCATCATTTGCGTCACTTGGAAGGTGGGATAATTAGAACACGGCGATTTCGCCAAAGATCTTTTGGGAGGAAAATCATTGTATCTTAATACTAGGAATATTTTAATTCATCTAGACCTTAAGAACCTAAGTTCAAAACAATGATAGCACATAGGTAGAGAACTGACATATTTGATTTACGCTGCCCCTGAAAGCTTTGCTCTTCGCTAAAACTTAGCAATGCTCAACCCCGGCATTCAGGGGCAGACTAGCGACAGCGATGCGGTTCTACAACAAGACTTGAAAGTGGCTACCAATGAATGAAAAGGTAGATTGCTGTTTCCCTTGGCTTCAAATTCCTCACAATCAATCGTCGTCACAACCTAGAACATCTCAGCGTAGAGTCAGCTTCATCTTACTTTCTAAATGAGGAAGGTGTTAAGCATGTCGAGCACGCATCGAACAGCCGACTCAGCGCTGATTCGCCGGCTAGACTACTGCGGAAATAGTTTCAACGCTCTGAGTCACAATGTACCTCGTCAATGCAGCACTATCTTGTATTTTTAATCGTAACGTGAACGATGTGGTATATGTCTTTGCATTTCCCTCCGGGCACTTTTACTTTTCTTCCTTCCAAAATAGACCCTTATCACAATCCACAATGACAACGCCCACTCCTCCTCCACTGCCCTCTCTTCTTCCGCCTTGGGCAAAACCCTCACATGCCCTCACCACACCACGCCTCCTCCTCCGCACAGCTCTCCCGTCAGACGCTCCCGCATTTACCCATCTCTTCAGCGAGCCCCTTAACAACCCTTTCGGCGGCGTGGTAGGCAACTCACGAACCGAAGCTGAGCAACTGATCAACCTCACAAAACAAGGCGGCCCAACCGGCTCTACAGCGCGAGGAGAAAATGCCTGGCTTGTCGTCATCCTTCCTTTACCTTCTTCCTCTGAACTCCCAGAAGGATCAGATGTGTTAAAAGCGGAAGGCGGCCTCTTGATCGGAAGTGCGGGCTTCAATGTGTTCAAACTCGAGAAAGATGAGGAAGGGAATGAGTTTTTGAGGACGGATGTGGGGTGTTTGATTGATTGGAGGTTTCAGAGAAAGGGGTATGCGTTAGAGACGTTAGAAGTTATCATTGAATACGGCTTCTCTATATTGAAGGCGAAGCAAATCACAGCGGGCACGAATGTGGAGAATGTGCCATGGAGGAGGCTAATGGATATTATGGTACGAAATTCCCTTTTCTGATCTCCTTCGATACTTCTTCGTGGCAAAGCATTCAAAAGAATATAAAAAGAGTGAATTCTGACGCGGTATAGGGTATTCCGAATGGTACTGTGACGAAGGGCGCAAGGCCAAATGGTGAGGGAGATGAATTGACGTATCGCTTTGGAGAAGAAGAATGGGAGGTAGCGAGGGAGAAGCTGAAGAAGGATGGGAAGTGGTATTTGGATTAATGCTGTCAAGTTGATAAAAGGTATATATCTAGATCTTATTTCTAAACCATCTTGTAAACCGCGCGCCTGCGACTTTCCCCAGCTCTTGGGCACGTTGCTCCACCACTCATCACAACAGTTCTCGAATCACCAAAAGGAAGTATGACCTCCAGATCTTTCCAGACTGGTGTATAGCTCCCAGCTTTCTCAATTTTGACTTCCACACTCTCATTAGTTGAGCTCCATCTTAAGGTAAACGTGGCCATCTCCAGCTTTGACGAAATCCCATCATCCTCATACCACACATACGAGTACTCTTTAGCGGAAACTCCCTTTGGTGGGAAGATCTCAATGGCTCTATAGTCATCTTCGACAGCATTGGGGGAGGGAAATCTGTGGTCACCAGTAGATCGCGTTTGGAGGTTCTTTCCAATGGGAATGGCTTGGCCAACGCGTGTGAGGAGCGGAATGCTGTCTTTCCATTCGGAGTCGATGTTCACCCAACGACCAGCTGGAAGGTATTGATGTGGTGCGTTGAGATTCAGGTACCCTTCATCGTGTGATCCACTTGTTGGGAGGTACATCCTCGCGGTCGTGTTTCCAGGTTCATAGACGCCACCAACAAGGATGGTATCACCCAACCAGTACTGTGTTTCACCTGCCATCACTTCAGGTGTCCAGACTTCTGGGTCAGACTCATATCCATGACCTATCCATCTTTGAGGAGGCAGAGCAGTTATGTGGCTTTCCAGCATGAGTGAGTACAAGTACGGGATGATCTCGTAACGACGCTTGATCGTGTCTCGAATGAGAGGGGTGATCTCGGGATACATCCACGGCTCGATAACACCGCCAATCGTGTTGTCGTTCTCATCTGTTTTGAAACAGTTAATTGCGAATCGTGGAGAATAGATGCCGAGCTGGATCCAACGAAGCAAAAGTTCTGGAGTTGGCTGCGGACCCTCGAAGCCACCAATGTCATGACCATAACACTGACTTGTTAGCCAAATTATTTCAGGGGAGAAGGAACCATACCTGGAGCAAGCTAATACCTGCATTGAGAGCCAGCGAGTTCGCACCTTTCATCCCAGGCCAGCTGGTGACGTTATCTCCACTCCAGGAACTTGCAGCATATCTCATTGTCCCAGCAGTGGCTGACCGAGTCAGCACAAAAGGTCTGATTTCTGGCTCCAGATCAACCAAGGCATCATGTGATGACTTCCCCATCAATTCTGTGTGAAGATTCCTTCCCCACAGTCCGATAGCTTTACCAGTTTGTTCCGTTTCGTGATCAGCGTCATTCAGAGCAAGCTGCCAATTATCGTCCGGAATTGTGTACTCGTTATTATCGTTCCAGATACCTTCGATGCCACACTTTCGGAGTGATTTCACGCCTTCATACCACCATTGAAAGCCAGCTTTGGATGTGAAGTCAATGTGCCCACCTTCACCACTTTCACCTCCACCTGCACTCCATAATCGAGCAACGCCAGACTTCTTCGTTCTTGGATCCGTAAAGAAAGCTCCAGATGAAACCAGCTTGTCATATTCAGGATGATTTGCAAGAACATAAGGTTTGACGTTGGCAATGATGCGAATTCCTTCCTCGTGGTATTTTGCAACAAACCTTTCCGGGTCAGGGAAGCGGTGATGATTCCAGGTGAAGACGTTTCGTGTCTTGGGCTCTGTCTCCGCGACAGTATATCCTGATGACATTTGAAATGCCGAACACGGAATGTCATGTGTCTTGAGCTTTGCAGCAAAGTCCATCAACGCGTCCGAGGCTCGTGGCTCGTCAAGCATGGAATACTTCATGCCGCCAGCAATATAACCGAAAGCCCATCGTGGCACAAGCTTGGGATAGCCAACAAGATCTGCGTAGATCCGAACTACATCCTGGATTGTCTTTCCCACCATCAGATATTCCTCCAATCCACCATAGTCTTGTCGATAGACCTTGAAGTGTCCCCACAGTCCATCAATCTCTGCTCCAACTGAATATGTTCCTCGACTATGCGAGGTTGAGAATATGCCAACGCAGCCATCCGGGGTGGCATTTATGAGAAGAGGAATGTGCTTGTATAGAGGATCTGTTCTGTAGACATCGTATCCAAAGCAATCCGTGGCTGAAAGAACGAACTGCCTGTTGGACAAGTTCATCGGTGCGGCTTTCTCTCCCAGCCCAACATGAAGTGTGTCTCGTTTGTATCTCGTATAATGTGCGATTCCTGTTGAATCCACAACATACGATCGGAAGTCGAGGTCACGGTGGATGGGTTTGTCTTGACCAGCAGATTGTAGGGTGACGAGAGGAGGACCACTCCAGTCGATTGTAGCCGTGACATCTCCAACTTCAATGACCTTTTGCGAGGCGGTAGATTGTGAGATAGGCTTCACTCCGCCAAAGTCGATTGCTGGTCGAGGACAGCTTGGATGAGGAGGGAGAGGATGTGTTTTGGAGGAGAACGTTGTTCGGAAGAGGCCTGGTCGAATTGCCTCGAAGGTAAACTGGAAGCTCGTATCTCCATCAGTAGACTCAAGCTGCACGTCAGGAGTGCGATATGCTTTGTCCTCAACATGCCCATTTGCTTGAATGGGCACGTACTTCTGTGGGGTATACTCGTGTTGAGGCATTGTGTAGGGGAATGGAATCGGAGAGGGCTGAACGGGACGGAGAGGGAGAAGCTCAGAAGAAGCAAAGAAAAAGCAGCGCCTTATACTTGCCCATCCATCCCACTCCAACCCGACACCGGCAGCTGCACAGCTCCAGCTGCACGTGGCTCGGTGGCTCGAATTGGAGTGTTCTTGCCGTTGTTGATGGTCGGGGTTTGAAGGAGAAGCAGATTTCCCCGCAATGGCTTCGGCTTTCGGGACCAAGTCCGAGGCTAGCCCACAAAGCAGAAGCAGATCGCCAACCGCCTCATTCCACAAGTCAGTTGACTCCAACTTGCGGGGATTCACGAACAGGATTCGAACAAGCTTGAGCAAGCTTGAACCGCGCAGCCCTACAAAGTAAGTCGGCCCGTCCTGCTCGCACCCTTCTTCTTCGCACATGTCTCCCGAAATCCGACTCCCCCAGACCCTCCTCTCCCCCATCCTCTCCGGATCGACCCCGGAAGAAGCTAAGCTGCTCCGTTGCTATGCAATCCGTTCCCTCGGGATTTTCTTTAAGAAGAGGAGATGGAACCACCTTCCCTCTTCTCTCTTCCAGCCTATCCTTCCTTCGCATTCTTCTTATTTGATTTGATATCGAGTGGCAATAGTTGCCCTTGAACAGTTTCTCCCTCCCCTGCACAAGCATAGCTGCGTTGCCCCGCTATCAAACATGGATTCCAAGCTGGACCCCGAATCTGCCCACCAGGCTACTATCGAGACCGTCGAAGACCCTACCAAGTATAATGGCCTCAATGGAGAACACCATGCCGGCAAGGACCGCGCTGCTGACCTCCTCGGGAATGCCAGCGAGCGTGTCATCGTCTCGGAGGCAGACAACAAACGAATTCTCAGGAAGATCGATCTCGCTATCCTCCCAATTATGCTGGGAGTGTACTTCCTTCAGCAACTCGATAAATCGACGTTGTCATACGCAAGTGTGTTTGGTCTTATCACTGATGCACACCTCGGCGGTCAAGACTATTCCTGGCTCGGATCCATCGTGTATATCGCCCAGCTTGTCATGCAGCCTATCATCGCTTACTTCTTGGTCAAGCTCCCAACAGGCAAATTCGCAGCTTGTATGGTACTTTGCTGGGGTATAGTACTGAGCTGTATGGCTGTTGCCAAGAACTTCAAGGGTTTAGTTGCAACAAGATTCTTCCTTGGTTGCTTCGAAGCTTCAGTTGGTGAGTACTACCAATCTTCGATAAAGCTCCGTACCTAATGCGTACAGCTCCAACCTTCATTGCTATTACTCAGATGTGGTGGAGACGCAGCGAACAAACATACAGAAACGCTTCGTGGTACGCCATGAATGGTGTTACTAACATGGTGAGTTTTTTGTTGTGGACAGAAAAGAGTTTAGCTGATACTTTCGCAGGTCGGAAGTCTTCTGGCATACGGCCTTGGTCATATCCACTCCGACAAGCTACATTCTTATCAGATCATCTTCCTTGCTTGCGGACTCCTCACTGTCCTATTCTCGACTCTTGTCTTGTAAGTCCGATATCTGGTAGATTATTCAATTTAATGCTAATTCTCAAAGCCTCTTTCTGCCAGACTCCCCTGTCGATGCCAAATTCCTCAACGACCATGATAAGGTTCTTGCAGTAGAACGTCTCAGAGCCAATCAAATGGGTGTAGTCTCAACTGAATGGAAGTGGGAACATGTGACTGAGAGTCTCCTCGACATCAAGACCTGGTGTTGGTTTGCGTTGATATTCTCCATCTCGTGAGTGCTATTTCTGTGCTAGATATTCTCATTCCAAGTGCTGACTCGGCTGTTGTAGAATCCCCAGCGGTGGCATCACCACTTTCGGACCCTTGATCGTTAACTCGTTTGGCTTCAATCCCTTCAACACAATTCTTCTCAACATTCCCTTCGGAGCAGTTCAAATCGTAGCGACAATGGGAGGTGCAGCCTTCGCTACATGGACAAAGCGCAAGGGACCGGCTCTCGCCCTTCTCTGTATCCCACCCATCATAGGGATCGTCATGTTACTCTGCATCAAACACACAACCGGTAATCGTGGGCCCCTCCTTGTCGGATACTATCTGGTAGATTTCCCCTCCTCTCACTCTGTCGTATCCTAGCTAACACCGCCAGATCTCCTTCTACCCCGGCATCTCACCTCTAATCTACTCCTGGTCCTCCCAAAACACCGCCGGCGAAACCAAGAAAAAGACCACAACCGCCGTCCTCTTCATCGGCCAGTCTGCTGGCAACATCATCGGTCCCCACCTCTACACCACCGCCGAGAAGCCTTTGTACCGTCGCGGTCTGATTTCCAACCTCGTCCTCTTCATCGTGCTCGTCATCATCGTCGCCTTCACAACCGTCTACCTCATGTGGCTGAACAAACGCCACGCGAACAAGAGAGTGGCGATGGGCAAGAATGAGGTGATTGTCGATAGGAGCATGATGAACAGCTCCGAGCGCGCGATCAGTGATCAGGTCGATGAGGCGAATGGGGAGGGTGCTTGGGCTGTGGGAGGTGAGAAAGCATTTGATGACATTACGGACTTGAAGAATGAGGATTTCATATTTGTTTATTAGGATGCAAAAATGTTTTTAGGTTTGTATATTGTATTTAGTTTGGATAGTTTTGCTGTGCGAAAAGCCAGCACAGCGATTGGTATCAATATTTGAAATCATTTTCTGTTACAGTTAGTCTGAAAACGCAGCTGGCAGAGTGAATATCACAAGCCGCTCAACAACGAAAAGATTTGAAGTAGCCCTGCATCTGAATCCCCATTCTTAAGACATAAATTTTGATAGCATTACTATCTTCGAAATATAAAACAATAGTCAATTATTTCGTAATATATACTCCTCTCACCGTGTGCTACCCTACTTGTAACTAGGCCTAAGGCCTCAACACCAACAATAAAGAAAAAGGAAATGCAAAATTATCAAGGCTAACCTAATTCCAATGCTGCGGCTTGGCTGTGAATACCTTACGCGGCAGCGGGTAAAACTGTATTTCCCTAGGTTCCCTCCTTTGCAGGAGGTAACATGTCGCTAAGGCTGAGCCGCGAAGCGCTCTTTCGCTAATATGGCTACTCGGTGAGCTGCAATAGGTTACATGATTCAATGCGTTCAATGATAGAAACAAGGCATAAGTAGGTGCCTATTTCCTGTTGTAGTTCAGCAGAGAATTCACGTTATTTTACCACCATAGTTTGTGATTACTCTTAAGGTTCCAGAGTGTTGATTCCTTGAGCCAATATTATACCTGTGTGGGACTTCATTTTCAAATAAGGGCCTTCGCTCCAAGGAGGTCACGTAGAGTACTCACCAGTGTAGCGCCTGAAGCTATAGTAAGCAGAGACTATTGGAGACTGAGCATTCTGCCAGGCAGTGAGTAATGGCATGATCTTTTCTCCAAAACATAGTCCATACATTCATCCAGCCCCTCGCAGATATCGTCAATTAATAACAAGTTACCAGGTTGAAGACATCTTGAAGTCCGTAAAGTCGAATCCGACCGGTTCTTCAACAGCCGCATCGTGGTCAAAGTACGTCGAAGAAGGTTGAAAAAATCGACAAACCCCGCAAGAGCTGAAACAAGATAAAGAAGCCAACACTGGCCGTTCTCATTAAGACTCAAGGGAGTCTTGCCATATTCCTTGCCGCTATTCAAGATGCGGCTGATAAATATCGAGACGCTGGCGTTGCATGAGTTCGATGATGTCCGTATCCCACCATATTATATTCTGTCACATCGATGGGAGAAGGACGAAATCACTTTCCAGGACGTCAAGAAGTCCCGAAATCGTGGCCACTATGGCTGGTCGAAAGTGAAGAACTTCTGTCAATTCGTGAAAAATCATCCAATCGACGATCCCCGCTGCGAAAGAGTTGTTTATATCTGGATCGATACTTGTTGCATTGACAAACGTAACAGTGCAGAGCTGTCTGAGGCAATCAATTCAATGTATCAATGGTATCGGAAAGCAGTCGCTTGTTACGCATATCTCAATGATGTGCCTGCCGGTGGCGAAGATAGGGTGCATGAGTATATGAGGAGGAGTGAGTGGTTCACTAGAGGTTGGACCTTACAGGAGCTACTGGCGCCAGTCTACACCATTTTCGTTGATAAAGACTGGACTGGAGTCTTGGGAGATGGTAGTGCCCTTGCAAGCTTACTGTCAGAGATTACCGGGATCCCCGAGAAACTTGTGAACCGTGACCGCAGTTATAAGAATGTCCCCAGACCAAATACTGGCGATTTCAGTATAGCACAAATCATGTCTTGGGCCTCTAAACGAGAATACACAAAGAAAGAAGATGTAGCCTACGGCCTGATGGGATTATTTGGCGTCCATATGCCCTTATTGTATGGAGAAGGTGGTGTCAAGGCCTTCCAGAGACTACAGCAAGAGATTTTGAAAATTTCATGTGATGAGTCCATCTTTGCTTGGTTTTGCGAGGATGAAAAGTGGCTTTCGGGAATGTTAGCGCCGTCACCAGAAAATTTCAGCCATTCTGGCAATATACAACGGGGCACCAGGGGTAGGTGGATGATCGAAAGGCCTGAGTTTACCTTCACCAACAAGGGCCTGAAATTTGAGATTTCGACTGAACTCCAAATCACTTGGACGCACTCTAAGTTGAGTAAGCCTAGGTTGTGTCTCTTTCTGCTGAATTGTCATGTCCCTCTCGACGAAACTGATCGCCCTTTCCCTGTATTCCTGAAAAAGAACCAAGACGGGTCCTACGGCAGGTTCAACGCATGCAATTGCGAGTGGGACTTGGAAGTTTACGCTGCTGAAATATATCAGCAAAAATCAGGAGGTCATGGCAATAAACGAGAAGTGATTTACTGTCCACAAAGGTTCCAGCTAGAAGTGGGTATTGAGCATTTGTCTGCTGCACGATATTCGGACTTGAGCGAATATGCGACCATGTCACTTCTTGATCATGATGATTGGATGTTGTCTGAACGGTTATGAGGTCGCTACCCTTGTGGAGCTGGGAAGGTTGATGTATACAGGGCGGCATCAAAGGGGATTCCCCTCATGCAAAACGGTACATTGTTTTAGTTGTAATGCCCACAACATTATACTTTAGTACTCACGATCGCTGTTTTGGTCACTACCTCGGTTCGTACAGCTGCATCGTTAGCAGAATCTTATTGAGATCTTATTTGTTTACAACCTCAATATTACCGAATTTCGTATTATATAAAGTTATCAACAGGCGTTAAGAGGGGTGGAGGGGTTATGGAAATTATAAGGCCAAGCTACTTTCTACGTATATATGAGCGAATATAGATCCAAAAATGGCTTTAAAGGAATCCTAGCCAGAGCTAAAATAAAACCCCGTGCTTAGAGATAAAACAAAGAAGATATAACTAGATTTTATAGGGGCCAAAACGAGAGTCTTGGGTACTAAAATGGGCTTCCTAATTCATGTTTAGGCTGACTCTGTGATGTGCTAAAGTTGATTAGGCCGTGCTCCGGAATACTCACCCTTGGCTCAGTCTAAAGCAGCCGCTGCTCACGTCTAGATACGGAAACAGAAGCAGCAAAGATGGAATTAGAGTTTGACTTTCGCGGTAGACTAAGCTAGTTTATACACATGAAACTAAATTAAAAAAAGTGCTAGTGCAGCTTCCATTTCGCTCCTATATCTTTGAGGTGAGATGGCAAGAGCACTTTTAAAGTATGAGAGGGGCTAGGTGAGTTGATGCTGCAAAATAATATGCGAGTAATGGTACAAGTTAAAAGTGGGTTTGAAAGCGAATCAGAGCCTAACCTCTTGATTTTGTTGCACATCGCAAGTCTCATAATGAGATCTCACCTTGAACTCCTTATGAGAAGTGCGATATGGAACAAAGTATGAGTTTGAGATGAGTTTGAGATGAGATTCTCATTATGAGAAATGCGACATGCAATAATGCCTTGGGGTTCAGGGTTATTCTAGACTCAATTCACCCAAACTTACAAATGTTGAAGCAGAACACAGCCTTACTACGGTTGACAATTTTCCAAAACTTCCAAAGGACATTTGAAATATAAAATCACCACTCAACCACAACAACACACCCCTCAACACCCCTCTCCGCTCTGAATTCCAACACGTCACGAAATAACGCTAAGCGTCTCCAACGATCATGAAAAGAGTAGACCCTGATCTCCACATGTCTGGGAGGTAAACGAAGTAAGCGTGTGTCTTGGAAGCTCTTATTAAGCTCACGGACGAGATTGTTATGCACATCTTCTATCGTTGCTAACGGAGGTATAGTGGCCGTAAATTCGTCTTTAACGTGTAAGTCATTGGAAATGGGTGTTACGATGAGAATCTTGATAGGAATATGTAAGCTAGATGGGATGGGTATGAATCGGTCGTCCCGGACGAAGTGAGGATGCGTGTTGTAAAATTGACGAGGGCGTGGGTAGATACAGTAAGGTGGAATTGATATCTGCCTTCGGAGGATGCTGTTCTCGATTTCTGTGTCTGATGGGGCGGCCGAGATGAAGCGGTTGAGGTCGGAGAAAGGAGGGCGGATGTTGCTTGCGCCTGTACGAGAGATGAAGGCTCGGAAAGGCGAGTAGTAGTAGTTGAGTGGTAGCATGTTGTTGAAAGTAATTACTGAGTTCTCACAATGAGGAAGTGCTGGGCATGACTTAAGAGGAAGACTGAGATCAGGAAGTCATATAGGATTTAATGGCAGAGGAAAGCTTCTATCAACAAACGGGGGCAGAACTTGCTATTGGCCATTGTAAGATACAACTATTCCGGAAACATCGAAAGAAGGCTTTCGCAACGATGGCACAGACACGAGGACTTTCATATTTGGGGAAGAAGTTCGTCGTGCTGCGTCTTCCCGTTGGTAGCTCGCAATGATGAAACGGTACAAAGGATATCAATCTAGTGCTCTGGCTGCTGCGAGAGTGGTCGAGATCTTCTGATGCCATCGCGTATAGGTACATGAGAGACAAGGAGGCGCATCATTAATTTGAATCGACGAGGGACGGGGAAAGGAGGGATATACCTTGGAGGTCAGGTAAACAGATATCGAGGATAGGATGAGGGACCAAGCATGACTCCAAGCAGAAAATCCCGCCTCCAAAGTGGGACAGACTCCTAAAATTCAATAATTATTTCAAGAAGCAACATTTGCGTTTCAATTTCTCTTAAATTGTTATAGTACTTGAAGAACGGACCCGGAGACCTGAAGTAAACATAGCAGACAAAAACGATCGATATCTAGAGCCCCTATAGATGCCATAGCAAACCAAGATTGAAACGGTCATCTATTTCAAATTTGAAACAAAGAAAGAAAAATTGACTTGCTCATTGAGCATAAACTTTTCAGTGATAGGTCTAGATATCGGCAGTTTCTCCGAGATCGAGTGCATTATTTATACAACGTTCGGGCTGCAGCGTGGAAAGAACTCAGTTCCGCCAGGCATCGGAGGAACCAATTCTACACGCTGACTGACTGAACATTGAGAAGTCCCTCCGCTTACTAACAGATTATAATAGGGCTTGGCTTGTTACCGGTGACTTTCTTACAATTCTGACGGGTGCAACTGGTAATTGACAAAAGGTAAAAGTAAGAAAAGAGACGATGCAGCTGATAGATTCCCAGGTCACAATTCGGATATATCTCAATAAACTTCAATCTACTTGTCCTCGATGTAGAAGTTCAGTGAAGAGAGAAGAAGCCCTGAAGAAATCCCACGACGTGTCCTCAGCCACTTCGTCTCCTGCGCCTCCCCGAAAAGGCCTAGCCGCACGCCCCAAATCGGCCAGCAAAATTTAGCGACGGGGCAAAAGATTGCGAATTGCGACCATCGTCTTCTGCCTACGAAAACCATCTCCAGCCTCCAACCTTCAAATACAGCTGCACACCTCTGTCCTTCCTCTGGTCGCATTCATTTACGACCACATTCAGAAGCCACTTCCATCTTTTCCGATCCCTCCGTCAATTCATACTCCAGCATCATGGCCGGACTCAGTCCCCAAATGCAAGTGCCCATGTGCCCCCATTGTCGCGCTTCTACTGACTGATGCCACAGTACCAACTTGGTAATCATACTTGTTATGATGCAGGCAAGTTCTCTGCGTTTAGATGTACCTAGAGGCGTCCATGCTAACCTATGGATAGGTATCGAAAAAGATTCCGTTAGAAGACCCCAATATCCTGAATCTCGTCCGCGGAGGATACATCCTGTCAAACGTCATTATCATCTCAATCTACGCATACGTGCACTTCTTGATCAACAAGAAGAAGGGTGAGCTGCCACAACACCTGCTGGACGCCGGGCCACGGCTGACAATCTGTTTGCAGATATGACAACCCTGAAGTATGTCGAGCAACCTCAGATGGGCAGCACCGAAGAGCCCAAGCTCGTCACAACCACCAACCACAAGTACGACGTCGAGCAGATGAAGGCTCTCTACAAGGCGCAAGTTATGGGTGTGGGAATGATGGCCGTCATGCACCTGTACTTCAAGTACACCAACCCGCTCCTGATCCAGTCAATCATCCCTCTCAAGGGCGCATTCGAGGGCAACGAGATCAAGATCCACCTGTTCGGTAAGCCAGCCATCGGAGACTTGAAGCGCCCTTTCAAGGCGGCTGCTGGCTTCATGAGCGGTCTCCAGGGAGGTGCCGCCGCAACCCAGGACAAGAAGACCCTCGAGGCTGCGGAGAAGGCTGGACGTGGCGGTGCCAAGGAGGAATAATTCTGCAATTCCCTTCTTGGAAATAGATTGGGGATTTGTACGTAGAAGCTAGTGGTATAGGATGGGCATGGTTAGTGGGTTAGGAGGGCGCATGCGCCTCTTGTATTTGTAGATAGTCTCGATGCACTTCTAATCTAATGCGTCTTGACCTCTGAAGCCTTTTGCAGCTGATTTCGTGCAGTCCATGTTCAATTCACTGAAAGTGTCTCGAAAAAGGCCCCGAGCTCCGAATTCCGTGCTTATTAGCGCCGCCGAGGCTGTCATCTTTTCGAAACCCGTTCGCCACATCTCAGCCTTGTCTCTTCTGCATCATAATTACAACTCGATCATCCCGCAGCATTCACCATGGAAAGACCTTCTACACCACCACAAGTATCTGCTCCCCGACAAGTAGTCTCTCCTCCGACCCCAGAAGTGACGCGCAAAATTGTCAGTCCGCCCCTCCTCCTCAAGTCCTCTGCCTAACACCATCCAGGAAGAAAACAGACTCAAAGCTAAAGCTCTCCGCGAACGCTCCCTCGCTGCCGAAGCAGCCTCCTCTTCAAGCACAACAGCACGAACACCCTCCGGCTTCCTCGCAACAGAAGATGTCTCCCTCTCCGCGCGAAAGCGCTCGCATGCCGCCATCTCCACTTCCTCGATCCCTTCCACAAGCCGCAACGCCGCCGAGGCACAGAAAGAGGATGGCATCCAGCCGGCGCGGAAGTTCAAGAAATACGTGGACCACGACTTCAGCAAAATGACAGATACCAAGGGTGGTTTCCTGACTGCGGAAGATGATCCTTGGAATAAGGCATTGCATGCTGCGAAGGAAGGAGAGAAGCCCGCGCACATGACGCTGAAGGAGTGGGAGCGACATCAGCTTCTCAAGGGTCTGCGAAATCGCAAAGAAGGTCCGTTCGAGCCAGGATTGGGATTTGATCAGAGGGACAAGGGCAAGAAGTGTAGGGAGTGCGGCAGTCTGGAGGTTGATTGGCAGTGGGAGGAGGTATTCAAGTGTACTGTCTGCAGCAGGTGCAAAGAGAAATTTCCGGAGAAGTATAGCTTGTTGACGAAGACGGAGGCGAAGGATGATTATCTTTTGACGGATCGTAAGTTGTTCTCTTCGATATTATATAGCTCGTTCTAACGACTGCATAGCGGAGTTGAAAGACGCGGAGCTTCTTCCTCATCTTAGCAAGCCGAATCCACACAAGAGCCACTGGCACGACATGATGCTCTTCCTGCGATACCAAGTCGAAGAGTACGCGTTCAAAACTAAATGGGGTAGTGCTGCGAATCTCGATGCAGAGTTCGAGAGGAGAGAAACGGACAAGAAGAAGAGGAAAGAGGACAAATTTAAGAGCAAGCTGCAGGAGTTAAAGAAGAAGACGAGGACGGATGCCTATAGGCGGAACTTGAAGGGCGGCAAAGGCGGACAGTTTGGAGACCGCATAGGAGGAGGGCGGCATGAACACGAGTGGGGGCAGACGGTCGAGAATGAAGATGGGATGACAGTGAAAACGTGTACAGAGTGTGGGATGGAAGTTGAGGAGTTGGAGTTTTGATGGATGAATGCTAATGAGTTAATGTTGATGATGGCAGAGAGGTCTTGCTATTTGGCTTGGGAACTAACTTGTAACATTGGAAAAGTATCCCGCTGCCGATTGACTGTCAGGTAACTCAAAGGCCGATCTGCTGGTGGGTGGAAAGTGATGTACAATAAGCAAATTACTGCCAACAGCTGCTACGGGCCAGGCACACAACCTTAAGACCATCATTGACATCTATGGGACTTTCTGGAGCTTTTGGGGGCCAAAGTTCCATTCGTCCAATGAGTGCGACTTTCCCGATTGACAGATGCAGTTTCCCAGGAACAACCCTACAGTTCTCTACTGTCGAAAATTGTAAACCAACATATCTCTGTTAGACTTCAAATAATCTTGTATTGGTTTTAACATATTGTTTCCTCCCATCGTGATTCATTTCCATCTTATTATGTAGCGTAAAAGCAGCGTAACATATCGTTAAACCAGCGCTGCATGCCTTAGCGCCTCGATTGCTGCCTCAAACCCCCGTCGCGTACAGATCTCGGCTCCGTATTGGAGCTCTTTCAAGGTCCCAGCCCTCAAAGATCTTCTCGTCACCCAAGCAAACATCGCACGCGACAGCTTGACGCCCACGTATCCTTCACTTCACCGTCAATTGCGGGAGCTGCACAGCTCTCCCAGCTTCTCCATCCATACCCTAGATCAGCGGCAGAACAATGGTCAACTGAGCGCGCGCCTCCGAATAGCCTCGTTGTTCTTGCTCCCTGGCTCTGGATCCCCTGACCTCTTGCGCCAACACCAACAAATGCCCAGCGCGACGAACAGCTTAGGTGCGAACTGCGTAGTGGTCTCCTCCAGACGGACGCTTTCGTGCCGTGGGCTGTGAGGTCACGATGGCCTGGCAGTCCTTGTCTGGTAGCATAGGGGCGGGTTCCAACGGCGGCGGCAATGGGAATGGCGATGGCCAGCAACAGAACAACCAGCCGCAGGGGACGGAGTATACGCTTCAGGGTTTGTCTTAGCTTCTCTTGTTTTGACTAATAGTCCAAGTGCTGATAATCTGCTTCTCTAGGGGTGATGCGCTTCCTGCAGACCGAATGGCACAGGCACGAACGAGATCGGAATGGCTGGGAGATTGAAAGGCAAGAGATGAAGGGAAGGATAGCACGACTGGAGGGCAGTACGAGGAAGAGTGATGCGAGCAACAAAAGCTTAAAGAAATATGTTAGCATGTTGGAAAAAGCGTTGAAAGAGAGAGATGCCCAAGTCAAAGCTTTGAAAGCTGGAGGAGACGTGAAAGTGGGAGAATCTATACCAGAAGGTAAGGGGAAAGAAAGTCTGGAGGTCAAGAGAGAGCGGCGTAAGTTGCTTTTGGTCCAAACGTGGTGTAATGCTGACATTGACAAAGCTGCTCAAGAGAAACCTCACAACTCTTTCCTTGATGTCGAAGATGGAGAGAAGCAAGAGGAGGATCCAGATCGAGGAAGCTTGAAGGGATTCATGGACAAGACACAAGGCGAACTCACGTATCTCATGGTGTCACCATCGAACCCGCTGCCACCTCGAGATCCGCCACCGCCCGAAGAAATCTTGTTACAACCTCCATCTTTCCAAGCGCCTGGACAACCGAGCTTGGAAGAGATATATCAGCAGCAGGCAAGAGAAAAGAACATGCGGCAATCAAGCTTATCTCGACCCTCTCCATCACCGAATCACCACCCACCTCCTGTTCCTTCCTCAAGTCTGTCTGTCAGAAATCCTGATCCACCAGTATCGAGATCACTGGCAGACCAGCAACCATTACCCCAAACGACACAGCAAGAATGGTCTTCGACTTTCCAAATGTCAGAGCAACAACCAGAGGAACAAGTCACCAAGATTAATCACAGCTTCGATTCTTATGGCAGACAGGTGGACGAGGAGCCCGAGAAGGAACCCCAGACAGAAGCTGATGGCTGGGATTTCAATGAAGCTGCACAGTTTCCAGAACAAGAGCCCAAAGCTGTGCCGCAAAGACCAGACACAGATTTGTTTCCAATCGCTCAAGAAACGCCAAAATCTCCGAATAGAGGACCTGGTTCGCACAGGAGGAAGGGATCGATGTCTCGCCGCAGGAGTGCTGAACATGACCTGTCTTTGAACCCCGCACAGAAAGCAGATACTGGTAGCTTCAAGGTCAGATTTGGGCTGAGAGGACATCTTGACGCTGTTCGGTCCGTAATATTTACTGGAGGTGGAAGTCCTGGGGAACCGGAAATCTGCACAGCTGGTGATGATGGAACGATCAAGCGATGGATCATACCTGCTCGATACGAAAACCAAGGTGGAATGCATATCAGCGCAAACGATCTTGATATCCAGAGTTACTTCACGCATCGTGGACATACTGGAACCGTCACATCTTTAACTTCTTGGTCACCATCACAGAACTTCTCGAGTGGCGGAAGAGCACAAGGCGATGGTTGGATATTTTCTGGAGGACAAGATGCAACTATTCGGGTATGGGAACGAGGCCGAGTGGATCCAAAGGCAACACTCGATGGCCATACGGATGCTGTCTGGACTGTGTGCGTTTTGCCCGGAACCACTGGCACCGTGTTCGGCCAGAGCAACTCGTATGGAGGACCAGATCGCATCTTACTTGCCTCGGGAGCTGCAGATGGGACTGTGAAAGTCTGGTCTGTCAGCGCGCCGCCACAATTGATGTCGCCTCAAGGTGGAAGTGGACGAAGAGGCGGTCGCGTGAGGGGAAACTCCATGTCTTCTGGATCGGCTTTCCCATCGTCCCCACAACCGAGCATTGCGTCCAATTCGCCGTTCCATTATACCCTCATTCATTCGATTTCTCGGGCGAACAGCACAGCCTCGCCAACCTGTATAACACCACTCTCTGCTTCAGGCGATGTTTTCGTTGTCTCATACTCAGATGCAGCTGTTCTGGTATATGACACACGGACGGGCGAGGAGGTTGCAGCCATGGCAAGTCTGGAGACGTACAATAACACAGTCAATACGGGCGTGAACGCAATTGTTGCGACGACAACTGGACTGGACGGATCCTTGAGCTTTGATTCCAGCCGCGGACTATCTGAAGATGAAGGTGTCGTCGGTGGAGCGACTGGAACAAGTGGTGGCGTGGAGGGTATCATCATTTCTGGACATGAGGACCGATACATTCGTTTCTATGATGCCAATAGCGGTAAGTTCTCACGCTCTCTGCCTCCCCGCCAGGCAGAAGCTAATGCTCCATCAGGTCAATGCACATATAATATGCTGGCGCACCCAGCAGCCATATCCGCCCTCGACTTATCGCCAGACGGCAGAGAACTGGTCTCTGCAGGCCATGACGCCAGTTTGAGATTCTGGTCGTTGGAGAAGAGGAGCTGTATTCAGGAAATCACAAGTCATCGCTTGATGAGAGGAGAAGGAGTTTGCAGTGTATGCTGGAGCAGGGACGGAAGATGGGTCGTGAGTGCTGGCGGTGATGGGGTGGTGAAGGTCTTCGCCAGATAGGAAGAGGTAATGGGTGTGACGAGGCGGAATAGCGGATGAGATAAGATGAGATGAGAATACCCTTTCACTTTGTATTTTCGAAGCACGATTTGGCGTTGCATTGCTGCAGCATGAACGGGAAAGATCGAGATCGAAATGGAAGATCAGATGAGATACAGGCATGTAGTTTAGACCATACCATTACCGACCGGATCTTTTTCTGTTTGGGAATTGTACAAAACAACACAAGACACTTCTTCTCGGTACCACACCCGAAATCTTCCGTCACATAGTAATTCCTTTTGAGGTCTGCTTTGTCACTTAGCTCTCCTTGAAGAGAGTAGGGGCAGGACACGTGATATACCCCGCCTCCACCTCCACACCCCGGACACTCCCGCCAAGTCGGCGAACACCTTCAAAACCCGAGCTGCTTCCGACATGAGTTCATCTTCCGAGACACATTTTGAGGATACAAATCGAAGACTAACTCTCGGGCCTGGTCAGAATTGTCTACAATGGAGTCTTTCCCATCGCCTGCTGCAAAGAAACGTCGGATACCGGTACGCTTGTCTTACCCCGCTCCAGCGGGACCTTGGGTGAGGTATGCTGACAGGAATGACATTTTCAGAAAGCATGCACAGCGTGTAGACGGTCCAAAGTATGTATTCTTCTGAGTCTTGTGATGTGAAATAGGAGCTTCGCTAAGCATCTGTACAGCTGAAATGTGATGGCGGTAAACCCTGCAGCCGCTGCAGAACCACGAACCTGTACTGCGACTTCATCAAGCCAATCACCGACCCTGTGACTGAGTAATTCCGCTCTGGTTCCCAAACATCACTCTACATTCTAATTGGACCAGGAAAATATCACAGCTAGAAGCACAGATGGAGGCATTAAGGAACAGAGTTCCAGACACAACGACAGCCGTCACTCTCCTCGAGCTTCAACATCAAGTAAACCAGCGGACCCAGATGGAAAACCGAGCCTCACCAACGTATCCACATCACTTTCAACAGCAACAGCTTGGAGGAAATGATTACACGAGTCCGGTTTCCATGAGTGTTAGCACTCATAGCCACCCATCACAACCGCAGCCCGAGAATGCGTTCTCGCAGGCGCAGACGTTTCAGCAAAGTCCGAGGACGGAATATGGCCTCAATTCTTTGAAGAGAAAACGAGGTGACTTTGAGTTGAACGCGGAAAGGAGTGTTGACGTTGTGGCTAAGGGACTCATCAGCCTGTCTGATGCAGAAGTCTACTTTGGGGCCTTCTTTCATGGATGTGTAAGTTCGCCATCCTGTTCAGTTGTAAAGAGAGAGAGAGAGAGAGAGAGCAGAACGAGAGAGGAATCTAATACTGCAAAGGATAAATACGTTCCTGTCTTCGATCCAAGATATGATACTTTTGAGAGCGTGAGGGAGAGGAGTCCGATGTTGTTTGATGTTATTTGTGCTGTTGGATGTAGGGCTGAGTGTGGTTCGTATCTCACTATGCTCACTCTGGACAGAAAGCTCGGAACATTGGTAGTT
Source organism: Stipitochalara longipes BDJ (assembly GCA_009732865.1). NCBI lineage: Eukaryota > Fungi > Ascomycota > Leotiomycetes > Helotiales > Hamatocanthoscyphaceae > Stipitochalara > Stipitochalara longipes. Next base: position 458,462 of record ML769349.1, on the reverse strand, counting down.
GGTGCTGATTGGAAGCAGGGCCTGGATCAGAGCAGTTCCAATCCCTCTCCAACGCCACAAAAGGTCCAATTTGCGATGTCATACTAGGGACTGTCCCCAAGAGTATTGAAACTATTCAAGCGTTGCTCATCAACGCAGGATATTCCGAGAAAGGGTGGCTGTTGACGAGTATGGCTGCCCGAATGGCATTGGATCTTGATTTACCAGGCTCGTATACGAAGTTGAGCGCTTTGAGTTTTGATTCTGGAGGCGATGAGAGGGATAAATTGGAGGAGGAAAGGTTGATGAGAGAAAGCAGAGTCTGGTTTGGTACTTTTATTCTAGAAAATATACTGAGCATAGACTGTGGGAAGAAGCCAGGGATTAAAGCATCTTCTGGGGCCGGCGTGAGGAGGTGTCGGGTTCTGCTTGGACATCCAAATCGGACGGCGCTGGATTTCAGAATGCTGTCGCAGGTGGAGGTGAGTGCTCGCACTTATTTGGATAGCTGTACCCTTGCTAATGATTGCTTGCAAAGTTAAACTCAATTCGAGGTAATCGCTATCCCGTTTAATAGGTAGATAGGTAGTGAAGCTTAGAGGGTATGCTAATTACTCCTGCAGCACTTGCTCATGAACGACTATCGCCCCCCATGGGAACGACGTTGAGCGACGACGAGATGAGTGAGATTGTGCAGGAGACAAGGATTGATTTGAGTGTTTGGCTTAGGTATAACTACCATGGAAACAATACAGATGTAGAATGCTAACTTGTAAGCAGCGATTGGATGAACTTAGTTGGTGAGTGAACGTTTGCGCAGAGTAACGAGGAAGGCTCAAACTAGGACAGATTCAAATGTGGAGAAGGAGGAAGACAGGGCAAGTCTGCGAATCAACCTCCAAATTCAACGATACTGGGCCGAGATGACGATGCTTTGTAAAGGTCTGCAAGGAATGGGAATCGAAAATGTAGCGTAAGTGGCATATCATCACTTGAAGATTACCTTGTTAAACACTTGGCAGTATAATGACGGATCCGCAACGTAATCTCATTCATCTGGCTAAAGCAAGCGCACAAAGACATCTCTCAATTATCATTTCGAACCCTTCGTTGTACCTTGCCACATTTCGATATGGTATGGACTTTGTTTGGGGTAAGTTTCCATTGGATCGAAACTACCTGCCCATCGTCCTCATCGGCTGACTCCACATGCAGCTAAATGTGCCTTTTCGGTTCTCCTCCTACTAAAACTTGCTCGTCTAATTCCGTCCTCTACCAACATGTCCTCTCTTATTACAGATGCCAAGACCCTGCTTGCGGAACTGTCCAAAGTTCGTGGTTCAAGCAATATCTATTTTCGAATACTCTGCCTCAGCGTCGAGAAGTGTGAGAAAGCTCTAAATGGTGATCTGGACCAGAATATCGATGCGAGTATGAATGGAGTCGATGCCGAGATGGACTTCCAGAGCTATGTACCAAAAGAGTTCATCTTGGAGTGGAACTTTCCAGGTCTGACATTCTGCTGGATCCCGTTCGATTTCCAGGACTTATTCATGGATTTCGGAACAGGGTTTTGAGGTTGGCGGTGCACCAATGAGACTTCTAGTCTGTGTAGATATCAGATAGCATTTGTATTATGATACCATCTCCTCGTCTTCATTATCCACCTCCCTGAACTCGCCGTATAGAACTTCGCAGACTCCACCCAGTGGCACATCCATAACGGCGTCCGTTCCATGACTCCAGAGCGCTTTCCAATCCTTCAGTGTTCTTTCTCTCTCCGGTCTATCCCTTCTATCCTTTTCTCTCCCTTTATTGGACCCATGACTATGCTGTAGCTTCCCCTTCCCATCAATTGTAGCCATATTTGCCGCATCATCAATGATGGTCTCGATATTGTTCAACGGAAGCGTCAAATTGCCCGTGTTGTAGCTAGCCAATGCAACGTAGATGTACACCAATAGCATGACCAAGAAACTCGGGACTGCCAAGCTCCACCATCGATTCGGATAATAGTATATTCCAAGAGCGTGTAAGAACGGTGACGGGAGGTATGACCATAGAAGGTACATCAGAAAGGTAAGGGACGAGAAGAGGTATAGCACGAAGCCATAGTATTCGTATGTAGGGACTTTCGGCGAGGCACGTGGGACGGGCTCAAGCTCGTCGGCGGAGCTATCAGGTGTTGTAGGTCGAGAAGGTCGAAGGAGAGAGGTCAGGGAGGGAGAAGGAGGGAGGGGAGTTGGTGGTCGGCCATAAAACGGTGGTGCGAAGAAGTTGTGCTGCAGCGGCGGAGGAGATGGTGAAGAGCTGGAGGAAGAGTCCCCGCGATAGTGCGATTGGAAGACTGCATCGTCGTCGTCTGAAGAGGATGGCATTGCGAGGTCGGCGCGTCGTTGAGGTTGGTTGAAGTTGAAGTTCGCGACTTGAAGTTAATTCTATTTTTAGCTAGCTTCCAAGCATGTGACCAACCCGCTTGAACGACAATCTGATCTTTCAACTTGCAATAACTTCTTCTCTCTTCAATCATGGAGAAACCCACTTCGATCAACAGTCTTTGGCATACTTCTTACCAGAAAATTTGGTCAATATGGAATCATTGCCACATGAATTCGGTGAGCATCCAAGGGAATTGAAGACCAGGTCACGATCGCGCTGATCTCGTGTTGATGGCACAAATTTGCGAGATTTTACATGAATTCAAAGAAATTGCTTATTTTTTCTATCCAGCTCTATTAAAACCCGTTCTTCTACTATTAATTATACGGCATCATAGGAACCAGTACATTGCTACATTCCCAGTCCTCGGGTCCAGCCCCTTAAAGTAGCCATCTAGAGATCAACGAAGTGGGCCTCCTCTTTTCTTTTGACACCGTCAATCCCGTCTGTGTTTGGTTCTCGAAGTCTTGCATTGAAGCCATAGATGATAATGGGGAGTCCATCCTTCTTGGCTCGTAGATGCTTGCAGGGCTCTGTGGCCGGGTAAGCATGTCCTCCTGATGAGTCGGCTTGGGTATTATGACAGAGCCACTATCGAGCTCTACCCCCTCGAGACTCTTAACCCTGATACTAGGTGTAAGTGGTGATACTGGCCTCGCTTCGTGGTCACCAAGAGCGGAAGAGCCAAAGAAATGTGGCGGATGATTTGAATCTCCTTTCTCGTCCTGCTCGCGACTCCCACGCCTGGGTGGGCTTGGCAGCAGAGAATGGAATCCGGGATGTGATGATTGCACGTATTCCGACGACGATGCAAGAGAAGCAGTGTAAGTTGACCTTATTCTTCTGCTCGATGGTGGGGGCCGATAGATGTTGAATGCGGGTGTAACGAGCGTTTGTTGCGAAGGATAGCCAATCCTTCTCCCCGTAATAGATATCCCCCGCTTGAGAGCCTTACGACGCCAGGAAATTAATAGTATGCCAAGTGTAAGGAGGGCGACAAATAAAATCATAGGAGTGGCTATAATTGCTGCTAGGAGCGCGCCATGGGGCGTGAATGTAGTTGATTGAGAGTTGGTAGAGGTGTCAGAGAAGGATGAACTTGTCCCCAATGTGCTGGCCGCTGTTGTCGCTGCCGTATGTGTTGGTGGGTTTGAATTTATTGTTGCGGTCTGCTTCGTTGCCTGTCAGTCTTGAAGGTGGTGATGTACAGAGGGAAGCCTACTGATGTGCCTACAGCACTTAACGCAGCCGCTGAGAAACTTGGATCATTGATATGCTGCACTGGCGTGAATTGCCATTGTTGGTTATTGCTTTTCCCAGCAGCCTCAAGGAAAGGCTGTTTCGTGATAGTGTTCACACTGAGAACTTGGGAGCCCCCAAGAAAGGTCGGGGATATGGAAAATGTCACATTCGCACTTCCGGCGCTGCTGTAGCCCGATGGCGAGACAATCCACGATAGATCGTATGGACTGTTGGTGAAATTTGTTAAGAAAGGGATGTAAATAGCATCTGCCCCGACCGTTACGAAAAGCTTCTTTTGGGCTCCAAGATAGTAAGACGATAGTAGGTAAGTACTGCTGCCTTTTGCATTATCCAAGTTTAATAACTGCCACAATTGTCCCATGAAAGGGCCACTAGGCGTTACGTCGACAGTTCCGATCGGTACCCCTGTTGCTGTATTGGCAACATCGATTGACTTAAGCCCAGGAGATTGGGGTCAGCAAAATTCCTCACGGTCGCGACTATCACGTTCCAGCAGCCACTAGCTATCACCAGTATAGCCTCCAAGTTCTATTGAACAATTGCCCAAGGGAGATCGATTCCCCGAAAAATTGGAACTTACGAAGTTACTCCCGATTGAGGGGTTCGTAATTCGATAGAACACATTTGAATCGAATGAAGTTGGCCCTGCCATAATAAAAGAGGAGGAAAGTCAGGATCACATTGCCTCCGAAGAATACAAAGGTGTTGTCGATGCAAAGTATGATGCCTACAGTATATTGAATTTCTGGGGCTACAGCTCTACACGTGCAATTGTCCACCTGGTTGTGGACAACTAGCCAAGGCCCCAAAACACGGACCGCGCGGGGCAATTCGATAGATAAAGATCAAACGACTGGATACTAAGAACAGACATCTGGACCGGGATTTCAGACGATCTACTTTTGACTCAGCTCAATGCAAACCCTGTAGGGTTCCAGTTCTGGAGCATCCTGGCCATCTCTGACTGGTCAATCCGGGGACGGTTCCACGCTCTAGGCGGAAGAAGCATCCGAAACACATCACGCTGTGATCGAGAAGTTCGTCTTGATGTCCCATCGGAGTGCAGTCTAACAACAAGTGTATTGGGGCTGGAGATTGGATGGCCTCGCCTCCTTGATCGTCCGTGCTCCTGCAGATGCAAACAATGCTTACCAAAGATGTCCCACACCTGAACTAAGGAAGCGCCAAAATAGTACATTTGCATACCATCGAGTCCTCGAGTCAAGCTAAGGCATAACATGCCTGCCTATCCGATCGGAATTTGAAGTTCATAAGGTCGCCGCAACTTCTGTCGAGTTAGCTTTGGCCCACTAGCTCGATAAGCGAGGCGGGGATGGTCACTCCTGAAACTTGTACCAACAACCCCTTGACTATGAGACAGACGAAAATTTGGTGAGCTAAGAATGCTACCCTCCAGCTCGTGCTAGCTGTGAATATTTTGGACAGTCGCGCTTTTTTTATTTTAAATCTAGCTCAAGTCGGAAAATTCCCCCAGCAGCTTGTAGAGTCAACAGATTCAGGGTGCTGAAAACCCATCAATAGAAGCACTGGTAGTAGCACTGATAGTCAGAAATAGTAGAAAATAATGAAGTACAAGAGTAAGCTTTTGAAAGGAAGAAAGCTTGCAGTGAACTAAAGAGCGGCAATGGTATGAAGAGCACGTGATTTAATAATATACGATCTACCTAGGTACATAACCGTGGTAGATTTCACAAGACAAATAGAGCTAATAATAAAGTCTACAAGGAAAGAAATCTCTAATTAGCGTAAAACAATAATTTGGAGCAGTTTCTCTTTCGATCGTCTGGAAGGCGGGGCGGGTCCAATTCACACATACTCAACACCTATATTCAAGCCCTGATATACTCGATGACAGAGATTAAAGAACTTAGTATGTGCTAGAAGTTTTATTCATTGCTATAGAACTAATCTTTCGGATCAGACAGCGGAGTTCTCGAGTATGAGACAACCTCGATAATAGGCAAATATATATAAAAATTGAAATAAGAAACGTCTTGAGCTAACGAGCAATAATTTGTTGCTTTGTAAAGATATATATTAAAGAAATGATAACATAAATCTTTTTGTTATTTAAGCTGGTGCAATGAGCCCCTTGGATTTCTCACGAGACGAACTCGACCTCTCTCTTGCTTGGAGTGATCGTGGCATTCCCTTCAATGATCTTAATGGCATTTACCAACGCTGGATACCACTTTGCGGCCATTTTTGTGTCCCCTGATGTGTTTGGATGCACGCCATCCCTCAGATCCGTTGAACTCATACCTGTATTCTGGTCAACAACCCAGATTGGAGACTGGGTCGTGTTTAATCCAGCAGCCCAAGCAGGAATAGCATCATTGAGTGCTTTGATCTGGCTGGTATAGGAGCCAACTGAGCAAGGAATTATCTGGGCAACCTATTGATAATGAGCATTAGCATAGTGAACCACTTGGGAAATCTATTCATTTGACTCAAGCAGAATGACTTACGATGATTTTCATATTCGGATTGGAGTCTCGCATCACCTTTATCAGTGTGGTGAAGGCTGCAATAATATCCGCCGTTTTATCGCTCTTTTGCACAATGTCGTTGGTGCCCAGGTGCATCGTGATCACGTCTGCGGGATTGGCCTGAAGCCAACCAACAAGCTGCTTCTTGTTTGCGATATCGATTGCAAGAAATCCAGAGTGTCCTTCATTATGTTTATCGTAGGTCGCGGTGGGACAGCCTGCTGGATTCTGATTTGTGCCTGATCCAACGAAACTGACATTCGTATAACCATCAGTTTGCAATCTGGTCCAAACGAGCCCTCTCCAGCAGACAATTTCTGTAATAGAATCGCCAAACGGCATGTAACGAATCTTTTGCTTTTGAGCACATACTGTTGCGAGGAGAAGGGCGACCAAAGGCAGGTTCTTGAGACCAAACATTTTTAGATAGAAGAGCGAGAAACGGAGTAAAAGCTGATTTCCCCAATAGTCGTTGCAACTAGTTTTGGAGAAGAGATGCGGGGAATTTATAGTCAATATCCTTTCGACCGCTACGTTAGGTCTACTGATGTAACTATCCATGGTAAACGTTTCATTTTTGAGTTCCTCGGTTGTGAGGAACCTAGTTTGGATAATATGTTCTTCCTATGCTCGGAGGCCTCAATTCAATAGTTGTTAAATGTCCGGGACGGACATTCACCACGCCTAAATGATATAAGCTCTCGGACACGTGGATGTGGGCCGAAAATATATTAAAGCGCACAAGTGGACGCGGCTGTACAACTAGATCTTAACTGTATTCTTTAATTTATCCCAGACGGTTTCCGAGTACGAGGACAGTACGAGAATATGAGCGTGCGTGGCTGCGATGGATATAATCCAAAGCATCCGATACAATTTATATCTCGGATAGTGACCCGAGTTGATTCCCCAATTCATGCGGGGTAAATCTTCTCCTGTGTGGGGCTTCGCACTTGTGGAAGAGTATTAGTTTATGCAAATAATTGTGTCTTGCATCAATTAATCAATGCACAAGACCTAGCCGGCGACAATCCATTATAGCCGTGAAAATTGTCTGTTTTTGAGGTCGTAGTGCGAGAAGCTATTCAAAGAATGGAGATACCTGGCTCACTGCTGCGTGCGGGGGAGTGTGGGGAATGGTGGGGTGAGCCAGTTCGGCCCGTTCCGACGGCACATGAAATGTTGCGATCGGCAGTCGAAGAATTCAAAACTCCAAAAAGGGGAAGGCACCGCTGGCTAGAGTATGCGAGAAGTCACACGATTTCGGTGGTGGCTTGATGTCACAGTTGCTACGAGGTGGATGAGTGTAGCTTTCATAGCTCATGAAAGCTGGTTAGAAATAAGAACAGATATTTTTGCTTCTCGTCATGATACACACAAAGTCATATATGGTTCAACAGTCTCACCTTCCAAGCTTTCTGTCCGATCGGACCCCTTGAATCGCCAGGTCTGTTGATCAACACCATACCGTCATCTGATCTCAGCTCATTGTATTATGGCATCGCTGGCAAGCCCAATTGAGTTGCTCACCCATTAGTTCATAAATATCCATGTGCTTGGGACCGAGCTGTTCTCGATATTTGAGAGTAGCTTTCCCCCGAATTCTGAATTTGTATCTTTGCAAGATTTTCCAACAAGAATGGCATATACCGGGGTCAAGTCAGATATATCCATGATGGAGGGCGGCTGTCTTGATCAAAATAGAGTATCTATAAGCATAGAGAGAAGCGAAATATACCCTTGCATGAGCGAGTAGCTGTACGAAGCAACCAAGATTAAGGGGTATTGTGAATAAATTCTCTATCTTGTGCTTCCCTTGTAGTTAGTAAGCTTGCCGTTCTTGCTCAGTGGTTAATTACCCTCGGCTTACCCTAGGTTCAGTCGACTCGTCTGGTCTGCACAAGCAACCTGAGTATCCTGAACACCCCGAGCAAGATATACTAAATCGGTACGCCTTTTTGGCATATCTCTTTCTAGCCAATTACGAAATCTAACCTTTGTCCTCAGCCAAATCATCAAAAGCACGCCAACTTCTTCCTGCGTACCATCCGCCATTCCTTTTCGTCCGCGATGCCACGAATATAGTGACTCTTGGGATTGATGAATGATTTGCTGTCCTCGACACCTAAAATCTTGAGTCAAGAACGATATCTCGATGTCTAGTATCATCTACCTTCGTACTTTACGACGTTGGGTCTCCAGGTAATGCTCAGGTAAGCTATAACTGCCATCCGACACTTGAAACAGTGGAAATCGTTCAGATTTTTTTTCTCTTATGCGAGATTGAATGGGCTGACTGTGTCTCAAAGAGGCAGAAAGATGTGAATGAGTGAGCGAACCTTTTTTTGCTTTCATCATATCTCGGACTCTCCAGTGTCACGCCTTACTGGGCCCACCACCAGCCTTGCACAAGGCTGCGAGGACAACCAAATCTTTACGGGCTCTTTCTCAGCAAGCAGCACTATTCTCTTATTTTCAGAGCTCAAATACCTACAAAGAAATCGCAGATATCTCGGCACTGTTCAATTTACGGAAGACATCCAAAATTCAGGGAATCTGGGTGACATTCTCCATGCCTTCCATCCTCTCGGACGAATTTTGTTGTTGGCGAAGACCTTGGGATACCATTGGTGGATTAAGGGGAAAAAATGGCGAGGTTGGGAAAAGCAAAATCGGCCAACCGGCAGCATATTCGTTGTAGCCAATCGAATTTCAAGTTACACATCTTTATGGATGGGCTTGCGGTCTATTCCTCGTACCCCCACGCCACACTCTAACTGCCATTCAAACTGCTGCCACCTCACGGCTGCCCTCAATTTTTCTTTCTCGCTCTTTCATTATCGCTTTCTTTCTCTCAACGAACAATACACCGCCACCATGCTCCGACCCCTGCTCCTCATCCTATAGACAGAGCCAGCTTTCTGGAAACATCGAACAACTTTGTTGCCGAAGGGTTGTCTTCTAGCCTCACCTACAACAGTCAGGCTTCCAGCCTTACCTATGGCGGAATTCAAAGCGCGACACCATCGCGGTAGAAAGAGAAGTTCTGGGGAAGCAGGAAATCGGCGGAAAGAACAGCGAAGGGAGAAACTACACCACTCTCCTTTACGTGACTCTGCGCTTGAAACAGAGACCTTAGGACTCTTCCAATACGAACCACTCGATCCTAAAGTCGATTCTATTCGCCTTCTTGAACTTGAGCCTAAAGACAACGAGGAGACACTCAGCTGCAAACTCATCCATATGCCATTCCGCAACACGCCTGTATACGAAGCACTGTCATATAGGTGGGGCTCACCCGACGTCACTATCACCATCTTGCTCAACGGCACTCCATTCATAATCCGACAAAACCTCCACGATGCTTTGCTGGGCTTACGACAAGAGCACAAACCAAGAGTGCTTTGGGCTGATGCGATTTGTATCGATCAAAGCAATCTGGAAGAATGGAAGAGACAAGTCCGGTTAATGGACGCTGTATACACGCGTGCCTCAAGGGTTTTGATCCGGCTGGATGGATCAGATCGAAGGATTCAATCAATGTTCGAGTCTGGTTCGATCACAGACGAGAAGCGCTATTGTACCTGGGTGTGTGGGCACGCTTACTGGACTCGACTATGGATCATACAGGAAGTTACGCTGTCACGGGATTTGAGAGTTTGTATTGGGCGCCACTCCGAGAAATGGGAAACATTCCTTGAATCCTTGAGTCATAATGTGAAGACTCTAGAGGGAAACCAAACCCTACGTCGTCAAATCCGCGTCATTAAGAATCTTGATCGTAAACGGAGAGGTCGCCTAAATGATGCGAGCCGTCTGGAGAAGTTGCTGGAAGATTTTCAAAATGCCAAATGCGAAAACCCAATGGACAAATCTACGGCCTCTTGGGATTAGCGTATGATTGTCAAGACGGAAGCATCGAACCCGATTATGCGAAGTCAACTTTCGATCTATTTATCGAGGTGCTCCAGAAGTTCAAGCGCATTCAGCCGACGTCGAAAAAGGGAATTCTTCTGCCTTTGATAGATCAATGCGGGCAGTTTATTTCAGTCAGCTAGTGTCATCCATCCTAGGAAAAATTGTACGTCCACCCAGGGATACCGGTATACGTATTCTCGTTGTTGCTGAGGTGGCTGGAGAAATTCTTGATGTGGGCCCGACACATGTTGAAATACTTGACGATGCCATCAAGCTCAAAAAGTGGAAGTCCAGACATCAAACTTACTATCCATATCCCAAAGCGCATAGCAAAAATCGCGAGATCAGTGCAGCGTACGATTATTTCATGTACCAGAACTCTCGTGAGCTTTCAACTACGGTCTTCTCTATAGATCCAGAGAAGATGTATTCGAGGGCGAAGCCGGGGAGACAGCTATCCCCAGTTCCACCACGAGAATCTTCAAAAGATAGTACACATCAAAGGGTACCTATTGATAGGAAACCAGCCTCTGAGGTGCGCTGGGATAGCAACGAAGTTAATTGGCTTTCGACAAATGTGGACTATATAACTAACTTCTACAACGCTTCTGATCGACAGCATCAATCTCATCGTGATTCCCTAAGCCCAAAAGAGGATTCTCGTCCTCGTCGTTCCTGTCTTGGCGCTCTGTTCCCTTCCAGCGCTCTCCGTTCAAAAGCTCAGCCCCGCGAAGACCCTTCCGAGAGGTCGTCAAGTCCCCGTCTGTTTATAGGAAGCAACTTTCTTCTTGGATCAGCATCAACAACCGTGAAGAAAGGAGATGTAATATGTCGTTTCTGGGACTCAGAGGTGACGGCATTGCTGAGGAGATGCGAAGACTTTTATCAAATCGTAGGCAAAGTTCATCTTTCGACAGCGTACATGGACGGCTTGCAGCTAGTACTTGGGGAGAGGATCAAGTCTAGAGATGGAGCGAAAACAATGCTCATCGAGATGGATTTTCGGACCTTAAGTCGGTTGACTTGTTAGTCGCTATGGGTTCATTTTGCAATAACGGCCGAAATACAAACAGGAAGTTTGAGGTAGTTTTCTTTCTCTCTGCATTTCATTTGGCGAGAAATTCTAGTTTAATCAACGATTAACGAACTCTTCTTTCTCGTGTTCTTGGTTTTGCAGCTCACCTTATAACTTGGTACCTGAAATCGAAACCTACCGGCCTATAACTTCTACAACATTTAAAACCATCACGACAAAACTATGGGAGGCTAACTCTTCAGCCTTATCCCTACGCCAACCTAGGCACAAGCCAAAGGGGTATGCAACCGCTCCCCCACCATCTTGTACCTATAAGTTAACCAGCCAAAGTTCGACAAGGGGGTAATCGACGTCGCGCGTGAAATGTGTTTGGCAGACAATGCCATGATCCGGAACATCAACGCAATCTAGCCACAATGCGAACAAATCACCGAGCCTAAAGACCAAGCAGACTTCGTTATCTTCTGCCAAACAGCAATCGAAGTCATTCATACACATCACCAGATGGAGGAAACAAACCTTTCCCCCCAAATCCCCGTGAAATGCCGATTCAAACATCATGCAGCAGGAATATCGAATAACGTCGCGTTTTTGATACCGGACTGACAACTTTCGAGGGCTACATCTATAAGCTCAAACTTGAGAAGTATGATGGAGTAGACTTGAAGAGGTTGCTTAGCGGTGCAATTCAGTAATCATAGTATAGGTTTTCATTTATTAATCGTTAATCTGGAACCTCTTTCCGAGGCGGGTCTAGCGGGTGCGGTTTTTTGATTACACTTTTCGCGAGGAACCATTTTCCTTATTAAGGCATTAATGCGAGACACCCCGCTATTTTAAGAAGCGAAGTTTGCCTCCGCACCGTGTTAAAGTAGGTATTTAAACTAATAATTGTAGAATATAGGTTTAAGAATAATATAATTAACCCTCCCAAGCCTAACCCTTATAATTTTAGATCTCTTTTTAGTTATTATTTACGAGTTGAGTATATACGAGAATTTGAATAAGTTGATTTTGTAAGAGCATTAAAGCGGCGCAGTTTAGTTATAATAGAATAAAAAATGCATTAGAAGAGAAAGGATACGACTATGGACAATACATGAGCATGTAGATAGAGGTGTAAGGGGCCTTAAAATTTGCTTATTTGTTAGTTTGCAAGCCCATGCTATGCAGATTCCGTTACGTTATCCTAGTTTCTTGCAACTTGCTGATTTGCAAGAGTTAAAATTGAAATCATATCTGACTGAAATGTTACCGTGGAACTCGTGCAGCTAGTAGATACAGGCCTTGGAGCCCCTAAGCTTTGTTTAGTTATTGGTATGCAAGCCCGTGTAACGCAGATTCCGTCGTCCACTTTTCTGCAGGTGGCTGATTTAAAAATTGAAATCATACCTGGCTGAAATGTTGGGCCTCGACCCACGTACATGAGGCCTATACACCGTACCCCTTGAGAAAAGCTGTCTAATGGGTATAATATAATTCTTTGGCTAATATTAGTTAATAATTTTCCAAGAGTTACTACTTGCTTAGTGGGTGTTTCGGGGAAATCATTCGCAACTCTTCGGCGGACGCAAGTTATTGGCTTTCCCTGGGGTAACACAACTTGCTTACTCGGTGCTTTGGGAAAGCTATTTGACAAATAAATGCTTTTATGAAGCAATTTGACAAATATAATATAACTCTTCGGCCGACGCTAGTTAATACAAGACTGAGGAAAAAAAGTATAAAGGGTTCTCTACCGCTACGAACTGTTTGCTCTCATCAAGAAGTCCTCTCCTCTCGAGCATCGATCAAACGAAACAACCTAAATATCAAACGAGCAAGACAAATTCTATACACCTAGTGAGTTTCTCTTAGCTTCAATTATGTTATATCCGTTCAACTGCTAATTGAAGATAAAGAAATGCAATTCTCAACCCTCACTCTCGTAGCCTTTGCTACATCAATGACATCAAGCCTCGTCAGCGCCACCGTTTTTGTCGGTCTTCGCACCGGAAGCGATGGGTCCCAATCTAAAGTAGCATGGTAAGATCCCTACTCTGCCATTCAAGTTATCTTGCCCACTAACATTCATCTCCCTAATAGGACCAACGGCACCCCGGACATCTGCGCCGATTTTGCTACTATTATCGCAGGTAACAGCGACTTCTGCGGACCCAGCGTCTTCGTGGATGGTAACAACGGGCCCTTCACGTGGCAGAACTGCGGTGTCGGTAATCCTGTCTTGTTTCGCAATGGACAATTCAATGCGGTCTGTTCGTTTGTCTCGAAGAATATTGCGTGTCCTGGCGGAGTCAATATTGGGCAGCAGTGGCAATGCTAGATAGTCTAGTAGGATAGAGCTGCTAGAGTACTGGGTGAGAGTTAGGAATTACTTCAGAGAGGGGGGTGTATTTCTTTCCTGACTAAGACACACGGAAGTATTCAACATACTGCTTAGTTATTATTTTCATTAATACACTCATTTGATCAATAGAGAATACGCTCATTTTATCTAGAGATACTATATTTAGAGGGGCGAAGCACCCAAAAGGATACAACCTAAAAAGGAGGGAGTAAAGCAGTGCATTTTTGCCTGAGGAGAGAGTGGCAGATATGAAGCTCGCGATGAAAGAAAACAAACGGCACTAATTTCTTTTAACAATTTTAAGACAATACCGCTGCGAAGTCTGTTTCTTCTAAGACCTATGGAATCCTCCAATGATCCCTTCGTCTGGTGAGACATTGCCACATTAGCGGCCGAACGCGAAATATCACCTATCCGGTCGGAATAAAATATGAATAGGGGATATTTGCGTGCGGCCGCTAATGTGGCAATGTCTCACCAGACGAAGGGATAGAACCTTCCTCTGCTAGATAACCATTTAGCTTTAATCAAAGATAATGAACGTTAGTGCTGCTTCTCATGGTCCGCTGCAAGTCAGCTTACTCACGATTGATCCGTCCTCCTTAGGCATCTAACTTAGCTTCCTCCTATTGGCTTCACTGGAAATGCTTCGCCCCAGATGCAAGTGGCAAAGAGCCCCACACGTGACACAGCCCCCTATTATAGCCGAGTCAGCCACCCCCTTAAAATCTCGTATCCAGGCGATCATGCTTGGCGGCCTTAGCGTACGGCACAGGTCACAGTAGCTTCAGGCAACAGAATAAGCATTGACATCATTCGTTCCGTCTTCTAAAGGCCGACATGTTTTGTGTCACCGCGCGTCTTCGTTCTCTCCATTATTTCCTTCAACTTGGTGCCTAATTGGCGACTTCTCCCGAAATTCAACATACAATGTGATCATGCCCTTCGATCCAGAAGGGGACTTGTACACAGCAGAACCGAAGCTTCTATCAATTGATTGCTTTCCGACATTCTTTCCTCGACCTGCTCCACCGGACTACGATCTGATCATGGCTGCGAGCACACGGTATCATCGTGTCCCAGGAGAGCTTCGTCCCTCGATGGACGCATCTCCCAGGGACGAGGATCTTGGTGTTCTACTCATCGACCCCCACGCAAGTGACGATGAAGACACGCCTCCATCAAAGGAACATAGATTCTCGATATATCCAACAGCAATCCTCCGTTCATTGGCTATCTGCGTCTTCACTACTAGCTTCGTGCTCCTGATTGTGGGCAAGCGAACCCGCAGCATTGCAGCGATTGTTTTTATCGGCATAGCCATCGTGCGAAACTTTCTTGTTGTGATCCATCATATCTTTTCCAAACATCTGAGGTTGGAATTCCGCCATCGATCCCCGAGAACTCGGAAATCCAGCAGAAAGTGTCCAGAGTGGGTGAAGCACGGCCGGTTGCATCTTTTCCTGGATCTAGTTTTAGTGACTGTGCTCTTCATCACCACTATTGTTTCAACGCAGGCACCCTACAGATACAGATACTATTATTATGAGAATACTCCAGGTAAGCTTCTTTCCTTGATTGATGACCTTTAACATCGGTGCTGGAGAGCAGCAGCTCCACATGAGCTTGCGTGTGTTTTGCGAGTCTGGTTTCGCGGATTCTGGCTCTCTCACTCGAAAATGAAGAAATATTCTTGCTAATTCGATAATTATCAGTGATTGCAGCTGGCTGCATCCTCGCCTTCATAGGAATGTCAGTACTCCTTTCCTTATTCCCGTATCCGCCCGAAGCTGATTGACTATAAAGTTTGTGCTACTCTTTATCGATACCCGATCTTGGGAGACCGAGCAATATCACTATCTCAGGAGGCATCGCCTTCAGCTATCACAAGAACAAGCAACATGATCAAACAGAGCAGCCACAGGTGTACAGAGATGTTGAGGCTAGCGGCGGGCTTGGCGTCCAGTCTCGCAAAACGGGTGCAGACTCTCCAATCGTTGTATGAGTGCGTTGGATGGTCAAGCAGAGGACAGGGTTATTCTTCGTTGTTTAAGGATGCTGCTGCTGAATGGAGAAGCTGGGAAGCTGATTGAAAAGTGAAGGGACTTGATCAGAGACTGGAAGGAAAATTGAATGTGTTCTCAATAAGACTCTCATTTCTTGGATGCGTAAGGGGTTAGGATCTTGGGAGCGTTTGAAATCATTGCAAATGGAGTTCGAAGATTTTTGGTTCAATGAACTCATCATGTTAGTGGCGCTATCATTCATTTCGAATTTCTCACGACTTTGTCCACTTTATAGATAAATGATACGGTTTATGTTGATTCCTCTGTATCCCAAAAGATATTCTTCAATATATTTGGATAAGAATTGGAATCGGAAAACTTTCCCGACGCCTTTCGGCGCGACTATAGATCATACAGCGAAATTTGACAATGCATCGCTGAGGGTTGTTGTATCGTCGGTAAGATCAATGATCTCATTCGCATTGGCAATTTCAATCAATCCGTTCTGCTTGTTCGTCGTCCAGGTCCCTGTATACGGATTGTACTCCAAGAGATACAAAGTTGGACCTTGCATGTCATGACGATATTCATGTATGATTTCCAGGTTGGGCTCGCGGTAGTGGCCCATGAACTCAAGGTCAAGCTTGAGGTCTGTTCCAGTCTCGAGACCATCCCGAAAACTGAAAATAAATGGCTCTGACTTCAATACGCGTCTATTTCCTTCAAGTTTGATGGACTGCAGGTAAGTCACAGGCGTGCCGTCCTCGTCAACCCCGCTGATTTTCAATTGAGGGGTTCCGCTCTCTGTCTCAACTTCGATTGCAAGACGACGGCGTAAAATGAACGATGGAATAGGTATCTTGAGGTCCTCCATCACCCGGATCATCAAGTCATCTGTCTTTGAGAAGATCCGCACACTGGAAAGCTTGTCGAGCGGCGTTGTCTGAAGATTGCAGATAACAAGCTTGGCTTTTTTACTTCGACCGGGGATTTCAGGAATCTCGTTGGCTGGAGTTACTGTGAGGGAAGAACCCAAGACTAGACATAAATCGGCCTTTTTAGCGTGTTGAAAAGCGGTTTCAAGTGCCTGCGCAGGTAATGGCTCGCCGAAGTTGACAATACTATCATGTAGTGCACCTCCACAGCGCGCACATTTCCGTCCGGTTCGATGATCGCGGACTGTCTTTTCGTAGCTCGCGACTGCTCGGAAGTCTCGTGACTGTGAGCAGATGGAGGCGATTGTCAGGGCTGCTAGACATACCACGAATATACTCTTTCCTGCAGTCCTTACACTGCTCGCGATTGCTGTTTCCATGGAGCTCAGATATCTTGTCCTATGATTGAGACATGTTAGCAGCTGGTGAGATTCAATGCCAATACTGCTGCGAATACTCACAGACGGGACTCCACTTTTTCTGTGTAGACCATCGCAATTCTGACTTATCAAGTACTTCAGGATTCCACGTTCTTGCAACTCAGCAAGCGCCATGTGCGTAGGCGTCGGAATGGCCTGTAAAGTGCTCACAGCCTTTCCAGTTCGCTCTCTTCCTTGCGCTCGCAATGTCCATGCTCCTTCAGGGCCGCGAAAGTCGGGAATGCCTGCCAAGCAGTTCAGATGAATACTTCTAAAAACGGATAGTATTTACCGGCAGAGGTTGAGATCCCTGCGCCTGTGAAGGCAATGAAGTGTCTGCTGTCTCTGATCTGACTTGCAAGTCTCTGAGCCTTTTGGTCCACCACGTCAGGCGCTTCGATGCGCTCTTCTTCGGCAATCTTGGGCACAGAGTCAGCCATGGTGGAGACCGATTGCAAATTTGGCCGCGAGAAGATGATAAGAGAAGGATTGATCGCGTAAAATGGATCAAATGCAGTAATGTTGACAACCAATTGGTTTGAATGAGGTCGCTTCCTGTGATTGGCCACCCAACCGCTGGGACATAAACATCTCTAGGCAGCAGCGATTTCCGAGCTATCTCCGAGTAATTAAGTTTCAAGCTAAGACTTTTGAAGATAAACCGGAAGGACAATATTATATCATATCAAGAATTTTTAAGCTTCCTCGGCCTTTTTTAGAACATATTTATAGATGGCGACTTCATCACGTGGTGGCTCGCTTACTTCTGTTATGTGATGTCCTCCTTGCTGGTTTTCCTCCTTCTCTTCCGTCTCTCTCCCCTAAAACCATCGTAGTCTGCTCTATCTAAACAATAAGCCCAATGCTGCATTGGTCGCGAATGTTATTATTTCATAATAGCAACAGCAGCTATTTAAGAGGCAACAAGATCGCACTTGCAAAAACATTTAAAGTTGAGTGCTTGCATTCCGAGTATTCTGTTATACAATGAGAAGATATTAATATATACTCGTATAAGTCTTATTTGTAAACCTATACCCATAAAAGTTGGAATCTATGCTGCAGTGGCAGCCCTTTTTTTTGCAGGCGAATAAAATGTACAACTACTCACCATTCAAACCCCACAAGCTCTAGGTTGCTAATGCGAATCTAGAAGATCTAGAGTCCTAGCGGCTGCTATATAAGAATTTCGTGACTTCATAACAAATCAGCCTTCGTCCCCATCTACTATACAAAGACCAGCCCCTCAAAGAATTGCTCAAAGATAGATCATACCAAACTTTCTGTACTGCTCCCATTCTTCCCATTTGGCACCGAACTATGCCACTTAACCTCCGTCTCCCTCGTCAAAACATTACCATCCTTTCCGGCCTGAACATGCGCAAAATCATCCTCATCTAAACCCTCTGCCTCAATCTGCGTGCAATTTATCTCCGTCCGTCTTGTCATCTGATCAAGTTGGTATCCAAGCCGACTCGGCTTTCCTGTTCCCCCTTTGGAGTATGGGCCGTGGGTCGCGCTGCTCATGCCGAACATTTTCGGCATGATTTTCGTAACAATTGGCTTTAGAGAGGGGGCGTAGGCGGCGACGAAGGAGAGACCAACTTCGAAGGTAGAGAGGCAGAATAGGATCGAATAGTTGTAATCTACGGGTGGGTGTCGATCATAGGCATCGAGGAGGACGACGCGGACGATTCCTACTATGACAGTGCTATTAAAGGCAATTAATTAGCTTATTGAAAGAGAAGACGCAGGCTCATCGATAGAAGTATAGGATATGGAGGCAGGGAAGGAGTCAAGCGGACTTACACCAAGCCAAATGACAAAATGACAATGAGCGCTAGTTTCTGCTTCTTCTGAATCTTGAGATCGTACACAATCCAAGTTGGCAACATTAACACAAGGGCATCAGTCATCACAGATACCAAAGCAGTTCCGGTTACGAAGTCTGCGAAGTTCATACATTTCGCATCCGGATAATCTTGTGGTGCCCAACTTGCAGCCACTGGCACGCAGTGTAGCACTGTAAGCAGGAAGGTTACGATCGCCATGACTCCGTTGAAGATCAGGAGGCCCATTATGGTCCTCCGCACTGAAGTCTTTTGTCCAGTAAGACGGTATAGGAACAGCAAGATTGAGGTCTTGACGAGCGACAGCAGGGAATTGTAAAGAAGTTCACTCTAATCAAGGCATCAGTCAAAAGTCAAGAGAACCGCCAAGAGCCAACAATCTTACAGCGTAACCATATTGAAGGCCAAGGGCAAGATTTTCATCCGCCGGGATATCCAAATGTGGTAACCAATGTAGTCGAGTTTGATGACTAGGAGAAGTCGTAAGTCTTTCATCAGATCCGTGGCTATCTCTGATCTTTACCTTGATAAGATGCAAACGAGAATCCCCAATACAGTAACTAGAATCCTGAATTAGTTCCTCCTCAACGGGTTTGTGATTGGTATTTCAAGCTTACGCCGGCGAACTCCATAACAATATCGTCTATTCGATTGTATTAGAAGTACTCTCGCAGCTTGCGGACCAAAGTTCCTTACCTGAACCAAAAGTTCTAGTCAATGTCCGACTGTATGCCCTTAGAGCCAACGACACCGTTGCAAGAGCGGGAAAGAGAAAGATCAGGGCAATTGCCAAAGGCTGCAATGTGGAATGGTCCAATCCATAAGCTGGAGTGCTGTCTGACATGATGGGCGATTGACACTCGCTCAGTTCAAAAAGAGAGATGACATGGAAGATCGTTACCCGGGGGTAGGAATGTGTTATACAGGGCGAGATCTCATATCATCTCACGTCCCCTGGTGCAGATACGGTTTCATGGACAACCTTGGGGTATGGTGTGATAAGCCCAGGTACGTTTGCAGGAGGGGAGCCTTTCTTTGGGCTTTTCCTCGTCCTTGACGCGGGCGAAACATCGGAAGCAGTATTTACCCCTGATCTTGGCAGATTTCGCCAGTCAATGGAACGCTTCGAGCCCACGAATCCCCGTTGAAGTGCCATGTGCTGCGGAGGCGCTGCAACGTGCTCTCTGCAGAACCCATGGAAATTGATTGCTAGCTGCAGGCATCTTGAGATCCATATTAGATCCAGTCTGGACACTAGAACATCTGGAAGACAGGGAATATCGATACTGTCCGGCAAAAAAGTTGCCACATCCGAACTTTTCCGCCTCAATTTCCGCAACCGTTGAGAACTTGAGACGTTCACCCCATGGGACTGCTTGGAGGCGGTGAGGTTAGTAAAAAACCTGTCTCCATGCGTAAACATCTACCTTTCCACAATACGATGCTCTTGACCATATATCCAATAGTGAAATGAAGAGAATGACTCTTGAAACACTGCTCTCTCCGTACGAAGACTGTGACATCAGCAAAACCTTCCATGTCCGTACGTCTTCGGAGCACGAACTGCACATCTGTCGCATGCATCGGTTGTCTCCAATAATAAAATAAGAGAAGTGGGGAAACATCTCAGGCGAAGGAGCCAGTTGATTGCGTGCAAACGCATAGTCCCAGTTTATCGCTTAGTAGTGGGTGTTGTCGAATCCTGACCCTAAGCGAGCGAGTAGATTGAAAGGGGGGGCAGCTTTACATTAGTGAGAGTGCTAGCGGGCCCGCCAACGGGGAAAAAACAAGCCATTTACGGCAGGCGCCGAACAACCCACCCCACTTTGATTTCCACTTCGACACTAGTTTCCACCCAGAGACCTGTATGGTGGGATTTAGAGTTCCAGTTGTCATCCTGGCAGCTCGATGTGCATGGTGGGACCATGGAAGTTTCGTTCCTTCTATTTGAACTAATCTAGAAAGATGGGGGACGTGGGGCTCTATCATTTGATTTTTCAATGCTTCATTCTCAAGCGGTGGCTCAGATGATCATAGCCCGCTGGATCTAACGCCTTGAGAAATCAATAGAATGAAAGTTAAGAAGCGTGATGGGACGATTGGACTTCCAGAATCGAGCCCAGCAACACTTATTCCGACAAGGATATCGGCATCGGCTACATCTACAATTTCGTTTTGTTATAGAGATGCCTGTCTGCCACGTTTTCGTAGATGCACGCTCGGTCACACTTCCATCTCTTCCCCTACCTCTTGCCTTGTTCTAGCAGAGTTCCGAAAGTGGAAGGCCTCTTGTTGATCTTTTGGTAACTTCTCCCTCTGACTTTCTTTCTGAAATTTGCTGATGCATCGACAGAAGCATGAAGAGCTTCACATACTTGGCGGCAGCAGCCTTTGCCTTTGCATCCCTTTCCTCTGCTCAGAATGCCAGTGTTACAGATGCTCTAGCACCTGCAGCAACTACGGTTGCTGCCGCTGTCTCTGCAGCGCCGTCTCTATTCACAGGAGAAACGATCCATTGACCGATGCAGTTCTCGCCAACCTCACAACTGTTCTCGATAATGATACCCTTTCAAGTCTCTTCTCATTTGACACGAACTCAACAGTGGCGACTAGGAGTAGCAGAAGCTGCAAGTTAATGCCGGGTGATTTCTCGTATCCCATCCCGCTGGTATGGGAAATCTTTGATCTCTTACTTGGAGGACGCCTGATCAAAGGTGCGCCTCTGACTGCTGTATGTTATCCCTCATTGCCGGAATACAATGCCGCCAAGTGTGCAACAGTCACAGCTCAATGGCTTGTATCTGATTTACAGTAAGTTCAATTCTCCACGGATTATAAATTCGGAACTGATTTCGATAACAGTGAAGCTGATCCAACCTCAATCATGTTGCCACTTTACGAAGGTCGAACTTGCCTGCCTCCGGGATACAACTACACCACATCTTGTGAAATGGGAGTATATCCATCTTATGTTGTTAACGTCACTACCGTTGCTCAAATTCAGTTGGTAGTGAATTTTGCACGCAATGCCAACCTCCGTCTCGTCATCAAGAATACCGGCCATGACTTCAACGGAAAGGCCTCTGGCACGGGAGCCCTTTCTATTTGGACGCATTATCTCACAGACAAAGAATACATCTCCAAGTTCAAGGCAGATAACGGTTATGTCGGCCCAGTCATCAAGGTCCGTGCTGGCATTCAAGTCCACGAGGCGTATTAGTTTGCCAAAGCCAACGGAGTCACCGTAGTTGGCGGCGAAGCTGTGACTGTCGGTATGGCTGGTGGGTATACTGCGGGCGGTGGACACTCTCCTTTAAGCAGCTTTTACGGACTCGGCGCCGATCAAGTTCTCGCTACGCAGGTAGTATTAGCAGATGGGTCATTTATCACTGCTACCTCCAAGCAAAATGCCGACGTTTTCTGGATGCTCCGCGGCGGCGGAGGAAGCACTATCGGTGTATTTACCTCGATTACCGTCAAAGCCTATCCCAAACTTCAGACCACAACCGTCACCTTCAACTTCACTGTAGCGGATACTCCTGGACCTGATGCGTTCTGGTCGGCTGTCCAGTCATACATCGATAATGTTGATGCTTTCGTTAGGGCAGGAACATATGGATACTACTACCTCGGAGCTTCTGCGTTCGAGATCGGTACAGACTACGCCGGTAGCACAAACTATTACTTCAGGATGGAATCCTTTGTTGCGCCCAATATGACCGTTGCTCAAACCCAAAATCTCCTCGCTCCGTGGTTCAACACTCTCAACAGTCTGAACGTTACCTACACCCCATGGTACAACCATGCAGACAATTTGTAAGTTACAACATCATATCCAAATCATGAGAGTATAGCTGACACCCTGTTAGCCATGACGCATGGGTTGTTTCTTTCCCTCAGGAATAAGTCGGAACTGATGTGGTTAAGACCGCTTCTCGCCTCATGCCGAAATCTGTCTTCGAAGATGATTGCCTGCGAAATGCCACCTTCGAGGCTCACAAAGACGGTGTTGCTAAGGTAATTTCTTACCTTCTCACAACTATCATCCTCAGACTAACTTGTTTCAGGGTCTCTTCTTCGCCGGCTTCCACATCAGCGGTACTGGAATTGCAATCACTCCACCGACCGACAACGCTGTCCTACCCGCGTGGCGTAACACAGTCATGCACGTCATCACTGGCACTGAATGGAGCGCCACCTCAGACTGGGCAACCATCAAGAACTCCTCATTGTTCGTGACTGAATGGATGGATGTCCTGCGAGAAATCGCCCCTGACTCCGGTTCCTACATGAGCGAGGGTGATCTCCTCGAACCCAATCTCCAGGAAGCATTCTACGGTGCTAACTACCCCAGCCTCTATGCCCTCAAGCAGAAATATGATCGTACAGGCCTCTTCTTTGCCTTGACTGCTGTTGGTGCTGAAGACTGGGAAGTACAGGTCACTGACCCGGTTCCGTACTCGTGGAACAACAATGGAAGACTGTGTCCCGTGTAGATGCACTTCGTGGTGTGGCACCATGGGATAGCTCGACGAAATTGGAACTGTATATATTCTTGCACATACTTTCAAAATAGACTATTTTTTGTAATACACACGTAAAAAAATGGTACTTCACCTGTCCTCTTAACTCATGCACCTCCAACCGGTACATTCTTTGCCGGAGACTCTCCCACCAGATCCGAGCTATTTGAAAGCAGCTTTCCCTCTCGGGTCCTCCGCCAGACTTGGTAAACAACCAGAACCAGAATTGTGGCAGGGATGGTAATAGCAAAGAACTGCCATAGCTTATTCGAGACTTGCAACACTGCCTCCTAACCGTTAGCGGGAGTGTATTCGGAAGCTTCAAAACTTGTCCATACCGCAATAAAAGCACCAGGCAAGAACAGCATCGTTACTGTCGCAATCCTGAGCTTCGTCAGCAACGTCAATTTCCTCAGTAGAACAAAGAAGACTAACGTCATCATCGACGAATTCTCCCTCTGAGCCTGCCTCGCAATCTCCTGATTCGCAAGACTAAAGACAAAATTGATAATTAACTTCGTCCGCTCCCTAAAGCTCGTCACCTAGCGTCGCCTTAGGTGGTTCCGCGCTCTTAAAAACGCTAAGTGCTCAGCTACGATTCTGCTCTGGATGCCAGTTGCGGACAGCTTGTCCGACGTGGAGAGGAGGAAGTCAAGTCGTTCTTCAAGGTCGCCGAGGTCTTCGTAGATCATGTTCCAGGTTCGTGATAGCTGGTGCAAGGTCTGCATGCTGTCTATGGCGTTGATGTGGCGGTTTAGTGGAGGGTCCATGGTTCCGTTGTTTTCGTGCTTAACTTGGTTAGTTCAAATCGTTACAGTCTAAAAGATGAGTCCTTACCCAGTTGAATATATGCTGATAGTGCTTGTTGATCAGGCTTTCTCGCCACAGTGCACATTCTTCTGCGAGCAAGAGGTCCGCGGCGAGAGGTTGTGGCAGAAAATCGCCAGCGAAGAGCCTTTCTTTCACTTTTGGGGACAGTCAAAAAGTAGATAGGTTGTGCATTTTGACTTTATATTGTATGAGAACCAGGTATGGAGGGGGCCAAGATGCCACTCGTTAAAATAATGATAAAAACCAGCTTCGATTATTAGTGGTTACGTGCATAGAGTGGTCTTATTCTGTACTTACTGATAGTCTCGACTCCCCCCTCGTCATCGTAAGTGTGGAAACAACCTCCAGACTGCTTGGACCAGATGCTAGGTTTCAAGACGCCGTCCAAGAAGTTCAGAGACACGCCAAACTTAATACACATTTAAGAAGCGTGTTCTGTGTGATTCCTACTTGATTTGTCGTACATCCTTGCTATATCATTAGCTCGTAGAAGATTAAGTCATATGTAGGTAGCGGAACCTCTCATGTTTCGCAACGAACTTAGAAATCTAACTCATTTTAGATTGAAACTACTTCTTGATTGATTTATAATCACATGAACTGAAGATATGGTTCGTTCGCCAGAGCCTCAGGATCAGAGCCAGCCCTGACCTCCTCTCCAACATAGTGTGGATAATTCTCTCCGGCAATGTGATTTATAATCTCATCCCCCAAGGTCTCGTATAGTTCTTTGAAGAGACTTCTAGAGAGAGGTTGGCGGAATCGCAGAAGTTCAACCGAGGTCTGAGACTGGAGGGGACATGAGGGTGTATTGACAAGTTTGGACAAGGGCTGAGCTCGAGGTGACTGTCATTTTGATTGTCTGTTCCGGTCAAGGCTCTTGCAGTACAAATCACCTACAGCGACATTGCAAGGCATTCGGTTCCAAACAAAACAGTTTGAAACGAAGCTGGAGGAGACGGCGAGAAGTTTAATAGGTGCGGGCAGAAGGATTCTCGCCCAGTTTAGCTGTTCCGGCAAACACGACTGTCGATTGGTTGCGACTGGAACAAGCATCTACACGCCCACCCACAAGGCACACTTCAGTCTTGATCAGAATATCTCCTCATGAGCTGTTCGCGACGTCTCCGATGAAGTAAGATGTAACCGTCTTGGACCCAAAAGAGTGTTATAATCAATCATTGAGAAGGAAGGCTGGAAATATTGCGAGACATGTCAGAGTATCTTTGGGGTGTGGACTCCCAGTTTCTCTTGGGGTCGGCTGAGGGATATTGCTTTTTGGAGTCATTTTCGGTGGAGAGGCGACGGATCTCGTTTCTGGGTTCGTTTCTGCAAGCAAAGAATCAACAATGGGGCTGGGGGTCCAGGACTAGTTTATTGCATACCTATTCTGATTCGCTTGCTAAGAGGCTGCCTGGATACACCCTTCTCAGTCTTCTCCTTAGCAAAGCGATCTATACGAGGAGGCTCTTCCATCGGATTGAACTCGGCTACAACAGTCAGTCCTAAAGGCATTGATTACGGAACAGAAAATTGACTTCTCGATCTGCCAAAGCTAAGAATCCAAGCTTGGACAATGGGGCTAATCTCTTCACATCCGCATTGCCTCGCCAACTCCTCCTTCAGTTCTACTGGAAGCGCATAAATCTGCGCAAACAATCCAATGTGATTTCTGGTGCCCAACTGCAGCACAAGCAGCCCTGCTATACCTCCTTGTTCGTAAAATATACGTTCAATATCGCCCTCTTGATATCTTCCGTTGATACAAGCTTGCACCACCTGCTCAATTCTCCCCTTTGGGAGCCAGGATCGGTCGACCTTCTCTAAAGCTTCTTGAAAGAAAGAAAATATCTCGTGTAGCCTGATCGCACCAAGGAGAGCGTTGAGTTTGGGCCCCAATGGAGATCGTTCTGCAAAAGTCCTCTTGCGGAAGTTGATCCGAAGAGAACGTTCCGCGTTTGTAAGGGCGTCAAACAATTCTTGCGGTGCCGTCATGCTTACAAATCGGGAGTTTGTTGGCGTGATGTGGATGGAGGGAGAGAGGGAGACTGGAGAGTCTCAACGCTGATGGAGGTTCACAAGCGTGATGAGGAATTCCCCAGCATGATGGGTTATCGCAGAACGACGCTATTTTCGGGATGCCAGCTACTTCCAGGATACGGCACCCGGGAACCTAGGAAGTCATGGACAGGGCAGGCATAGATATTATTAGTTTGAAATGTTTCCTATTTTATTTATTGGTTGTATCGTCGACTCTACGAGCAAAGATCTCACTGGCGGATAAACTAGCTGTTGCGTCTAGTGGTTTATTAACTTTGAGATTTACCACGGCCGTTATGGAGACTTTAGTAGCTACCAAAGAAGGAGTAAAAGATAAGAAGTAGTGTTGTGGTTCAATGGTGTGAGTGAATCGTTTATTATGAGCAGATCTGTTTTTAGTTGGCCGAGAGTCGACTTTAGTCCTTAATATTATTTTAAAAGCAGCAATAAGATACATCATTTATCTATTGGCTCGTCGTCCTTGTGGCTTGTATCACGAGAAATGACATCACATCTATACTTGTATGTAGAAGCATATAATTACCCCGCATCCTTTCCACGCCAATTCGAATCCACCAGGACGGTTGTTCAACTTGCAATTATCATAATACTCAGAAATCAGAATTGTGTAACTGTCCATAAGACTAAAACAGGTGGAGCACTTAGACAATGGCGCAGTCCGTTACATACCAGAGTAGAGGCATCACTTATGCTGCCAATCTCTTCTTTCCCCCGGGAGAACCCACGCAAAATGGCAAGAGAGCTGCCATAGTCGTCAGCCATCCGTTTGGAGGCGTGAAAGAGCAGACGGCCGGCCTGTACGCCAAGCTCCTTGCCGAAGCCGGCTTCATCACTCTCGCATTCGACGCAGCATACCAAGGTGCGAGCAGCGGGGAGCCGCGCTACCTCGAGGATCCGTATCAACGCGTGGAAGACGTCAAGGCCGCGGTTACCTTCCTAACAACCCGAGACGAAGTTGACGCCGAACGCATCGGCGCATTGGGAATCTGCGCGAGTGGGGGATACGTCCCCGCTGCCGCGGCGACAGATCGGCGCATCAAAGCTGTTGCCACAATCAGTGGTGCAGACACAGGACGCCTATTTAGGGAAGGACTCGGAGGAGGTCAGAGCAGGGATGACTTATTCAAAGCGCTTGAACAGGCAGGAAAAGAGCGGACCTTGGAAGCTAAGAGCGGGAAGCCGCATTTGGAGCACATTGTGCCGAATACGCAGCAGGAGGTCGCTGCTGGAACACCGACACTGTATAAAGAAGGAACGGATTATTATCGCACCCCACGAGCGGCGCACCCAAACTCGGTCAACTGGTACATTTCGAGGAGTATTGATATCTTGGCCACATACTCGTCTTATGCGTTTGTAGATCTTATCTCTCCGCATCCGCTACTAATGATTGCTGGCTCGGAGGCCGACACATTGTATTTCAGCAAAGATGCTATCGCTGCAGCCAAGGAGCCAAAGGAACTGTTTATTGTACCGGGCAAAACGCATATTGATTTATACGACGATACTAATGGGACGCTGCCGAAACTGGTCGAGTTTATGAACAAATACTTGGAGGGAAAGGACTGAGGATCCAATTGTCTCTGCTGGGTCAAGGATGCTGACCTGAGCAAAAACATCGTTTCCAATAATAAAACTATATATTTCTGTCTCAATTGAAGTTTTCAAGTGATCTACGAATCAGACCCATAAGGTTGTTCAAATGGCTCGCTACCATTTGCTTCTGCTCAGGCTTTGGCCGGACAGTGGCCGGGGTATGCTCAAGATGCTCACACTGGGCTCAGCTTAATGCAGGGGCTCATGTCTGCAGACTGAACAGGAACGGAGAAGAAAAGAAAAGAAATATTAGTAAGTCTTTCGAAATTCCAGGCGTGATGCATTGTCGGAGAATGGAGCTGAATTCCGCCGGCTCAGGGGCTAGAGACTCTCTAGCGCCAGAGATGTCCGCAAGCGAGCTTGAGAAAGGGTTTGATCCACTTGCACGATTTAGTGCATTACAAATGCTCCAATTTTTCTTAGCAGAGGCCCTCCTTCAGAAACGGCTCATTGAGTAAGAAGCTCTTTAGTTTGTAAGCCATCGGGAAAAGTGCGATGGATGCAGCCGTCTTACTTTACCAGAAATTTCACCATCCCAGCTATAAAGAGAGGGTTGAGCCCTATCGCAGAGGGCAAGAAACTCTATCAACACCTCTCATTCGTGATTATAATTTTCCTTGAAGAAAATATCATGTCACCCACAACCATCCTCATCAGCGGTGCAAACAGAGGCTTGGGCAGGGGTCTCCTCGAGCGCTACCTCGCAAGACCAAACCACATCGTCGTAGCTGCGAATCGCGATACCACCCACGTCACCTCCAAAAATCTTTCTGATCTACCAACCGGCGCAGGAAGCAGCCTCTTCATTGTCAAAGTCGATGCCTCTGTCGAATCCGATCCTCTGGAAGCAGCCAAACAGCTGTCGGCTCAAGGAATCGACCACCTCGACTTAGTCATTGCGAATGCAGGCGTCTCTTATGTTTGGCCCAAAGTTTCCGAGCTCAAGATCTCAGATCTGCAGGCTCACATCGATACGAATGTGTATGGAGTAGTGTGGCTGTACCAGGCTACGTTACCGTTACTGCTCAAGGCGAACAACCCGAAGTGGGTTACGATTGGGAGCGCGGCTGGCTGGCTTGAGGTAAGTATTTGTCTCAAATTTGGGATTTTGAAATATATTGACTGACATATGATTGCAGAATCAACTAGACATGCCCAATGCAGCTTACGGGACATCCAAGGCTGCAGTACATTGGCTAACCAAGCGCATGAATGGAGAAGAGGAAAAGCTGACAGCTTTTGTCCTCAGTCCAGGTTGGTGCCAAACTGATATGGGGAACACTGGTGCGCGAGCTTTTGGGTTGGAACAAGCTCCTGTTACCGTTCAAGAATCCTGTACGGGTATGGTAAAGGTAATTGATAGGGCCACTAAGGAGGAATTTGGAGGGAAGATGTGGGGGCATAAAGGCGATAATATGGCTTGGTAGACTATGCTCTAGAAGACATACAAGTGAACCCTAAAAAAGGATTTAACTTAGTAGCTCATCGATATTTTCCTATTTTTGTCCTTTATCCACTACTACAACTGTTTGCTCCCTCTCTCCATCGTATCCCAGGAATATGTTAGAAACCAACAGATTCCTGATCCTGAAAATTATCATTCACCCGCGTCATATTACAATTCAGACACAAGCCTTCGAGATAAACCGGCACTTCTTCCAGGGGTCTGCATTTATGTCCCGTACGATCTGCTTTTGCGCAACGCAACACCCCATTCCTGCGACGGTAGCGGTGGCCGCATCCACGATAAAGTGTTTTTTGTATCTGACACATTGTTTTAATGAAATGATTTTGCTAGTTTCTTGTGTTGTGTGGAAGGTTGAAGGTTATCCTCGGGGCTTGAGCCAATAGTTATCTAGTATGGGGCTGGCTCGATATATTAATAGGGAATAGAAAGAAGGGGAAAGATACCTCTGCTACGAGGTCAATTTAAATTTCGAGGAAATAGTTTCAATGAATCTTTGGGTTTCTGTTATAGTTCTGCTAATGATTCTATAAACTTAAGTACTAAATATTATTATCATCTCAAATAAGCTACAGGCTCTCTGAATAATGTACAAGCCGTAATCACAAGAGTATTCCTCGGTGCACGCAAAGAATCTAGGGCTGCTAGCAGCCCTTCAAGAACCTGCTTCGCTCCTCCCTATAGACAGCCTGTAACTAAAATGGGGAGATTTCCGTTTTCACTCATTTTTCCAGCAATACCGAGACCGTATATGGCTGGTCTACCAACGAGCACGGCATCTACACCGAGACAAAGTGCTTTGATGATATCGGCACCTGTCCTGATTCCACTGTCGAAAAGCACTGTAATCTTGCCGTCAACGGCTTCTACAATTTTCGGTAGCATTTCGAGAGACCCAACGGCACCGTCAAGCTGGCGGCCTGGCAATAATCAGTCTACGCTTATGAACAATCCAAGTTGTCAGACATATCTCCATGGTTTGAAATCATCACTCCTTGCATACCGTGTTCAATAGCAAGCTTGACATCTTCTGGATGCTGGTGGAATTAGAAGAGATGCATTCAAATTCATGGAATCATACCTGTATGCCCTTCAGCACAATTGGCCCGTCCCAATGCTTCTGCAACAGCTCAAGGTGCTCCCACCTGTGCGCCGCTCCGGAGTACACACATTCACTCCACTCTTCTGAAGCAAGGATAATATCATCCTCTGGGGACATCCATGTGTTTTCTCCATACGCTTCCTGAACACAGGATCCGTGAAGCCCGTGTTATTTCCAATCCATTTCGCAAAAAAATGAACGCATGGCTGCAACCTTGGGTATAAATTTATGCACACGGCTGCCTACTTGTATGCAAAAGCGGTGCCAAAACAGTCATACCTCTGGCTGATCGAGAAATGATATGACACTGACGTGCAAACAACCTTCATGCTTTTGATCGATTGCTGGGATCTCGGGAAGTGGCCAAGTTGTCCCGGCGCATTTGTCAATTCGCCGGTATGGCACCAATCAGATCTTCGATACGTACTTTTCTGAAGTTCTAATTGGGTCTCGAATCCTTGGTAATTGGACAGTGCTAGACAAATGCGCCGGGGGGAGTACTGTATGTGCCCCACATCTAAATCTTGACCACTAAGAGTCCTCTCTGTACGGCTTGCTTCGGGTAGCACGCGAGATCCCCTGGCATTTGAAGCTACAGGGGTTTTCACAGCCTCCCTCCAGGTGTACGCAATAGGTGCGAGGGTGGCACACTAAAATTTCAGTATGCAAAACATACACTTCTAAACTCTAGCAAAGTAGAATTCTCACTAGGTTTTATAATTAAATTTAAGACAGGCGTCTTTTGTATAATTATATACGGATTTTATGTATTGAGAGGTAAACTTTGTAATAAAGTTAGTGCTTAAAGAAGGGGGGTCTCTATTTGGTTTCCTCGGTTTCCTCGGTTTTCGCTTAAGTGGTGTGCCAATAATCGCATACCCTGGGAGCCTCCTAATACCCCTGCCCCTTGAAATACGACGTATGTTATGGAAAGCTATGAAAGCACCCCCGCACTGCAGATCCCACTAGGCTTCCTTCGCGTTACCGAAAAGCCGAAATGAGAAGGTTCAATAATTCCAAATGAGTATAATAGTGCAGGACCCCTTCGAAATGCTCTTGACCTGTTAGCCGAAGTTTTGTTTTGTTTGTTACATACTCTCTTTGATTTTTGAAGCCATGAGCCTCTCCTCATTTGTCAATCCATTGGCAGTCGCACTCATTCCTCCTTTTGCAACAAACACTACTGAATTGTTCTCGGTGCTCACGGAAGCGACTTTGATTCGACCATTACCAAATTGTGACCAGGATCCTCTCAGAAGTCTGACAATTTGCAACACATCTTTATGTAAGTCGATGTTTATCACCATATCGAATTACAAATCTAATATTGAAAGCTAACTGCAAGCAATAGCGCCCTCCGAGCGTGCAACATCTCTCATCAGCAGACTTACACTAGAAGAAAAGATCAATGCTTCAATCTTTTATCTTCCTGAGGTTCAGCGGCTAGGAATACCTCCATACACAGTACGGCTAAGATTTTGCACTCCCAGCATACCCCACCTCTTTTCGATCTACTAATGAACTCCCAGCTATGGAACGAAGCACTCCATGGACTCGGTACAAGCACAGGCGTTGACTTTGCGCCCAATGGGAGCTATGGCTTGGCATCCAATTTTCCAGGACCGCTTCTTATGGCTGCAGCGTTTGACGACGATTTAATAGAACAGGTTGCCACAGCCATTAGTATTGAAGGGCGCGCGTTTGGAAACGTTGGTCGGGCGGGCATGGATTATTACGCACCGAATGTGAATCCATTTCGGGATCCCCGTTGGGGAAGAGGACAAGGTACGCTTTCCTGCTTCGAACTCATCATGATGACTCTCTCTGGAACAGTAGTGCCCATTTAGAGAACTGACAAATACGTTGATGTCTAGAAACCCCAGGAGAAGATGCCTTTCGTGTCTCCGGATACACAAAAGCCTTTGTCACAGGCCTCGAAGGGCCTTCCAGCTCCAAATTCAAACGCGGAATAGCGACTTGCAAACACTTTGCCGCGTACGATCTTGAAAACTACAGGAATGTTACAAGATTCAACTTTGATGCACAAGTCAGCACCCAAGATCTTGCCGATTACTATACGCCCCCTTTTCAAGCCTGTGCTCGAGATGCAAAGGCTGGCTCAATCATGTGCAGCTATAACTCTGTTAATGGCATTCCCTCGTGTCTCGATCCTTATTTACTTCAGACCGTTCTGCGTGAATACTGGGGCTGGGACGCTGCCGATTATTATGTCACCACCGATTGCTTTGCACTGGACGTTGCTTTCGATTCGCACAACTACACATCAACCCCCGAACAAACTGCTGCCGACGCATTGAAAGCCGGAACTGACACAGATTGTGGAATTTTCTTTTCTAGCTATTTGCCTAAGGCACTGTCCGATGGTCTCGTCGCAGAACAGGATCTCGATCGTGCACTTATACGTGTGTATGCTGCTTTAATAAAGCTTGGCTACTACGACCCACCAGAGACCCAGCCATATCGCAATATCTCGTTCCATGACGTGAACACACCTGCTACACAGAACCTCGCTCGTCAAGCTGCGACGTCGGGTATGACCTTATTGAAAAACTTGAACAAGACCTTACCACTCTCTACTCTTGCCGCAAGAAATAAGACGCTCTCGATAGCATTAGTTGGTGAGTGGTCCAATGCAACAACACAAATGCTAGGCGGTTATGCGGGCGCACCTCCCTTCATCCATGGTCCCCTTTACGGACTTCAGCAAATCCCAGGAATATCCGTGAACGTCGTTGTCGGAGTCCTCGATTCGGCACCAGTCTTCGCTGCAGCTAAGTCTAGCGACATAATCCTGTATGTTGGTGGTATTGACAACAGCATCGAGGCAGAAGGGATGGACCGGGTGAACATCACATGGAACGCAACCCAAACATCTCTCATCACATCGCTCGCCAAACTCGGAAAACCTCTCATCATAGCGCAATCAGGCGGTGGCCAGCTGGATGACACCGCTTTCTTAGCTAACCCCAACATTTCATCTATTCTATGGATTGGATACCCCGGACAAGATGGCGGAGTCGCACTGGCAGACGTCTTATTCGGGAATGTTGCTCCTGCGGGCAGACTCCCCGTCACCATGTACCCAGCAAGCTATGAGTCCGTACCCCCCACAGACATGAGCTTGCGTCCAAACGGGCCGCTTAATCCAGGACGAACGTATAAATGGTATGATGGCGCTGTTCTACCCTTTGGTTACGGACTGCACTACACAAATTTCTCAGCAACCGCATCTCTTACGTTCCCGTCAAGCCAAGATACAGCCAATATCATCAAACGCTCAAACAACACACAATACATTGACCAATTGGAACTTGGAAACTTAGTCGTCAACGTACACAACGTGGGAGATGTAACTTCTGACTACGCAGCGCTGGTTTTCGTAAGCGGAGAATACGGGCCGTTTCCGAGGCCGAGAAGGGAGTTGGTTGCGTATTCGAGGCTAGCTGGTATTGAGACTAGGTGTACGAAGACTGCAAGCTTGCCAATTAAGCTAGGGGCTTTAACGAGGTGGGATGAGAGCGGGAGGAGGGTTTTGTATCCGGGAGTCTATAGGCTTGTTGTTGATACGGAGCCAGAGTTGGCGGTAGTGGAGTTTGAGATTACGGGGAGCGAGGTTGTGATTGAGCAGTTTCCAGTTGCGAAAGGGAAGTTATAGTCTTGGAGAGGCGCTCTGTAATGTTGCTAGTAATTGAAAAGCAAGCCGATTATAGAATTTCCCAAGTCCTTGCGCATAGGCCTTAAAGCGGCGCAAAGTAACTTTAGTGGGGTGCCTTAAAATTTTTGGTAGTGAAGCTGATGCCTGGGAAAAGGGTGCTATAATACTCGTATCCGGTTTGTCGCACGTCTGGTCGGGTCTGCAGACGAACGCGCCCATCGGGAAATGCGATCCCGGAAATGCCGGCGTCTCAATACGCCCCCAGACGGTCACCTGATCAGCCTGTTGTTGGCAAATTCTATTGGAAGAATATACGACACTCTCTGCTTGAGCGGTGGATTGGCCGGCGAGCCAGGTTAGGAAACGGCGAGCTTCTGCATGGATTGTTGAATCATGTGACAGGCAGAGCAATTGACATTTTAAAAAAAAAATCTGTGCTGTTCCGATGCAGTACAAAGCCTCAGCTTAGATCAGGTGCGACTGAGAAATTCGCAGAATGGTTTCCAAATCAACCCACGTGTACAAAACAGTTGGCTCGCTCGAAATATTGATTGACGTCTACCTCACTGATGCAGATGTATCAAGCAACCGCTATACCGTCAGCACACCTGTAGTTCTGTACTTCCATGGTGGAGGATTGGTTGCACATGACCGGCGGCAGTTAGCTCCACACATCGTTCAGTTATGCCTCATGCGAGGCTGGCCTCTGGTGAGCCCGGATTATCGACTATTTCCGCAAGCAAGCGGATTGGAAATGCTTGAGGACATAAAGGATGCCTATTCTTTTGTTCTCGAGAAGCTTCCCAGCATTCTCGGTTCCGGAACGGGTCTGATGAAGAATGTCATCGTCGCAGGCTCCAGCGCAGGTATGTCACTATTCTCCTATAAAAAGGCGACAATGGTTGATGAAACGAAGGCGCCTACCTCACTTACCAAGCGGGCCACCATTTTAGCCCTCGTCCTTTGGCGCTCCTGACCTATTATGGACATGCCACTATCGATGACGACTTTTACCGGAGCAACACAACTCTAATGAACCCACCCATCACCTTGGAGCAGGTCGAGCACTTTCTCAAAGAGCCAGTGCACTGTGGGTTTTCTCCCCCTTCCAATCAATTTGATCCCAATTGCTTGTTGGAAGACCTGAGTCCAAATTCATCGTGGAAGAGACCAGAGAGGGAAGGAGGATCCCTCCCCCGTGACGTTCTTTTCGTGTACCTGAACCAGATCAATCGATATCCGGAGATGGCGAAGGGATT
The DNA here is from genome assembly GCA_009732865.1 of Stipitochalara longipes BDJ. Taxonomy (NCBI): domain Eukaryota; kingdom Fungi; phylum Ascomycota; class Leotiomycetes; order Helotiales; family Hamatocanthoscyphaceae; genus Stipitochalara; species Stipitochalara longipes. The sequence goes on along the minus strand of ML769349.1, from coordinate 423,247 downwards.
AGATACACCCATCAATGACCCAGGCTGGAAGAACTTCACGCCCACAATCGTTGTTCAAGGTGACGCTGATCCCGTGATTTCCTTAAAACATTCAGAGAATATGGGTTCCATTATCGGTATGCCTTGATTTTAAGTGAGACGGGTCTAATTCTTCGTGCTGATATCATTCTAGGACCAACCCCTCCGAAGCGCTTTGTAGTGCCTGGGGCAGGGCATGGCTTTGATATGACTTTATTTGTCGGAGATCCGGGACTGGTTATTGTTGAGGATGCATGGAAGGCATTAGATGAGGTCGTTAAGGAACGTGCAACCAAGTAGTGAGACTTATATTATGCCGAGCGCAAAAGATAAATATCGTATCTGTCTCGCGGAAGATATTTTGTTGTGCTAAATGGAAGAGCTTACGTGTGACGGTTCGTGCTTTAGGTCGGTTATCCGGGTCGGATTGAAGCATGCTTCTGACAATGAAAGCAAGGGATTAGAAATCCTTTCCATACGAGAAGCTTCTGCCAAAATCTTGTCGAGGAACTCTTCAACCTTTGAATTAACGTCTTTTTCTCCGTAGAAATGATAGCCAGTAAGGGGGCCTAGTGTAATCTTTCTGTCCTGACAAAATTGCATGACTGAAGCAGGACCATTTCCATCCTCAGCGCTAACGTAGGCAAGAATCTCTGCGAGAACACAACCGAAAGACCAGATATCACTGGATCGCCCAGTTTTCCCGGGTTGAAATCGTTCTCGGATGGCTCGCATTCTGGGGTAATATAGGCGCCTTCTCCTTCCTTGAAAAATGAGCGAGATCCGTCACTAACTTGACGCAAGCTAGAAAGTCCAAAGTCTGAGAGCATAAGCCCGGCCATTTTTACGAAGGATATTTCCAGGTTTGTTGCAGCCAATTCGATGGGCCTGAATTTCCTCTGCAGAAATTCATGTATGGCTTCAATAGCTAAAGATGGGCCCCAGAGAGACCTGAGAATTTCGTTGATGTTTATTTTGGTGTCTGGAATGCAATTCTTTGGGAAAAAAAGTCTTGTAAAACCCCGTCTGCAACTGGGAGAATGAAGTTGTGGGTGGTTCCCTTGGTACATGCGGTCATGAGATTGATGATGTTAGGATGTTTCAAACGACTTAGAGATGATAGAATCTCCAGTTCATCATGAAAGCCTTTCTCCAAAGCGGCCTTATCTCCAGTCCAATCAAGTTCTTTGCGGATGCAGGTTACCTAAGACAATAACATGGTTAGCATTGTTAATGTTTCAATCATAGCAGCTATGCCTACTTCACCTTAAGTGCCTGGGAGTTGATGATGTGATCTATCAATTGTAACCTTGAAGACTTTAGAGAAGCCACCTTGTTTTAGAAGGGCCTGCGAGAGGAATGGCAATAGATTGCGGTCGTCTAAAACCCGCTGGTATTAATCTTGTCGGAAAATAGGTGCAAGGAATCGCCACTGCTTCTTAAGAAAGCTGGAGCATCTTGTCGAGTCCTCAACAATAGGCAAAAGAATAGACTCGCTCCATGGGAATTTGGAGTCTAAGCCGGTACGAGGAACTTGTTTTCTTTCTAAGAACCTTGTAATGAATCTAACCCTCGGTTGACAAGGCTGAAATAAGAGCAGAGCCATTTTGTATTCGACAGAGAAATACCGAGCCGATTTCTTTATTAGTGCATTGAACGCGGAGGACTCAGTGACTAAATCTCGGTCAATTTCGTACGTCTTTTTTTCTTCTAAATACCTAACGAACAGGAACTTGATCGAAGGGAGGTTAGAGTAATCATTCATCAGGCTGTAATTGGCTAGGTTCAAGCAGTGCATCTATGTGCCACGTCACAGCCCCTGTACAGCCACACCAACCACACCAAGGAAACCAGCAAGAAAATCCTGCATTTTCTCTCATGGATTTTCTCTCACCAACATCTCAGTATCTCAGATTCCATGGATCCTCTTACTGCATTATCAGTAGCAGGCACAATCGTGCAATTTATTGATTTCGGTTCTAAGTTGCTTAAGGAAGGACGGGGATTGTACCGATCCTCGACTGGAGCCTTGAATGCGAACCAAAAACTTGAACTGACGATTGCTGACCTTCAGGCTGTGGTCAAAAAGCTTAGAGAGATATTCGCATCAGACGCTAGTACAAAGCCCTTGACCAAATCCCAGGACGCAGATGAATGCTTGCTTGAAAGAATTTGTCATGGCGCAATTCAAGTTGCAAATGAGCTTCTTGAAAAATTGTCAGAGCTTAAATTGAAAGGAAATAAGGGCAGGAAATGGGAGAGCTTTCAGCAGGCCGTGAAATATGTTTGGTCTAGAGAAGAGATAGCTGACATGATGAAACGTCTTGCGAATTTCAGAGAAGCTCTCAACAGTAGGGTTTTGATTTCACTCAGGTAAATCTCAAGCCCTGTGAGCCATGTTTATTAAGGGGTTCTAACGTGATACCAGACACCAAATTGATGTCCAGTCTCTCAATACGTCTGCTCGTTTTGACAGTCTCGACGAACAGACACAGTTTATTATCTCCTCCTTGCTGGAGCAGAATAAGACAATACTATTGGAGTTTGACTCTTCCACGGCCAGGGTCCGGGAACAGAATTCGGTTTTCATGCAGACTGTATCTCAAATGCTATGCCGTCTTAAGCATAGTAACCAAGATGCACATCTTCGAACGCGGACGATGATACTTGACGAACTGATACGGGACAAGATGATACATGAAGAGCCAGAGATTTTTACAACCTTTGAAATGCTCAACGTGTCAGATGATAGAGAATCTACAATTCGAACTTCTGTGCAGGCCAAGGTCCTCCAATGCCTTTATTATCTAACCATGACAAACCGCTATCAGGATCTTATTCTGGCTTACCCAAAAACATTCGAGTGGATATTTCATAACGCATCGATTGAAAACCTACCGTGGAGCAATTTTGTGGACTGGCTACAAACAGGGAGTGGTTTGTATTGGATCAACGGAAAGGCAGGATCTGGGAAATCAACTTTGTAAGTATGGACGAAAGCGAGATAATCTAGAATATACCCCAATAGCGCCAATCTAGCTAATTAGTTCTCTATATGTATAGAATGAAGCACATTGTTGATGCAGAGCAAACACATCGATACTTGAGAATCTGGGCAGGCGAATCTCCTATCTGTTTTTTGACTTTCTTTTTCTGGAACTCGGGACTCTCGGAGCAAAAGACTCAACAAGGACTTTTAAGGTCATTAGTGTTCCAGATACTGGATGAGTATCCTGAACTCATCCCACTGGCGCTTCCAGATCTCTGGTCAAAAACATATTCCGACACTATCAATGGGGGATTCAAATTGCCAACAGAAATGTGGTCTTGGAGTAACATCCAACTTATGTTCGCATTGAAAGTTCTCGTGGCTCAGTTGCGAATTCCACTCAAGCTATTTTTCGCAATCGATGGGCTAGACGAATTTGAGGGTGACCATAATGATGTTGTAGAGCTCTTCGATGAGCTCGCGGCTGCACCCAATGTCAAGATCTGCATATCAAGTAGACCATGGGTGCTATTCCAACGACGATTCTCCAAAGAACCCCAGTTACGACTTCAAGACCTTACGTACAAAGACATCGAGCTCTTTGTCAGCGGAAAGCTCGGTGCCAACAAAGAGTTCCAATTTTTAGCTGCTGAAAGCCCTAATGATGTCGAACCTCTCATCTACGAAATCGTGAAGAGAGCCAATGGGGTCTTCTTATGGGTTCGACTTGTTGTCAAATCACTCCTCACTGGTATTCAAAACCGGGATGATTTCTCTATGCTCCAACGTCGATTGCAGCTGCTGCCCAGTGAGCTAGAACCTCTCTACAAGCATTTTTTGACACGCATCGAATCTGTTTATTTATCATGGGCATCAAAAGCTTTCCAGATTGTCCATTGCTGGCAGAGCATCAGAAATCCTCCATTTGGATCTGTAGTCTTAATAGCGAAGGAAGACGAGCTCCATGGTGGCCTCAGACCACTAACACTGAAATCATTCACTTTTGCGATCAGCGAGGACTTTAATCTTTCCTGCGCTCGGGAATTAAGTGCGAAAGATTTTGCAACCAGGTGCCGAGATACTGAAATACATGTAGCAGCCCGGTGTGGTGGCCTCATCGAAGTCTCACATTCAACATACGATGGCCAAGCGCAATCTACCGTCCGGTACTTGCATTCTACCGTCCGCGAGTTTCTGGAACGAGAAGAATACTGGATGAGATTTTTGCAGTATGCCATCAACTACAACCCTTACGTCATGTTAATGAAGTCATGTGTTCTCGAGCTAGAGTTTAACTTCATTCGCCATCCTATCCCATATGGAGGAAAGAAAGTCAAGCGTATAACTATGAAAAAAGGTGTGGAAGATTTGGTAGTAAGTTGCATGATTTATGCAAATTATATAGAAGTCCAAAACAAAGGCGTCGAAGAGGGATTTGTTATTTTGGATTACCTTGATGCCGTCGTGATCCAGCATGCGAACCCGCACCAGAGACTACACTGGAGCAATACTCTTCGTTTCACGAAAGACCTACGGCTGTCGAACTTCAAGGAGTTCGCCTCTCTATACAACCTCACAGCCTTTCTAACTGCAAGACTTTTACCCTCAGAATTTGCCACCTCATATGTACTAAATCGCTACATTAAGGGTGGAAGTGTTGTTTGGACAAAGAATGGTCTGTTACCATATCCTAGCGCAAAGCTAGTCAGCTTCCTCCTCAAGATTGGAGCAGATCCAACTATGAGAATTTTGGGGGAAAGCACTTTCGAAACGGCTTTGTTAAGATGGCTGCAGCACGAAGAAGCTCGACAGACACATACGGCCAATTCCAACGAATATCTCACAATTATAGAAAAGATGGTCAATGGGGGAGCAGTGGGTGACGTAGCAATAGTCGCATCATCACGATATATGACTGCGCAGCTAAGTAAAAAGGAAAGCAAGTTGATCTTGTGCGTCCCAGCAAGCCCAGTTTGGTTTTTTGCTGCGCAAGAGCTGGAGAAAATGTTTTCGGTCAAGTAGCGAATTATATACCTACGGTATTATAATGCGGAAATTATGGAGAAAGACGTAGTGACGAAGGATTTCATACTCTGTCAGTGGTTCTAATTTCTATTTCTAAGTAGATTTACGCAAATTTTCTTTAGAGTTTTATAATTTTATGGCATTACACACAACAGATTAACAAAATCCCCTCATAATACAATTTCATATTTACGTTTATCTCAAATAAGAAGAAGTTATGTTCTTAAGCAGTCTTTCCATTGCCTTGTTCGTGTAAAATTGAGTACACTATCTCCTGATGGCAAGGCTATAGTACTTCCTATTGAATAATATTAACAGGAGTCTATTCTCAACATTTTAGAATACAACTGAAGAACTCTATAGATTTGAAAATTGGTATTGCAGGGAAGAATTTGTTGGACGTCGCCTTTGCTTTTCGACATAGGTAAGCTGCTGATCTTAGAGACAAATTTTATGCTTTGCTCGGTCTGGGAGACAGGAAAGCCGGCGGCAATGTCTTAATAAAACCGTATTACCTTGTCTCTTGAAGAAATGCACTATAAATCTGCAAGCAAGATAGAGCATAGCTATAGCATAATTACGTGAATATATACAGAGGGCACTTAAACACGTCAAACTCACAAGGCAAGCAGAAGTCTAAGGTAAAGAAGAAGAGTCTGCAATTAGCAATTTTGGACCTATATGTTATGGCCTAGCAAGCCATGCTGCTAGCTATGAACAACCTCAGTTCAGTCTCACACAAATATTACTCCTCATCCAAAATATCATTAAAGAAAGAAGAAAGACTACGTAGCTTTCAAAATCAAGACAAGCGATATTGGCAGCAAGGTCATACTTTGCAAAGCTCATTCAGCTTTAACTCCTGCCTCTGAAACAGTAGCTTCCTTCCTAGACAGCTCTGCTGCACGAGTCTCCAGGTCGTGAGAGATGTATTCAGTCTTTTTGCTTCCTGGGATAATCCAAGGGGAATGGGTGAAGAGATAATTCATTTCTTCGAGGGGCAATCTCGATGTTTCGGGTAGAAATAGCCAGAAGAATATTGCGTTAGTCAAATTACAGACCTAGTTGTGGCAAGAAGTCAGCATTAGGGGTAGTTATTGATATCGAAAGTAGTATAGAGAGGATGGAAAATGCCACATACAATAAACAGGTAGTAGTATTTGTATCCAACATTGGCCATGGCAGGAGAGGTCACCTGACCAATCATTGTATTGAACGCAAAACTTGTCATCGTTGCGATGGAGATACCCTTTGCTCTTGTTTTGGTATCGAAAACCTGTTACTTATTTAGCAGAACAGACAAGGCATATTAAATTTTCGATACTTACTTCAGCGGGAATGATCCATGACAGTGGACCGCAAGTGGCCGAGAAACTGAAATTATAGACCCAAGTAGAAAGGATGAATGCCCAGTGTGCACCATCTCCTCCTTTACCTGAGCTTGGCGGAAACTTGGCAAGCAAGATAGTGGCCCAGATAAAAGTAACCATATTACCCAAGTTGCCGAGAATCAGTGGCCAGCGTCGACCTAAGTGGTCAATAAGCATGATGCAGGAGAACTCCCCAAGCAGCGCGATGACAGAGTTGATGGCTTGGTATCTCAGGGTCTGCGCACTACTAATACCAATCTTTGCCTGAGACGGGGTTAGAGTTCTGTTAATCGGGGTTACAGAAGTCACTTACGAAAATCACAGTCGAGTAGTATTGGATCGCAGACACACCCGTCATCTGGATGGAGGCTTGTAATGCAGTACAGAGAAGTACTCGACGAAACGCAGGTAGAGATGTGAAGAGCTCTTTGTACGACTTTGCTTCGTGCTCCTCATCATAAGCAATCGACTCTTGAATCTGCTCAAATTCCGCACGAACCCACGGATCCTGCTCGTTTCCATATGCATGCAGCTTCGCAAGATTCCTGAGCCCCTGCTCAGGCTTGCCATGCTTGATTAGCCAGCGAGGACTTTCAGGGAAAAGCAAAATCAACGCTCCTAGAATAGCGCCGGGGATGATCTGTATTCCAAGAGGTAATGCGCCACTGCTTGGAGGAGCTTGCCGGGAAATGGATGAATGTCCCCCATGCAACCCAACTAGCTAGCAGAGCACCAACGCCGAGCATGAATTGCTGGAGCGCTGTGACTCTGCCTCTAATTGACGGATGGGAGAGCTCTGACTGATAGAGAGGAATCATCATGGTCAAAAAACCGCATCCCATACCAGCGAAGAATCGTCCCGCATATAGCCCCGACATGTTTTGTGCCGATGTTTGAACGATACCGCCGACGCAGAATACAATTGCTCCGATCATGATTGTTGCTCTTCGACCAAGGATATCACCAGGCGGACCTGCCAGACCAGCGCCGCAGAATGCCCCTGCGGTAAACAGTGACACAACCATGCCTCTACGAATGGTAAGTTCCTGACATTGTGTTTTGGGAGGACTTTACTCACACATCATTCGAGGCGGGATTCCAAACCGTCATAACATTTCCGCCAGGTGCAATAACCTGAGCAATTACGCCAAGATCGTATCCAAAAAGGAGACTGCCAAGACTGGCGAATACTCCAATGAGAAACTGTTCCCGAGTCGGTTCGGAGGTCGACCGGATAGTTTTGCTTGTAAACACTTACCTGGTACCATTTAGATGGTAGCTGCATTATGAAGACAGTCGTAATGTCTGCTGCTCAATCGTGGAAGATGGATCAGTGAAGTTGATAGCAATTATGTATGGTCACACATGTGAGTTGAGGAGAAATGTGTATATATGAGAACGAAGCCTCGTTCCTTTAATTTTATTTGGCCCGGCTCCGGTGGGGGAGCTGTGCGTTGAAGAGATGAGGAGGCAAATAGCGAGTGCGGGGGAGAGGGACGGCTCCCACATTCTGCGAACATTTCGAGCATCGAAGGAAATATGGCGGACGAAGTCCTCCGTCATTTGTTGCCAAGTTCAATAAGCTAAAGCGAATAATAAGTGACGGTTGGTGCGCATAGAAGCAGACCTCTTTGCATGGGTGCGGACATGCCTCCTCTACTGATAAGAGCTTCGTGATTGGCAAGATTCGCATGCGCATATCAGATGTTACTACCCTCCGGTGGAGTTTTGGAATCTCATTGATGGATTTTGATGCCGTGTTCGGGGGTCGGCAGATTCTGGCCCGAAATGCGGAGTTGATCAACCCCCGCATCGGGATCACCCCATCTAGTGATCCTCTTTTATGCCTGGTCTGAAACGGTCATCGCTGCGTAACCAATGATTTTTTCTAATCCTCTCACTAAAATTCAATGCTAGCGACCAAAGTTGCATCTATAAGTCTTACAAGGATTAAGCATCGTGATTGCAGGAATGTAGTTAGCCACAGAAGCCTATCACAATCACCTCAGCGACGCAATTCAACAGTGGCAATGGTATACTAGAAATCTGGGGAGAATTTCTTCTACTCCACTTCTCTACTGCATGGTTGAGGTATATTAAGGGTAAACTATAGGCAATATCCTTATTAACACTAGAAATATAATTCCTGTGACAATTTTTTTGGCCTTTAGTGAGTATTTCACTGCGTTGATCAAATGCGATTTGTTGGCCACTGAATCGATTTATTGATCAAACGGCTGTTGGCGAGTAACAAATGGGATACGTGGAAGAAGAATAAGGATGCCGAGGCGAAAGAACGAGAGCAAGAACGACGAAATAGAGACGTGGGAACCAACCTGGAACAACGTTTGAGGAGAGATTGCAGGAAGCAGGACATGGAACGGTGTCACAACCCTGCGACGGAGAAGCTTTACGGCAGATTCTAAGAATTTATTACCTAGGAAGATACGGCGAATGGTACAACCATAGTTAGCCAGCGAGAGGGTAAATATCAAAGTATTGGATGGTGTGAATGTCGAGGCCCAGAACCACGAGAGCTAGCGAAGTCTATTGCGATATCGCGAGTATGGATACGCCTGTGGAACCTAACTCCAAAGAAGATGTCAATAAGCAGACCAATAATCTTTTACCTCAAAAATAAACCGAAGTCTCTCGAAAATGTTGATAGTAAAGAAGTCTACACGTGATCGACCCCCTTTCGCTTATTCCGGGTTAGCCGAGCAGAATTTTTTTCAAGAGTCGTGATCCTGATCCTGTTTGCATCGCTGCTGCTGAATCTATCCTCTTCAGCTCCTTTCAGCAATCCTTCTCGCGATGCTATGGTGTATACAAACAGCTCCGAAGGAGTGCAGATCAGGTGATGGAGTGGCGCAGGAGTTTCGACGAATGACAGCAATCTCCGATTCCTCAGCCCTAAGCCTTGGCGGGTTTCCCAACGTCCATCCTTGGCCAAGCAATCTAACGCGCCGACTCGTGGTGTCTAACCCTGCCTCAGCTTGCCAGCGCAGGTACAGGTAAGGGGTATGGCTCGTACCTGATCCTCCTATTCTCCGATAGGTGGTCTGCATATACTCGGGAGCATCGAATGGTCGTTGGTCAACACCCTGCGTAAAAGAGTGTGTGGCGTGTGCCCGTCAGGACAAGAGCCAATATCTTTGTCGTTGTCAGTAAGTCGGGATAAACCCATGGTTTCAGCGACCCGAGATTGTGCGTCGGCTTTCTCGAGGATTTTGTTTCTTTCTTTCCATCAGAAATACTAAAAGCATGTTGTTTTCTCGTTCGTTTCCTTCATTCTCATTTTGCTTGAATCTCCGTTTCTCTTGTTCAAACTCATCTCGGTTCTGCCTCAACATGGCTCACCCAAGGAATCCAACCGCTCTTTCTATGTTCCTCTTCATATGCTGTCTTCTGCTCTACTTTTGCACTCCGGCCTGGGCGCAGACCGTACCGTGCACGCCAGGTGCAAATGGTGCATTTTCCCTCCAGTCGTCCGCCCCACTGGCCTCGTCCAACGAGACGCTCACACTCTTCCTCCAATTCGCCCCAGCGGCAAAGCAAGGCAGCTATATCACCCAAGTCCAAGTCACACTTGGTACACAACAAGTCTTTGCGTACAATGTGACCTCGCAACTGAACATGTCGACCGTTGCCTTAAACTGGGGCTCGCCGACGAACTCCACGGGCCAGGCTACACTCAGCATTGAAAACAGCACCATCGCAGGAACGTTTAATGGCCGTGCGCTCAAACCACTCGCCGATACCACCGCAGCTGTCCCGGAGATTGCGTTTGCAGATGGGACGCCGCTGCCAACCGCCCAGCTTCTTCCAGCAGAAATCGACGCACAAGACTTCAACGCCACGATCCAGCAACTAGCTGCTATTGTCTCGAGCGCTGCCAAAAATTGCAACCCCAATCCCAACTCTGCCCCGCCTAGCAATGTCACGATGCGCGGAATGCCGCTCGACAGCAGCGACGTGCTATTCCGCCGTCAACTGAACGCGCACAACTCCAACCCCTCTACTCTCGCCAGCTGCATTGCATGCAATGTTTGGGTAGCGACTCAAACAAGCGCTTTGGAAACAGGGTGTGTCGCGGTCTGCGGTGCGACGTTGGGTTTATACTGCCAGCAATGTTACAACAACGCCAATAACTACTACAACCAAGGCCTCTTCAACTGTGCCACAGGCGACTCTTGCTGCCCTCTCAATTGCGGGGATGCCGCCGATGGGTATTTCGACTGCTGCTTCTCTAACGAGAGTTGCGCTGGCAATAGGAGCGGCAAATGCTGTCCCGGAGGTTATCTTGATAGCCCGCTCAACGAGTTCCAACCGTGTAATGGACAGCTTTGCTGTGATTCCAATGCTGGCGAAGAGTGCTTCATCCCCGTCGGAAAACCGAACTCCGCTTCGGTAGGTCTCCGCCCGCTGACATGATCTGAGTTCTTCCATACTGACGTTCCAATGACTAGTGTTCCTGCCCCCAGGCCCAGCAGTGCGGGTGGGCATCAGGTGATTCTGGCAACATTTACCAGCTCGCATGGACTTTCACCTACTGCTGCCCCAGCGGCACCGCATGCGCCAATAAAGACGCAAACCTGTGCTGTCCCCCAGACACAGTCGGCTGCGGCAGCAAAACCTGCTGCCCGGCGGGCGCCGGGTGTGCTGACCCGACTACTGGCCAGTGTTGTCCACCCGACACGGTCTCCTGTGGGACGACTTGCTGCAAGGACGGCTTCTGCGCCAACCCTACTACGAGTCAATGCTGCCCGACCGACTCGCAGGCTTGCGGCCCGGCATGCTGCACCGGTGGTTCCTACTGTGCCAATGCTGGCGAGAGTCTGTGCTGCCCCGCCAATACCGTCAACATCGATGGAATCTGCTGTACTTCTGGCGACTACTTTTTGTGCGGCGGCAAGTGCTGTGGTGGTGCCTGCTGCGGTGGCGAGTGTTACGCAGGCCTGAAGTCCTGTCCTAAACCAGCACCTTGTGCTAGGCCGTGCTCGGTTCCAGCCACCTGTGGGCAGGGTGAGTCGTGTGCTGATGGCTGTTGTATTAGGGATATTGAGTAATCTTCTACGGGGGTCCCTAGGGTGCGCTGTTCGTCTAAATTTATAGCCGGCATGTATCTGAGAAGGCGGTGTTAAGAGAAAGAGTTTAAAAGGTCTCTTTCTACTATATAAAATTATATATATATAAAAAAAGAGATTATAGTATTAAATACAAGAGCTATTCTAATATTCTAATTTAATAACGTTCTTTATTTCAAGTAGCTGATTTAATTAAGCTATAGGTTCTAGATAAGTAGTACTAAACCTTTTAATTATTATAAAGTGTTTATTATTAGTAAATAAAATTTAGGTTCTCAACGTCTCTATTCTACTATCACTCCCTATATTACTTCTATCCACTTATTGAAGAAAGACTTAAGGTGCGATTGGGTTCCCACTATTACTTGAATATTAATACCCGTACTCTCATTACTTGATCCATTAAGGTGGTTCCTCCCCAGACCAACGAACAACTCCACAATCGGAGATTCTACTCATACAAGTTGAACAACACCGATCGTTGGCGTCCTTGTCCGCTGCTACTGCCTTCGTCTAGATGTTGTTCTTCTTAAGAAATTTGTGAATGTGCTCATACGCCCCAGTCGCCGCATAGTGGTAATTCACGAAATGTCCGCTTCCTGGCGCAATGTAATGGTCAGAGCCTTTGCTAGCAGCAGGATAAAAATCCGTTATGGCAGCCGCAGTCTGATCAACCGGAAACTGGCAGTTGCCTGCGCAGTTGGCCTGGTCATGCTCCCCATCTACAACGTCAACGGGGCCTGTGAAATTTGTATTTGGCGAGGCGAGGATCGAGGCGCCAGAAAGGAACTCGGGGAGGGTCAAGGGCTGAGCATTCTCCCAGGCGTTGTAGAACAACTGCTCGTCATATGCTGGCCAACGGAAGAAGGAGAACTGAATGCCGGTAATGGTCGAAGACGTGATGTATCCGGCGGGCAGTTCGGAATACAGGATAGGGTTGACGACCGAAGCAAGGTCCAGGGCTTGAGCAATGAGAATAGAAGCCGCGCCGGCGACGGACGGCGAAAACCCGGTCAAGACGGCTGCATCCATGTCGTGCGGATACTCCTTTGTCCAACCATAGGTTACGATGCTGTCGAATGAGTGCCCAACAGCCACAACTTTCTCAAACTTGTGGGCTGCGAAAGCTCCCGAACGCAAAAGCTCACTTATTCCGTGCGCGATGGCAATCTCAAGCTCGGCTTGAACCACCTGCAGAGGGTCCGGGTGGTCAGAGAGCCCCACACCTAGACGATCGTAGTTGAAAATCGTGTAGCCTTGCTCGGCAGCGTAGTCAACGTACGAGTAATTTGGCGCATTGTTCCAGTAAGTGTGATCGATCCCAATGCCGTGTGTAAGGACGTGCACAGTATCGCTGATAGTGAGAGTGTCTTATGGGAAGCAAAGCTGCGAGTAGATGCCAAAGGTTCCGCTGATCTGGGTCGGCTTGCCAAAGATGGTCACTGGAAGGGTTGAGTTGATTTGAAACAACTCTAGAAGGAGCTCAGTAAGCTCAGTCTGGTTCATCGACGCTTGTCTCAGGAATTCATAATTGGTGGCGGATGCTGTGACGTCCACAGTCCCGGATACACACAGAGCCTTGCCTCCTACCGAAGGCACGATACTCGGGTTCTTGAAGCCGGTGATGTAGCTAGGCAAATGGTCAGCGAGGCCAGCCAGGTCGTTCGATGCTAGAGCTACTACAGGAGTGGCAGAGACACAAGCTGCCAGCGCCATAGCAGCGAGCAAGGTGAGTGAGCCCATCGTTGTAGTGTTGGAGGGAAGGGGGAGGAGAGAGTTATAGCGCGAAAGGAGATGCAGGAGTGATTGCAGAAGAGGAGAAGGAGGAGGAAGAGGTCTTGAGATGTTAACCGGAAAAGACGTGGACATTAGTAGACCTCTTATACTCTACACTTATACTTGTCTGTGACGCGCGACGACGAGCGGAGGCGGTGCTCATCACGCTTAGCAAATGCGCGAGTAATTTACGACTGCCCGCCGTATCACTTTCATTTTGCCGTACCTGGCCTAGGGGTAGCTTTCAGCAGAGTCTGTAGTGTGAACTTTGCTCAGACTGTAGCCGTACGGTGCGGTACAACTAATGGACACAAATTGATGGGCTACCTATGGATGAAGCGCTCCGCGAATGGGTCCAGGCCGATTTTCGGCAAAGTGATTATTGGTTGTCCCTCATGGATCATCTGGCACCTGCCAGGGGCGTATCCGGGTAACAGGGGGCGCACCGGGATGACAGGGAGCGCGAATGCGTACTTCGTACTTCGTACCTTAAGGAGTATACCAGCATTAGCTGAAAAGGTGGCTGCTTAGTCGCTTAGTGCTTACAGCACGAGTACATGCCGGAAGGAGCCCTTGCCTGCGTCGTCTTACTACGGAGGGTAGTGGGTGATCTTAATCCGAAAGCGCATTCTGCGCAGTACTCCACCTCCGTAAAGCTTGAGCTGCCCGGCCCATCTTGATACTAGGGGCCTATTACGGCCCCCCAGGAGCCCGTTCTGTCTCCACTTAATCCTTCTCGCCAAGAGTTACCGCTCTCGACAGCCGCGTGACCGGAGATTAGTATATAAAGGCAAGACGTGTGAGCATAGGTAAAGCAATGGACTGCGTGCAAGAAGGTTAGTGAGGGTAGGTGAGGATGGGTAAGGTTAAGGTGAAGCGAGGCTATATAGGGAGGTCACGTGTAGCATATAACCGACACCTCTTCTTCAACCTCACTGGACAATTCATCTTTCCTACTCCCCGACCTAACAAAGCCACTCGCCCCTCATGTCTCCCTCAGATATGCCATCGGAGATGGTAACGCTCATCGCCTCTCATCTGATTGCCGCGAGTGAAACAGCACCGGCTGGCCAGCTTCAGACACCTGACAAAGTCGCCATTTACGCAACGGTCTCCAAAGACTGGCAGAAATGTATTGAGAAGCATACATTCTCGAGTATACTACTTACACCTGCTCGTCTCGATGAGTTTGACCAAATTATTCGAGGTCCACGTCGAAAATATGTCCGTCTCATCGCGCTTGACGTGGTGCTCGATTCCTACGATGACGAGGCGTGCTGCAGATATGAGACTGAGGAAGGCCAGCAGAAAAACAATCGACTCTTCACTCAAACACTTCGACGTCTTTTTCTGACTATGAGCTCATGGGAAGGTGTGCAGGAAGCTGACTTGGGCATTTATATGAGTGTGAAAGTTTACTCACCTAGTGACCACTCACGTCTAGGCCAAAAGGAGGGCAGGGCACGAAGGGCACTTAGGCATAGAACAGGGGCTGCAAAAGACATTTTTGATCGTAGGTTCGATAAGTCATATCTACGACTTGTCAACACCGAGAATGATGGCGAGGCGTCTGCTCTGCCACATTCTGTGTCTGCAATCACTGGGATTGAGATCACAGCTGGATATTTACGTCACATGTACCCTGCATCATGTTCTCTCATTCTCTCCCAACTGCCTAGACTCCGTACTTTCAGAGCCTATTTATGGGATGATGAAAGGAAAGACTTGGATTTGCGGAAAAGAGCTCGACATGGTAGGCATTTGTCTCGCAACATTCGTTTTCACGGCACGCTAATCTTTTTGTAAAGAATTTGCAAGCAGTATCAATCTTTGGCCAGCTTCAATCAACGAGGTCGATCTCCACTATTACAACTCAGCACCAGCAGATGAAACCTTTATGCCGCCAAATCTTCTCCCCAGTTCCAGCAATGAAGATCCCCTGAGCAGCGAACTTCGAGCTTTCTCGCAACAACTCACTGATCTACGCCTTTCAGATATGACTATTGGGCCCGAATTTTTCTGGCCATCAGCAGCGAGCCAAACCTCAGATTCACTGTTACCCCACTGGCCCCACCTAACTTCCTTAGCAATCAGCTGCACACCCATCACGCCCTCCGGCCAATGGCTTTTCGAACGCGATCCAGACGAGGAATTGGAAGAGTTTGAATGGGGTGAAGACCCCCGGCTCTACATGGAAGAAGATGAGCTTCCAGCACCCCAAGACGAACGGGGAAATCATTTCCGTAAGATAGCCTCTCCGGAATTAATGAATGCGTTCTATGTCGCTGCTGGGAAGGCCGCTGGAAAGATGCCGGTTCTGAGACAGATGTGGCTTGATGCTACTACGGGAACAAAAATCGGTCATTCGTTTCAATATACGGCGACTGCGACGAGTGCGTCAGTTTGTTGGAGGAGTACGCCGTTATTTGAGCCGAGTGAGGAGGTTTTGAATGTCTGGAAGGAGGCGGCGAGGAAGAAATTGGAGGTGGATTTGGAGATCAGCTGCGTGGAGGGGTATTGAAAGACTCAAGATTGCGGGGTACGACAACTTCAAGGATTTGAGAGATCGTGGAGTTCGTTTAGTCGCCGTCCCCAGAATGAGTCACTAATGTCACTAAGCGGTGTTATCCTTTTATTTCTGAGCTGTTTTCGCACATTTCATATGTTTTTAGGGGGCGTTTTGAAATAATATGCTCATACCGGCTTAGATTTAGGGATATTTGCTTTAGTATCGAGACTTGCCCGGCGATGCGGCTAAGAATATCTTGGAATAGATTAAAGAGGATGTGAGTTAGGCGCAGGAATTAGACGTCTGTGTGGAGAATTCTAAGAAGAAGATTGCGACGAAGAATATATATAGAAAGGCAGGCAAGCTAAAGCCTGGAGAACTCTGTCCTGTATCTCTAGCGTAACAATATAAGAGGTCGAGGGCCTAGAAGAATTCACGTCGGTGAGTGGTTATTATATCTGCTCACAGAAGGGTTAATAATATAGTAGAATAATTTGCTCAATTCAAGATTTCAAAGTCCGAAAGTACCTGAACGATGATTAAAAGTGAAGCAGGTGGACCGTGACTTGCACCGATCTTTCAGATAGATTGATACGATATGTATCAATCAGATAGATAAACTTGAGAAGAGCAGCCAGATCCCGCTCATGGGCGAAATTTACAGGCGCAATGAGAGGACTATTATTTGGTTAGGCGAACATGATCGTAAGACGGGCCGGGCGTTTGTGATGTTGGAGATCATGGTAAGATATGTCAACATAGTATCGAAAGAGAAGTTGGTACGGGCTGCATCCGGAGAAGTGGCAAATGTTGAGGAAGACTTTGAAAAAGAAGGGCTCTGCGAGAACCTAGGCAGATGATTTCAAGTCTAATACATACAGCCCGGCATATTGGATGAGCAGAATACGATCTGGTCATGCCCGTACTTCTGTTTTCGGGAGAGTGTGGTTTAAGCGCCTTCGATTTTAAGGTCTCGTAACGCGCGCCCTTTTGCGGGTAATAAGGTCTTACGTGGTGATTACGGATTTCGAGACATTTCGAGACGATTTCGCCGACTACCGATAAGAATACCTAGCTACCCTAAGTTTATAACACAAGCCTATTACTACATTCCATTTTCCAACTGGTTTTCGGCTCGCAGGGACTGCTCTTAGTTATTTCGTCTAAACAATACAATTTCAGATTCAAATACTTATTAGCTTAGCCCAACTATGATTGGAGATCGATAGTGCACGACTGCCCTATGGCGGAAGCTAAGCTACCGGAACCCATACTGCTTTTGCAGGGGTTGCTAAAATTCCCTGTGGCATATGCTATAGCGGAATTTTGCTTGGCAGAATTCAAGGCGGTGTTATAAATACCTAGGTATAACCTCTACTAGTGATTAGGCAAGGAGTATAACCATACTCGTCTCACCGAGCTCACGGAACGCTACGGCTCATCTGGCACGCTCTTTTAGTACAGAATGAACCATGAGGGCATTTGGCCCACATATGGAAAAAGCGGCCCACGGTCACGTGGGCAGCATTTGGTTTGCTCCATCCTCCGGACGCGTCCTCTCTTTTATAAGCGAATTCTGCTATTCTAGTGTCCCCAAGGACGAAAATCATTGGTGCTTGCCCCATTAGATTCCAAAGCCCAAATGATAAAGTATAATCTCAATTAATACAAAATAACAATCAATTAACACGGGTCTAGGCCCCAAGCCGCCTAAGAAGAAGGCGGTGGTCTGGGTCTGGGTTTGCGTACGTTGGTTACTGTGGCCCCTCGAACTTCCTAATTGAGACGAACTATTGACTAATGACGAACTTCTAGTGCTACTGTTACAAAGCCTTCCACATTCTGGTCTGCTCGTCCACATCTTCAACAACTCGTTGACAACCCTTCAATATATTCATCAAATTTTCTACAGCTCAACCCCTTCGAATATAACTATCAGTTAGATATCATGTAATCTTAAGGGATATCCTCATTTGACTAGCTTCACATACCTCTCTTGTAGTGTCCTATGGCGGGTATAAATACCTCTCCTCGGGCATCCTCTCTTGTACTCTAGACATCTTCTTCAATAATCACCTTCACCCTCAGCTTTGCCTTATTGATTCAGTGCAACTGTCAGTTATGAGGCCGGCCTTACTCTAATTACCTTATTTAAGAGCTTCCACAGAGTAACCCGATTTGCATGAGCGCGACGCACTCATATTCATACCACGCACTCTCTTGCGTCAAAGAAAAATTACACTAAGCTCCTGCTTATTATCAGATACTATAGTATATAATTCACTGAGCATAGGGAGGCCAAAGATGGCATTAGTAATAGCTGTATTGATCTGATTGTGTGTGCATTTGTGTGTTACAAGAGCAGAGGTTTTTCAGGGGGAAAATACAGTGAAGACCCCTGAGTGGCACATCCCACGCGACCTAACGAACAGAATTCATCTTCGCCGACTTATTTCCTGGTGTCGCGAGAATGGCTTTCTTAGCGTCGTAGTGCATCATCCGCCAACCATTTTAGTTTGGAGGGACTGATCAGTATTTGTCTAATAATTCCACGATATCACTTCGTCCAGCCTCCTTCGCTCTATCCCAAGCGCTCCTCCCATAATCATCCTTCAAGTCTCTTCTCGCACCACCCCTCAACAATGCTTCCACAGATTCCCTCTTCCCATATCTGCATGCAGCGATTAGGGCTGTCTCCCCACTTGGGCCTGTCTCTTCTCCCAAAATGAACCAATCTTTAGAGGACAGAAGAGTAAGATTTCTGGCATTCACATCAACCCCTGCCTCCAAAAGAATCTTAATCGCTGCCGGAGCGTCTTCTGCCCTCATGATTGCTGAATGTATTGCTCTAGAATCTATTTTTTTCCCCAACGCAAGAAGCTGTGAGACAACCCACTTCACAACGTCGAAGGTGGCTTCTTCAAAAAGTGATTTTATGGGGAAAGATTCAATGCTGACAGCATCGATGCGCTGGAGGAAAGAAATAGCGGACTGGTTATCATTGCTACGGATGCCATGATAGATGAGTTCCTCTGTAGGGAAGGGTCGGTGCATCCAGCCTGCGTCTAAAACTATAAGCCAGCATGCGGGATTATCTAGGTGCCCACGCCATTCACTCTCTCTGCCATACCAATTTGAGTAAATTTTGTCGAATATTGAGGTGCTGGGCGGTGAAGTGAGTTTCACAAGATACGAGAGGAGGTCGAGGTGAGATCGGACGAATGCTGCCGCGATGAAAATTTCTAGTAGTGGCAGTTGGAAATAGGATTCGGATTCTTGCGCGGACGTGGCTTCTTGGATTGCAATGAGGTCGCCGTGCCAGGCCGACATAATGAGGGCCTTGAAAGGGCGCAGGTCCTTCATTTGACGGAAGCCTGGTTGTCCAATAGTGTTATTGATAGCCCCGGCGACGAGATCACCATTGAGTATGCAAACGAGACTGCCGCGTAGTTGTACAGTGAGTGCCATCTGTTCCTTCTCCCGATCAGTCTCGTGCGGGGTACAACCCAGGCGCATGAGATGATAATCCAATGAAGATTCGATCGTCATATTCCCCTCCTTGAACTGAACCGCCATTTCAAGAAAAGATAGTTTTTCCGATGGCTTCGGCTGTTGAGATTCTAGGCCTGATGGGGGCGCAAAAAATGCCGCTGTAGCGCTGTGGTTCGTAGTATCACGCGACGGTAGTGAAGCGACCATTGTTGTGTGTATTCCTGACGGGGTGTGTAATAACGTTTCAAAGAATAAAGCTTATGAGAGTGTAAAATAACAAATGAAGGGGATTCAGGTATTTTTGAAGTCAACTGCACTAAAGTGAAAGAAAATAAGCGGGATAATATAAAGCCGACCAGGCCATCTATATATAAATATTATACAGGCTAAAGGACCAGTACATAGTTGGCTCGATTGGGTATAAATACGGGGTTATTATTAACCTTTACTACCCCCTACCCCTAAACACTTATTATAGGTCCAATATTCGCTATACTCTTATATTTCACTCGTATTACTCTCACTCTACTTTCTAGCTAATTAGAGCGCGTAAAACCCTTCTAGTTATTAGTAAGAATTATATTATAAGAATAATAGAATAATTACTTAGTACTAGTTAAACTCACTTATATATAACCTCACTTAATAATATCTCGTCTAATAACTCCTTTATTATATAATAACCTCTATAATATAAAAACGCCTCCTTTTATATAATTATACTCTCCCCTCTATATTCCTAATTAAGAAGTCCCTGAATTATAATAAATTATATAATCATAGGACTCTTATAATAAGCCTAGGCCTTAAATTAATAAATCACAGCTCTTTATATAATTATAGGATATATATAATAGCCCTTATTTAGAGTAAACTCTTTACCCTATATTATTACTATTATTATTACTCTCTTCCTCTTTACTCTTATTACTCCCTAGTCTGTGACGGGCACAATTAGGTCACGTGTGGACGTGGCTAATGCGCGCCTACTATACTAGAAAGGCGCTGGTGCGACCCAAGCTTAGCGCTAGGGGTTATAAAACGTATCTACGCGGCTCTTGGAAGGGGGTATTAATTAGTTTCTTCTTAGTTTTAAGTAATTGAGAGCCTTGGAAACCCTTATTATAACGTATCCACGTTATTAGCCCTGCTAACCGCTTGCGTAGTACCCTACTATTAAGTCCTTTATATAGTCCTCCTCTCTTTATACTAAACTCTTAAGAAGAATTATCTTAATCGTCTTAAGGCTCTAGTAATTACTAGCCGCGTACTCTAAATTACTTATATAATAAGTGTCTCTAGATTTAAATAATACTCCTTTTTAAGATTAATATCCCTATAATTAAGGAAACTCTTAATATTACTAGGGCTTAGATTATTTATATAAAGAATTATTATTTTACTCTTTAAAAGATAAAGGGAAAGAGGTATACTAAGCTCTATATACTTAAGAAAATAATTCTTAAGAATTAGCTTTTAGACTCTCCTTCTTATTAATATATAATATACTATAAAATCCCTTATTATATTCTATTATTATATACTAGAGAGAAGGTAATATATACTATAATTAATAAAATTAAATATTACTATTATATTTAATAAAAGAAGGGCTTTTTTAATAAACTTAGAATTATAAAAGAAAAGCTAAAAAGGGCTAAAAAAGGGCTTATATAATCTTACGTAAATATATAAAGGATTTACT
Source organism: Stipitochalara longipes BDJ (assembly GCA_009732865.1). Taxonomy (NCBI): domain Eukaryota; kingdom Fungi; phylum Ascomycota; class Leotiomycetes; order Helotiales; family Hamatocanthoscyphaceae; genus Stipitochalara; species Stipitochalara longipes. Next base: position 402,276 of record ML769349.1, on the reverse strand, counting down.
TTTTAAACGAAGTATAAGTAATAAGAGGAGCTTATATATAATTATATATTATAATATAAAAAGATAAAAGTAATTAACTCCTCCTTAAGTATATATAATATAAGTATTTTAAGCTTCCAGCGTAAATATTTTAGGGTAATATAATTAATAAAAAAAAGGCCCTTATCTCTTTTAAGAGAAGGAATAAGGAATAATTAATTCTAAATAATATAATTAAAGGGTTCTCTCTTTAATAAAGTATTTCTTTTATAACTATTTACTTAATTAATACTAGTTCTAATAAGATAAAGACGAATTTACTTAGTTATTATATTCTTATAATTTAAGCTCTTACTCACTCATTAAATCTTAATCTTATTAAGTATATATAGAATTAAATAAAGAATTAAATAAAAGAGCACTATTAGGAAGCGCGATATTAGCTAGATAAGCTTTATCTAGACTAGTTACAAACGATTATATAAGACGCTTAGGATATAGTACTAGAGAGCTGTGACGGGCACAATTAGGTCACGTGCAGACGTGGCCAATGCGCGCCTGCTATGCTAGAAAGGCGCTGGTGCGACCCAAGCTTAGCGCTAGGGGTTATAAAACGTGTCTACGCGGCTCTTAGAAGAGGGCATTGATTAGTCTCTTCTTAGTTTTAAGTAATTAAGAGCTTTGGAACCCCTTATTATTGCACACATACGTCGCTAGCTCTGCTAACCGCTTGCGTAATACCCTGCCATTGAGTCCTTCATAAGAGCTATATCTAGGGCCTTTTTAATAGCTAGTAGAGGAGATACGAAGCTATAAGAGATGTAAAAGGGGGCCTAACAAAGTACTAGAGAAGAAGAAAGTGTAGATAGCTTTAATCGACTGAATTAGAAAGCGGTAAGGGCTAAATTAGGTGACTATATAACGTGAGACGTGGCCTAAGAGAGTGGCGAATATTGGACCCATAATAAGTGTTTAGGGGGGGGTAGTACTATTCAGTAATCGCTAGAATTAATTAATTAACTCGCGACCCTTTAGTACTTCATATACTCGTATAAAGAGTAAATAAACCCCTACTTTATTCACTAACAGGGCCCTGATTCTTCCTATCCTTACTCTCCTCTAGGCCAAATTCGGTGTTATTCTCCGTCCGCATCAGGACCTCTTTTTCCAATAACACTAAAAGCAGGCCAAGGCCAGCAAAACCCACCAAGACATAGAAGACGATGTGAATGGCGTGTTCGAAGATGGTAATAACTTGTTCTCGGACCACGGTATCCGACGACTCCAAGGAGTCGAGAAAGGCTTTAGTGGCGAGCTGGTAGGCCTGACCATCACCAAGGCGTGCGGCCAAAGTTGGGTTCGTGGCAAAAGCCCGTTCGTTGGCTGTAACTTGGTGCCTTACGACGTTATTAAAGATAGTTGATGGAATGGTGACACCCCAGATGGCGCCAAATCCACGGGCGAAGCTATACATGCCCGCAGAAGTGGCGGCATAGCGCTCCTCGAGCGGCGCTTGCAGTGCTGGTAGTAGTGAGATTGATAGCGAGCCTAGACCAGCGGCACCCAAGATTTCAAAGCATGCCCACGCTGCCGTCGAAGAATGGCGATTGAGAGTACTGCATAGACCAACGGCGACAAGCATGGTAGACCAGCCGAAAATATGGATCGGTCGATACTTGCCTACGTTAGAGAGCAGGATGCCAGAAACAATCGCAAAGGGAATAACTGCAGCGGAGATGGGAGCAAGAGCAATCCCGGAATCCAAGGGGGATTTCGCAAGCACGCCTTGAAAGTAGACAGGTAAGAAGTAGAAGGTGCCGTACATAGTTATCGAGTTGACCAGGGTCATAGCAAGGGCCGCTGATGAAGTGCGATTGGAGACGACAGCGCGCGGAAATGAGGGCTCTGGAGCAAGTCGAGGAGTCCACTCAAAAGCGATAAAGGCCAAGAGACCCAGTAGACCGAGGATGAGGGGTACAAGTATCTGGGCGCTGTTCCAATGATATACAGGTCCGCCCCAGGTCAGTGCTAATAGAACGGCGACGACGGCGCCGATAAAGATGGCGTTGCCGCCGAAATCAATCCGCTTGACCTTGGACCAAAAGGTCTGACCACGTCGGTGCTTGACGCGAAGAAAGAAGAAAAACATAACGAGTGCCGCGCCGCCGAGGATGGCATTGAGATAGAAAACCCAGGGCCAGCCTAGCTTCACAACGATTAGCCCACCTAGGAAGGGTCCTGCAACGTAGCCGACAGTGGTGCCTATAGAAACATACGATAGATACTTGGCGCGGTCGCGCAGCGGCACCAAGTCCAGAATGATGGTCTCGGTGAGGGTGTCGACTCCCCCGCTGCCCATGCCTTGGATGGTCCGGGCAATAATGAGCATAGTCATTGATTTGCTGGCACCACCTAGTGCGCAGCCAAGGACAAATAGCGAGACCGCACCCAGCAGCATTGTCCGACGGCCAAAGATGTCGCTCACCTGGGCATATAGCGGGAGCACGGCGATGGAAGCCAGGAAGAAGGCGTTTGGCACCCACAGGTACAAGTTGCCACCGCCCAAGGCTGCAGCGATTGTGGGCAAAGCGTTGACCACGATCGTGCCTTCAACAGAGCCGCAGAGAGATATGGCTGAGATGGACAGCATGACGAGCCAGAAGCGCCGAGTGGGCTTGAAGGGTTTCGTTTCGGCGAGGGGAGAAGGGATGTCATCTTCAGGCGGTGCTAAATGGGAGATACCGACGCTGACTTCCCTTGGCAAAATCTGCTGGTGTTGCTGTTGCTGATGCTGTTGTGCGTTGGCGGAGATGTTCATATCGATGCTGCTGCTGACTCTCCCACTACGGGTCGATGGGTCCATGGTAACAGTCGTGGTAGCCATAGTGGATAACAAAAGACACCGGACTGATTCTGATGGCTGGAGTCGAAGTTAAGGTCGAGGAATTGCCCTCTCATCAGAAACCACAGAGGCAGCAGCAATGAGCAATGCAACTTGTGCCAACTTCTAGATCGATAGGCGTGTCTAACAGCACTGGATGAGATGTATGAGTGATGATAGCTAGGTATTCGAGCGGGAGGTCGGAGCAGTAGAGCATCATGTGTAATATGTGCAATTCATAGGGTGTTCTAAGGATATAGAGGATCGCTGAAGAATCTAAATGTTTTCAGCGCACGAGTGGAATAAATGCGATTCTTAGCTGAGACGATACCTCGTAAAATATGTGACGCTCCTTAGCTCCTGCAGTAGCTGTGGCGGCAAGTTGTTCGCTTTCATCACGACCAATGCTGTTGTTATACGGAGGTAAGCCCAGAAAGGAAAGCACACCGCTGACAGGGATCTTTGTTTATCCTCCCCTGAAAAACAACAATACCGTACTCTAAAAACAAGGGAAGAAAAGTATGTATATAGAGATTAAATAAATAATTCTTGTCGTCTTCAAATAATGCCATTTGGTCAAGAATGGCGAAAGTTATAAATCTTTGAAATTCTGGCTGTTATGTTAATCCCTGCTAGCGCTGTGCTCGTCTTTCCGTAGCCACAGTGCGATCCTTAGCGAGTGTTCCAAGATTTCAGAAATGTGCGTCCTAACCCAGCGCCCGCCCGTCGGTGAGCTGGGGTGAGCTAGGATGAGTGGCGCTGCCCTGACCCCCTCTATCGAGCTCAGCTGGAATTGGTCATGGGGGTGGGGACGTGCGGGCGGTGAGCTTGATGGGAAACCACCATTGTGCTTTTTACTCTCATTGGTTCATAAGGTCAGCCCCGAAAAACCCTCCAGGCCAGCCAATCAGACCTAAAAGCACAATTGTGGTGATGCTTCATCCTCGGCATTTGTGTTATAGCCATGTCTACCTGGAAATTGTCTTCGAGCGCTCGTTGTGGTAATGCAAACAAAAGTCAAGTTCTTAGTCTGACTTTCGAGTGTGGTCTTGGGTGAGGGTGCTTGTTACGCTGTCGGACTCTCTGTGCTCAATGTCTATGAGAATGGCGGAAAGCTTATATAAACCGCAAGCTTTCAAGTTAAAGTGTTAATACGATACGAATATAGGATACTATTCACCGTTTCCGTTTCTTAAAATCCAAATTCAGAGAAAGTGCCTCTGTAATCGTTTTCTTGACAAGTTACAAATATTCAGCCATGTCAGCCAGATCCGACCCCTCGGCAGTTGTCAGCGGTGATGCTACCTCTGGCAGGTAAGGATGAGCGAGACACTCGCTACTCAATTATGATGCATTCCATGGCTAACAAAAGAACTAAGCACCGAAAAAGATACTATGTCCCCGATGCTCGAGAGGTACCTCGCAAGTTCTCCCACTATGGCTGAGAAGCTCTTACTTTCATCGACACCGAAGACAACGGCTGAAGTTATTGTAGACAAGATGGACGGAAGGAAAGCATGATTCGATTGTTTTGAGATTTCTCCTGGTCAACGGTCCAGGAATAATAATATATTTTCTGTCACTTGGGGAATTGGGTTACAAAACTTAATTTATTTCGGAGGTAATATTTACCACGCAATAGAAATAACTGGGGAACCATTCGCTAGAATACAGACCGTTTGTGAAAGTCATCTTACGTTTTTAATGTGCCCATGGCTGGGATTGGGCCGCTTCTTACTTGCTTATTAATATCGTGAACGCCTTCCGCACCCTGAATTTGCCTTGACGAAGCAATCCTCCTTCCTTGAATATTCAGGTCAGACATTTGTACTCTGGTCTGCTACCACTATTAGCAGGTCAATTTCTGCAGGCATAAATTGCCAGACGTTCAGAATAATCGTTTGATAAGATGAATGAGATAGAGCTGGACCAAAGCCATGGCAAGGTGCCGCCAGCCTTGATCCAGGTCCAAACGACAGCGAAGGGCGCTAGAAGAGCTCGAAGCGATGAAAAGTGGGAATTACATAAGCATGAAATCGAACAAATGTATCTCACAAGGGGCGAGAGCTTGAAAAACTTAATAAAAACTTTCAAGGAAAAATATAACTTCACAGCGAAGTAATACTGCACTTTCAGCCCTGATAAACATGGCTGAAGCTGAGGATAGTGAGCGGAAATGGAAGATGAAATTGAAAGATTGGGGCTTCGAGAAGTATATTTCATCATCGAGTATGAAATTTATTGTTGCAAAAGTCGAAAAACGAGCGCGGGAAGAAGAAAAAGATACTGTCTTCTTGCATCACAAATTGGAGGTGGCAAGCTCGCGAATCAAACTATTTAAGAAGAAGGGAAATGTGGAGGCTATCTCTCCAAATTCAGGTAAGTAGAATGCTTTTGGAGCAACTGATTGAGGTTTGAGCTGATCACGCACAAAAGTTACTCCTCCAAATATCTCATATCATACACCCGAGTATTTGATTGAAGCCCCTGAGCTTGCATCTCCTCCGCAAAGCTTATCTTTATATGGGTACCACCTCGCACGTCTAAGAGAAGATGAACTTGATCCACCGTCTTCGAATCAACTCCAACCCTACGGTTCCCATGTCCAACTCAGCCAGATCCAAGCTTTCTCGGACATGCCGCAGGAAGAAGTTTGCTACGATGGAGACGAAGGCTACAACAAGATGGACATGAATGCTGAATACACTACAGAAATTGACAACCGCTTGTTCAAAGCAGAAGGTGGTCACACTTCCTACAGAGCTGACTCCGTAGAGAGGTGCATCGATCCAAAGCTGCTCATTGTCGTAGAAGGCCCGAGCAACAGCATGTAAGAGGAAGAGGAAGAGAAAAAGCTGATGCCCATGAACGTGCCTCCTACGGACTCTGGGTACCAATCCGCACCAAACTTGAGCTACTTCTCGAATATTAAACCTCCTTGCGAGAAATCTATATGCCCACCCACCATCGAGTATTCCATAGGTGACCATAGGGAAGACTCCGAAACACAAACATTGTACTCATCAGGGAGCACGGTAGATGCAAGTCAGGCTCGAAATTATATCGTTGAGTTAATCAACCATATTCATGGGAAACTTCACGTGGCCATTGATCCTAAAGACAGGAGTACGCTGTCAATGGTCCTCCCAGAGCTTATTAAAGCTTTTGCTTTCAAAATATATCACGATACTCCTACTCAACAAAATCGCAGTATAATGTACTTCATTCATAAGAGACACGAGTACATCGTCATACCTGTGAAAAGCGAGGACTTGAGGCTAAACATTACCAGAAAAATTGTCACCCTCCTCGAAGGAATGTTTAGTGATGACGATGACGACGACGATGATCGATACCCAGGAAATCTGGGTGCTATGTCCCTTATGGACAAGATGAGCATGTGGAACAGCAAATCTGAGCAGATTCCTTCGTTGATTTCGAAGGATCAGTTGTTTGAGGGTGTGAATAATGACGACGAAGACTTACTCGACCCAAGTGATTTGAATTCTTTCAATCAAGCTGTTCTTGGAAGCACAGCCTATAAATGGTTTCTCATCACTTTGGCTAAGGAATCTAGCTTACAGTGGAGGACCTCCGAATCCCGCATCCGCCAAAAGATTCTGGACAAGCTTCCAACTGGAACACTCAGTAAAAGGCGAAGTCCAAACGTCCACGAAATCACTTTTCGCCTTGGATGGGGATATCATATGAAAGCAATCCTTTCAGAAGAATTGAGAGACCCAGATCGGTTGTGTTATGACTCAATCATAGCGACAGGAACCCCCTTGGAAGCTCAAGGGCTTACCATCAAGCAGTATCTTCTTCAAACATGGCCCATGATTGGTTTACAACTCCTTGAAGTACTGCAGCGAATGAGCAGGAATTTAAATAGACCCTTCTATGGTAAGTCTATTCAATACACACCCGTGTTTCTGCTCGGCTTATTTTGAAATAGCAAGCCTAGCTGGAAATGTCCAGTTAGAGGTCCAGTTAATGCCCGGCTTCGATGTCTCCCACCTTTTGGTAACAGCGACCGGGCCAGCATACTTTGTCGCAACCTGTGGAGAGTCGCTAGCTTGGATATGCTCAGCACTTCTCAGCAACACCAAAAACATTCGTACTTGTTCTATCAAACCAATCACAAACTTTAGGATGGATCATTTACCTTCAACTCGACCGTTTCTCCAGCACAAATACAATTGCGACATCGGCCTCGAGATTACCTCGTCGGACGATTCAAATTGTTCTTTGCCAGCAAAACACAACCTAGGTCAGGATGTGATTAGGACCAAATGCTTGATTCAAGGATTTCCAATCCGTCGACGACCGGAGGGCTACGCAGGGCTTGAGGTCTCTTATGGTGTACTACTATGTTCGCTACAGGCCAGGAATGCAATTATACTCGAGGGGCAGACTGTTGTCATAGGGCAAGAAAAAGCACTAAAACTGGTGAAGCAAACGGATGATGTCTTCTTGTGGCATTTGCTTCAACCTCTGTTCAATGACTGTTCATGTCGGGTGGAGGGTTGTTCCGAAGATGATTCGGATCAGGTGTACGATAATTTGGACCTAGGGCTTTTGGAAGCCGGGCGACACATTCTCGGCGAGTGCAAAAATGATACAATTCTCATGGAAGGTATGACTCAAGGTATGTTTACTTCGAGGTCCTTTCTTCTAACGGTATACCAATCTAGATCAAGGTAGGCTCACAAAGAAGAGTGCCGTGGTTGGCATAAAAGCTGCTCAATCATGCCCCTCGACTGAGTCCAATCTAGTCGGCAATCTTGCTGGTTCACCTCGGAACCTAAATGGAGCTCAAAGCCACTCACCACTTCCAACTCCTTCTGAACCTCAACACGATGAGACTGCTTTTGCACACTCGACTACTACTGAAATCGACCCATTTGTCTCTGATGTTCACTCTTCAGACTGTCTTGTAGAGACTTCCGGAACCCCAGGGTCGTTGTCCAACGAGACAAACGTCTTCTCTACAGATTCCGAACGTGTTTCAACGATGGAATCTCCTGAAGACTCGTTAGATACAGACATGCTTTCAGTCTCTGATTCTTCGCAGGAAATCGAACTACTCGACAGGTCGGAAGAGATATATCCAACTCTCAGCATGATTCTTCATCAACTTCTTTCTGAATTTCGACATTACACCAATTGTCAATTTGTTTCCGGCGAGTGCCAGAGAGACTCTGGAGGGGAAGAAGCTGGAGGGGAACAATCCGGAGGTGCATCAAGTACAAAGCAGTCTCCTTCAAACGAAAACGCTTCAAGAAGCAGTCAAAAGAGAAAGGCACCATCAAAAGATAATAGCGATGATTCCGGGGAAGATGTCGTGCCACCACTGCCGAAAAGACACAATTCGGACCAAGGGAAAGACCTCCAGAGAACGCTTGCCTGTCCATACTTGACGAAGGACCCCATCAAACACACATCGTGTTGCAGCAAGAAGCTTACCAGGATCCGGGACGTCAAACAGCATCTCACCAGAGCTCACTACTCAGAGCTGTATTGCCAGTCATGCCAAGCAATCGACTTCCGCGATGAAGCAAGCTTGCAAAGGCACGTAAGGGCTGGTAAATGCTCTTACCGGGACCCTAGCACATCAGACCGGATATCGAATCACCAACGTGGGCAGCTAACTCGGAAATCGAAGGGAAATGCCAGCGTAGAAGACCAATGGTTTGCGATTTGGGGAATTGTATTTGGAAAGCACCCAAGACCAAGTTCGATTTACCTTGATGCCAATTTGACTCTGCAAATGTTGCAGTTTCGTGCATATTGCTGTCTCCGCGGTCCGACTATACTGAGGGAACATGTTGAGTCTGATCCAGTATGGATGCAGCTTGAGGCAACGGCAGAACAGCGTCAAACATACCTGGAGAGTGTGATTCTTCAAGGTATCAATAGCCTGTTCGAAGATTGGCACGCGAGCGACTCTTCGGGCTCAGTATCTCCAGCACGCAGAACTGACAACCAGCAACAACCAAGAAATGACACTCCCACGAGCACAATGGTGGACAGTGGCGTGGCGATAGGAAGTCAATCCTCTTCCAGCGAGTCTAGGCCTCAAAGAACCGAGTTACCAACAACAATCGTGTCTTTATCAGTACCATTTGCCTCCCAGCCATCGCCGGTCAACAGACTTGTCCGAGGACTCTCGACAATACAAGAAGGGTTAATAGCACCGCCTCAAACAGAATTACATGCCTTTTCGCCTGCTATCTTTGATCCTGTCATTCAAGAGAATACGGATAGGAATGAAGAGCACAGCCACGGAGTTGAGACCGGATTCCATGATGCGCTCGATTTTGATTTCAACGTCGAAGAATTGAAAGGAATCGCAGAACTTCTAGGATATAATTCTGAGCCGTTTCCCTCTTTCCCTCTGAGTCCTGTGAACGAAGTGCAGCCTTGGAATTCAGGAAACCTCACTGACAATGGTACGGCGTTCTATCCTAGGCTGGACCTGGGAATCTTTAATGCAAACGACTTGCTAGGATTTCAGCCTTTTCCTCACGAGCTCCCAATTGGTGCCGAGGATTCCAATGAGCTAGGTCGGTTTTGGGGCATGGGGAACGAAAGTTATGGCAGACTCGATCTTGACTCCAATATCGATGGAGTACAACCATCTGCATCTTTACCGAACTCTTCTGATCTCCGTCAAAATGACGTTACTGAAGGTCAGTAAATAGAGTTATACGAGTGTTTATAATGTTGGAAATTATGGGTGCAGTTGGAATACCAGCTTGGCTTGAGAAATATTTCTCTTTAGTACTTGACTAGCCGGCGACCAAAGTGCATGCAAGAAGAGTACAACGCTTTTGTCGATAGACTTGCGACTAGAAGAAAAAGGTGCTCTAGATGAATTAATTGCCGAAGAAGTCAACAAGCAACTCTTATGTATAGTGGACTGAAATGAGGTTTGTATTTCTCCACTGAGCAGTTGATACCAATCGCGCACTCGGAGTGATCATACCCGACAAGGTGGCGTTTTCGAGTGACACAGAGGCTGTGAAATTGTCTAATCAACTCACTAGGCTCTTGCGCCGTTGCTCAAAGAGGTGGTATGCAATTTGAGGCCCCCTCGTTAAATTTTCATTCATCAAGACTGCTCCATTGCCTTCATTTGCTCCTCGATCCACTTCAGTGTCTATCACAACATTAAAACCCCCTTTTTTGAGTTTCAAATGCTCTGTGGTGTTTGCCTAGCAATATTCGCTGTGCCTCGAAAGCTCAGCTATGGAACCTATTATCCATGGGGTCATATCAGTGCATCTTTCGCCAAAGCAAGGGAAGAAGGCTGCCACACTTATAGCGTCGTGTAGGAGAACGGATCCTACGGCAATTCTTCCCTTGAGTTCGAGTACGACTTCCCTCGAGATTGCACGTATGCATCTCGCATGCTTCAGAAGGCTTCATCGCGATAATAAAGACAATAGAGGTAAACGATCCTATACGCATAAGTATATTAAAGGCCTACATATAGGGTCTTAATAGAGTTTCTCTACTAGCGAGCACCGCGGTGGATTTCGATTCCTCACTTACATCAGAGCAATGTTGTTCCGACTTTCGCAACAATGCGCACTGCTTCTTGGAGAGGGATATTGGTGGGGTAGAAAAATATCTGGCCCTATATTATCAATGAATCTAAGGCACAAAAATGGGCGATGATTCAACGAAGATGGCCTTCTTGGTTGCACTCATTTTTGCTCGTCGCTGCAACGAAGGCATACCGCTCAGAAATGACAAACGAAGAGATCTTCTTACGACATGCAAAATGAAAGAAGGATTAAACTCGAGGGCATAGTCTTTCTGTAATGTGCACTCTAAACACGTCACGACACTTTTCAAGTTTCAGCAAAGCTCAATATGCCTTGTCCTGCTTACAGCGATGAAGTTGGTAAGTGCTGCCTGTAGTTGGTTGAAAGGACGCACTGCCTCAGCCTGAAACGATTATAGTATATTTGTTGCACCTAATGGGAGTACTTACACCTAGTCAATCTTCGCTTTGGATTCCTGAGATGGAATTGTTGAAATTGTTTTGTCGAAGTAATCCACATAAAGATAAGAGCGTTTGAAACTTGTGGTTATGCTTAGATAATTATTTCATAGATCGAAGAGATTCCTTACTTAAAGTGCAAAGGTGAAGATAATTGAAGAGCTTGTATTTCTTGAGCCATGTCACGTAGAACGCAACGTAAAGTTTGACGCTTGTTGGTGCGTTCGAGAACTCTGAGGAGTCTCTTAACGGAGTAAGATAAAAATCGAAAAACATGTAGTTTTACGTGACCAGAGCCGTCTTTACTCAGGCTAGATCCAGCTCAGGCCTACTCTACGAGTGGATAGACTTGATTAGGCTTTCCTTCTAGATCAATAGGCATTCCCCACAGGCTCTCTCCCGTTCTCTACAGTAGGTACCATCGAAGGAATAGAAGCACCGGGGCGAGCCGAAAATCAGGTGACTTTACCGACACTCGCCTGATCGTCAAGTTTAAAGGTCGGACTATCCCGTAATGAGGGTGTGGCAGAATAATGATACCAGGTTTTAAGGCGCAGCCTGAAATTCGAGCCTACTCGATAATGGTCTCGAGAAAGTCGGGTGATTTTAGGCGTGACTTCAGGCGTGGCACCAGCTTAAGTCGTGTGTTTTACAGCTATCCGCCTCATCCGTCTCATCACCACCGACCTCCGCAATCCAATAGAAATATCGTATATCTTCGATTCAGCCTCACTTCTATGTCATGGACTGATCCAATCCGAGAGTAGGATGAGAGAAATGAGGCGCAGCAACATGTCCAACATTCATAACAGAAGTCTTCCTCTCCCACGCCCCTAAAAATTCTTGCGAATTTCGATGACGAAAAAGGCAACATAAAACGAAGCAACACTAGAGATTGATAATCAAATAGTATCTCTATAGCGGTTTAGGTTTGTTGATTTCTGCATGTCTACCACTCCCGGCTAATCAGATTATTGCAGCTTTGTGGACCCCCAGATGCTGAATTTCACCTTCTGCGAAGGACGCCAGATTGGAGCAGGGACATATAACTCCCAGCCAATTGATATAAACGAGCTCCAAGACACCACAGACGTTCTCGAGAGGATCCGGAGTCAATCTGGCAATCTGGAGCTCGAGGAGGGTTCGCAGGGGTACCTCTGGCACGATCTCGCAACTACTCCACCGATAGAGGGCAAGCTAGGACACATTCCGGTGGCGGTGGTCAAGTGGAGGGAAACTGAGATATTGGAAAGTACGATCCATTGTCTCACTAGGGAAAAAGCAACTTGCTGACAAGAGGACAGCGGGGAGAAGAACTTCTATTGTCGAGGTCATATGTCGTGTAGATGCTTCCCGTATTCCCCCTCACCACCCACTGATATTTGGTTCTTCATCACCGAGTCGAAGTATTATTCGTCGACTGCGAACCTGGGGGGGATTAGCATCAAGTCCAAATCCTTCATGTCAGACGCAAAATTCAACCGCGCAGTGCCCCGTACGGGCTGAGGACAAAACCTCGCATCTAGCCCGCAAAATTTGTAGTTGCGTAACTTGCCTTGGTATCCTTCTCTTATTCGCTGTCTTCCTAGCACTCAGTCTCTTCCTGGGCATCTTCTTCACCGTTAAAAAGAGTTATGGAAACAGTATGGGCGATGCCTGGACACTTGCAGGCTATGTTGTCGCGGTTGGTACTGCATGCACATCCATGTTGGGTATATATCATTGCCCACATTGCACTTGCTGGCGCGTAGGAACACAGAAGACATGTACAGAGTAACGGCACCGTTCATGTAACGAGCCGTCCTTCTTGCAGTACCGCAGGCAGTATAGTGCCGGCATACTTGCTTATAGAAATAAAGATTCGCTGTTTGAATCACCTTCGATGACTAGATCCGCCGAATGTTCGAGAGCTTTAAGGACATCTGGTGAAGCGGTCCAGACGAAATGTTAGATCTTGTTGGATTCTCGTTCATATCTTGAACTGAACCCCCATCCTCCCCAACCTGGCTATACTTTAGATAGTTAAGTTCCCGAAGGTTATATCGTCTTTATACGTATTCTTCTTTGTTATAGAGCATTACTATAGAAGAAATTCCTTACTTGGAGTGGAGAGGTTAAGGGAATTGAAATAGGTATGGAGAACATGCGTTTCTTAAGTTCTTATATCACGTAGAATGCAGCGTAGAAGTTGATGCTCGTCTGTACGTTTAAGAATTTTGTGTCTCTCGCCAATCTAGAATGAAAATGAAAACCAAGTAGCTGCAGCGGCAGTTGGGAGAAGCTCGACCTTTTCGGGGCGTTCCACATGCTGCGTGGCAGATGTCAGTGGCGTCACCAGAAGGTGCTAAGATTCTTCTTTCAAAGCCTCGACTACTTAGCACAAGCTCGACCGAATTCCCGGGTCACTCTCTGGCTACCCGTGCATAAAACCTGGTATAACACTACAAAATTGTTGGGCGGAAGTCATCCGCACCCGGTTCCGCTCGCTTCTCGTCCGCTGGGTCCGGCGGAGGAAAGACTGTGCGGTCTCAAGGCTGAGACGTGGCCACGAATGAGAAGTTAAATTCGACTCATTTGACTGCGAGTACGAGGAAAGTCTATATTAGTCTTCGACAACGTCATTTAACGATCTCGACCGGCTCGGCATTCATTAGTAGATTCCGGCGCAAGGGCCCCCTTTTTCTCGGCTATCGTGATAGACAACATCCCTGTGACGATCATACACCTATTTCGAACGTCTTTTCGTTCTTCGCTCGTCTCTTCCTTCCGGAGCTCCGCCTTCACTCGGCCGAGCTGCATGCATTATGTTGCACCGTAGGACTCTCTTCGCAACTTTCCGGGGCGAGGGTGCAAGCTGCGCTTATGCCAAGGATCATAGATTGCAAATGCCTAAGAAGGTTAGACTCGCTGACGCGGTGCTGACATGCCCATCCGACTCTCCGCTGTTGTCCGCTCAGGGACAACAGAGATTTGCCTCAGTGCGACCTAGGATAGGTCAAGCGTTTCATGCGGCCGCGTCCTAGCCCCCAGCTTCCTCCATCGCGGACTCTCACCTATCTGCTTCCATGTCTCGCGTCTTCTCAACGGAATGGATCATGTACCAATCAGCTTGAGTCTGCTGTGCTGTCACCAATCACAATGGCGGCTTGGAAGAGGGGTTTCTGAGAGCAGGCAGATATTCACAAGGTGTAAGCACCATTATCACAATGCGTCTTGATGATTCATGGCTAGGCACGCCAATCAGCTCTCTCCATATGCGCCGAGCGCGTTAACTCCAGATGGGCTCGCACGGGTAGGCTGCGGATCCGAAAACTAAGGTTATTCTACTATATAATAAAGTCCCGGCGTGATGACCTCAACGGTGGGGCGCAACTCAAGACGCTAGCAATCGCGCAACTTCTACAAAAACAACCCATCAATTGAACACGCCCACATATGAAAAGCATCGATTGAGTGAGATAAACGATATCCGAGTGTCACCCTCGTCATCAGATCTCGTGGTACAGTGAAGTGTGCACGGCAGCACCGTCGCCTGATCGATATTCGTGAACTGACGTACAATCGAATCAACAAGCCATGGCGTCAGGCGGGGATCGCGAGTTCCAGCCTATCCGGACAGAGAACATTCTCAACTCCAACCACACAGAGGAAGACGTCGAACAAACGCACCGACCCAGCATAATACCGTCGGGCAGCTCAACCGACATTGAGAGGGATGGATTGGAAAGGACCCAGACGAGCCGCACGAGCAAATCAGCCCAGGAACGACGTCAATTCGAGCCCATCCGATCTGGTGACCGGGAGGAATTGCACAGAATTGCTTCTTCATTTGGAGGCTCAGTGGCACTTCAGAGGTCGCTGACTGTGCAGTCTGACGCCCTTGAAAGGAAAGATACACTGGCAGGAATTCAGCTTGGAGATGCGGTTCTTGATCCATCATCTCCAGAATTCGATGTATACAAATGGTCTAGGATGTAAGTGAAGCTTCTCATGCTATTATTTATCTCTACATAAGTATTAGAAGAGCTCAATTGACTTTTCCTAGGCTGATGCGATTAATGGACGAAAACGAAGTCATCCAGCGACGTGCCGGTATCGTCTGGAAGAATCTCAAAGTTTGCGGTTCAGGCTCGGCAATCAACCTCCAGAAGAATGTGGGATCCCTTCTCATGGCTCCGCTTCGCTTTGGAGAATTCTTTGGCAAGGGTCCTGAAAAGACGATTTTGAATGAGTTTGATGGTGTGTTGAAATCGGGAGAAATGCTTGTTGTCTTGGGGCGACCAGGAAGCGGTTGCTCTACACTACTAAAAACACTAATGGGTGAGCTTCATGGGCTGGATATGAAGTCCCAGTCCGAGATCCATTACAATGGTAAATCCCCCTCTTTGTATTATCCGAATTCAAATTATACTTGCGCCTTCGTCGACTTTCTCCTCCTCGATACGCGTCATGCTAACAACCTTTAGGAATCACCCAGAAGAAAATGTTGAAGCAGTTCAAAGGCGAGATAGTCTACAACCAAGAAGTCGACAAACACTTCCCCCATCTGACAGTCGGTGAAACCCTTGAATTCGCTGCCCGGGTTCGAACACCCCAACAACGACTCGTCGAGGGCGTTAGTCGAGAAAACTGGGCCAAGCACATGGCCAAGGTAGTAATGGCAGTATTCGGTCTTTCTCACACATACAACACCAAAGTCGGTAATGACTTCGTTCGCGGTGTATCGGGTGGAGAGAGGAAGCGTGTCAGTATCGCAGAGATGGCACTTGCTGGTTCGCCAATCGCGGCCTGGGATAACTCAACTCGAGGACTTGATGCTGCAACGGCTCTGGAGTTCACCAGAGCTCTGAGGATGTCTGCGAATCTCGGTGGATCTGTGCATTTGGTTGCCATCTACCAAGCCTCGCAGGCAATCTACGATGAGTTCGACAAAGCGGTAGTGCTGTACGAAGGACGACAGATCTACTTCGGACCTTGCGATCAAGCGAAACAGTATTTTATCGACATGGGCTGGGAATGCCCCACTCGGCAAACCACTGGAGATTTTCTGACCTCGGTGACGAATCCTACTGAGCGAAAGGTTCGTGACGGCTTCGAGAACAAAGTTCCTCGCACATCAGAGGAGTTCGAGAAGTACTGGAAGGAATCACAGCTTCGAAAAGAGCTGATGGAAGAAATCAAAGACCACGAGGAAGAATTCCCTATGGGCGGAAAGACTCTGGAGACGTTCCAAGTGAGCCATTCTTTCTATTCCTTCTATTACCTTGCAAGACTTGAAAGCTGACACGAAAGATAGGCAAGCAGAAAAGGCATGCAAGCAAAACACGTCCGGGCAGAATCGCCATACACCGTCAGCATCCCTATGCAAATCAAGTACTGCACGCAGCGCGCCTACCAACGCCTCTGGAACGACAAGACGTCGACTGTAACCACCATTGTTGGTCAGATCGTCATGGCTCTCATTATCGGCTCCATTTTCTACGGCACTCGGAGCGACACCTCGAGTTTCTTCCAAAAGGGCGGTGTTCTCTTCTTCGCTGTGTTGCTGAATGCATTGATTGCTATCTCTGAGATCAACACGCTGTACAGCCAGCGCCCGATTGTGGAGAAGCAGGCGTCTTATGCGTTCTATCATCCGTTTACTGAAGCAATGGCTGGTATTGTCGCAGATATCCCGGTCAAGTTCGCCATTGCTACTTGCTTCAATATTATCCTGTACTTCTTGGCTGGTCTGAGACGAGAACCTTCGCAGTTCTTCATCTTCTTCCTGTTCAACTTCGTTGCTATTCTCACTGTAAGCCTGATCTGACTCTCAATTTGCATCACCGGCTCACATTTTCTAGATGTCTCAAATATATCGAAGTATCGCAGCGGCAACCAAGACTGTTTCTCAAGCTCTTGCCATTGCTGGTGTAGTAACCTTGGCAATCGTCATCTATACTGGCTTCGTCAGTAAGTTTAACTTCAAATGCCACTAATCTCACACTCTAATAACATATGAAAAGTCCCCCGCCCTTTGATGCATCCATGGTTCAAATGGATCTCCTGGATCAACCCCGTCGCCTACGCCTTCGAAGGTCTCTTCGTCAATGAGCTCCACGGCCAACGATTCACCTGTTCCACGCTCGTCCCTTCCGGTGGTACTTATACTCTGATCGGCAACACCTTCGTCTGCGCCATTCCTGGAGCTGTCATAGGCCAGACCACCGTCTCCGGAGACGCCTTCCTCGAATCCAAATATCAATACTCCTATGCGCACATCTGGCGTAATCTCGGTTTCATGTTCGCCTTCATGATCTTCTTTCTTTTCGTGTACCTCTTCGCGACGGAGTTCAACTCCGCTACGAGCAGCACAGCAGAAGTTCTGGTTTTCCGACGCGGCCATGTGCCAAAGCATCTCGAAGCCGCCGAAAAAGCTGCGAAGCACGACGAGGAAGCACCTGTCGCAGGTGCAGGAACAGGCAGTGCTGGAAAGGATGATGCGCAGCAGGAGAAAGAACAGGAGGAGAAAGTCAATGCTTTGCCACCACAGACTGATGTATTTACCTGGAAAGATGTCTGCTACGATATCAAGATCAAAGGCGAGCCTCGTCGATTGTTGGATAATGTCTCTGGGTGGGTCAAACCTGGTACTCTGACAGCGCTCATGGGTGTCTCTGGTGCCGGGAAGACGACGCTTCTTGATGTTCTTGCGCAAAGAGTGTCGATGGGTGTTGTTACTGGCGACATGCTGGTTTCCGGAAAGCCCCTCGATGAATCCTTCCAACGAAAAACTGGCTACGTACAGCAGCAAGATTTACACTTGGAAACGACGACTGTTCGCGAAGCACTCCGCTTCTCTGCCATGCTCCGCCAGCCCAAGTCTGTCCCTAAGCAAGAAAAATACGATTTTGTCGAGGATGTCATCAAGATGTTAAACATGCAAGACTTCGCCGAAGCAGTGGTCGGCGTTCCAGGAGAAGGTCTCAACGTCGAACAGCGCAAGCTCCTTACCATCGGTGTCGAGCTCGCTGCCAAGCCCGCTCTCCTGCTCTTCCTGGATGAACCTACCTCTGGTCTTGATTCTCAGTCATCATGGGCAATCGTCTCATTCCTCCGAAAGCTCGCAGACAATGGCCAAGCTGTTCTGGCAACCATCCATCAACCGAGCGCGATCCTGTTCCAGGAATTTGATCGGTTACTGTTCTTGGCTAAGGGTGGAAAGACGGTCTATTTTGGAGATATTGGGAAGAACTCTGAGACTTTGTTGGATTACTTTTCGTCGAATGGTGCAGATAAGTGTGGAGATGATGATAATCCCGCTGAATATAGTAAGCTCTCTCATCTTTTTATCCATATGGATACAGCTAACATCGAACAGTGTTGACAATGGTCGGCGCTGGCGCATCAGGAAAGTCCACCAAAGACTGGCACGACGTCTGGAAGAATAGCAACGAAGCAAAAGAAGTGCAGAACGAGCTTGCACGTATCAAGTCCGAAATGGGTTCTCAAGCCAATGAAGACAATGAAGGCACGCATTCGGAATTCGCAATGCCATTTACAAATCAGCTGTGGGAAGTCACCGTTCGAGTCTTCCAGCAATATTGGCGAACACCGGGATATATCTACTCTAAGCTGCTTCTCGGTGTTGCTTCCGCGCTATTCATCGGCTTCAGTTTCTTCCACGCAGATGCCACACAACAAGGTCTGCAGGACGTAATTTTCTCCATCTTCATGATCACCACAATCTTCACAACACTCGTGCAACAAATTATGCCGCGCTTCATCCTACAACGCGATCTCTACGAAGTCCGCGAGCGGCCCTCAAAAGCATACAGCTGGAAAGCATTCCTGATCGCTAACATCATTGTCGAGATCCCATACCAGATTTTGCTTGGCATCATGGTCTTCGCATCGTACTTCTATCCAATCTACACGAAAGGAGGAATCCCGCCGAGCGTCAGACAGGGTTTGATCTTGCTGCTGATCGTGCAGTTCTTCGTGTTTGCTAGCACGTTTGCGCATATGCTCATCTCTGCGCTGCCAGACTCGGAGACTGCGGGGAATATTGCTACACTTATGTTCTCTCTGACCTTGACGTTTAACGGTGTTTTCCAGCCTCCGTATGCGCTACCTGGGTTTTGGATCTTCATGTATAGAGTTTCGCCTTTGACTTGTAAGTCCGTCAACTACCTTGGCTGTATAATACTAACGGAAAAAAAAAAACAGATCTCGTCTCAGCAATCGCCTCAACAGGCCTCAGCGGCAGACAAGTAGTCTGCTCGCAAAACGAACTCGCAATAATGCAGCCCCGCGCCGGCGAGTCCTGCGGCACCTACCTCCGCGGCTACGCGGCCCTCGGCGGCGGCCGAGTCTACAATCCGGACGCGATGGCAGACTGCCAATACTGCACGGCCTCCAACGCCGACCAATTCCTCCAATCCGTAGCTGTCTCGTATGGAACGCGATGGAGAGATTATGGTATCGGGTTTGCGTATATTGGATTCAATATCTTCATGGCGGTGGTTTTGTATTATTTGATAAGAGTTAGGAAGGGGAGTGGGAAGAGCATGGCAGAGAAGTTGAGTCCTGTCTTGGGGCTTTTCAAGAAGGATCCCAAGAAGGAGAATACAGGGCCCGAGAGGAAGGCGCCGCAGGATAAGGCGGAGTAGATTCTACATAGATGAGTGTTTGGATTTCGTGAGAGGATTGTGCGTGTATATATAAGCGAGGAGTTTGTCCGGATCTTTTCAAAAGGGTGAGATATAACGTGTGTATAATAATATTAATAATTGGACTTTACCCAGACCGCAAGCTTCGCGAAACCAAACCGAGGCGTTGTTCCGGCGTTCTCCCCGAGTCAAGCAATGCAGCCATCCGGAACGGGACACCCGGCCTGCAGCCACAGTTGCACCACGCCTGCCCCACCCGTTTCCAGGGTACCTTTCAACGCACACCCTTCAAAAACCTCTCCTCCCCGCATTTTCTCCCTCCAGGCATCCCCCCGCTCCCACCATGCACCAACCGGACTCATCCTCCGAAATCGAAGCCCGTCCAGCAGCGGGAGAAAACGACGACGGCTACGAAAGCGATCAGGAATCGACAACTACATCAATTGCGACGATTTTAAAGCAGCATACATTTGAGCGGGGCTTGAGATACCATGCGTTCCAAGATGGGAAATACCCGTTTCCGAATGATGAGAATGAGCAGAATCGCGATGATATGAAGCATGCGATGATTATGGAGTTGTGTGAGCAGAAGCTGTATTATGCGCCGATTGGGGAGGGGGTGCAGACTATCTTGGATCTGGGTATGGCGCTGTGGTGTTGTTAAATTGAAGGTGTAGGAGATGAGCTAATGGATTGCAGGGACGGGGACGGGGATATGGCTTATTGAGAGTATGTCCAGTTTTCTATTTTCATTCTACACTAAGTCAACGAAGATGTCGTGAAGAATAATGGACTAATTGATGTCTTAGTGGCCGACAAATTCCCAAGCGCGACTTGCCAAGGAGTAGATCTCAGCCCGATACAGCCAAGCTGGGTACCTCCAAATGTTCAATTTGTAGTCGATGATATTGAACTGCCGTGGACGCATAAGCCAGACTATTTTGATTATATTCACGTTCGGCATACTCTACCTTTCGTCAAGGATCGCCCTCGATTGTTTGCTCAGGCTTTTGAGTGAGTATAAATCTCTTCAGCTCTTCATCTCTGATATCCCAGTTCGCAATAGAATTGTATTGGAATAAACAATACACACGCGTTGTCTAGTAGAATGCAGATTTTAGATCTCAGCTCATGTGCATAGACACCTCAAACCCGGTGCCTGGATCGAATTCCAAGAATTCGAGTTCTCCCCCAACAGCGATGATAACTCCATTATCTCCACACCTGAATTGCCTTACTTTTATCTCGACTTCATGCGCTTCCACAAGCAAGCCATGACCGCGCTCGGCGGCGACGTGACCGGTGTCACAAAACTGCAAACTGAGCTCGCAGCAGCAGGATTTTCCCAAATCAAAGAAGAGGTCTTTAAGTGTCCGCTAGGCATCTGGCCAAAAAATAAAAGGTTGAGGCTAGTTGGACTGTATTTGAGGGAGAGTATTCTGGATGGCTTGGCGGGTATGGCTGGGAGGCCATTCTCGGCGGGGCTGGGGTGGGGAAAGGAGGAGATTGAAGTGTTCTTGGCGAAAGTGAGGACGAGTTTGAAGGATAGTAGTAGGCATACTTATTTGCCCTTTCGAGTAATTTATGCACAGAAGCCGGAGAAGAAAGACAAGGACGAAAGTCCTAGATAGTTTTCTCTAACTCGGGTCATGGGCTAATTAAAATAAGAATTTATATACCCTTATAGCTTCCGGTCGAGGGGCGAAGATTTCAAGTAACCAAGTACGATAGAAAATAAGGTCAAGTTTCTATATGTGTAGTAATAGTTAATTTCATATGTATCGTTATAATAATAAGCTAATGTAATAATGCTAAACTCCGGACTCTATACCCAATATCGTTTTCATCAGCCAATCAAAAATTCCAATTGCCAGCCACATCATTATTCAGCAAGCTATCGAAAAACATCATCTCGTTCTCCTGAAATGGCCAACCCGCAGTATTGTTCATCGCCTGTTGATCAAAGGTTGGAAACTGGCTGCTGGTAAACTGCAAAACGTTGTTCTGCATCCCCATGCCGTTATCGTTCAACACATTTCCACCATTGTTAATACTTTGATACTCCTGAGTTTGCGGAACAGGATTCGCTGGCCATGGGGTTGTTGTACCAGATGAGGAGGGGGTCGACTTCGTGGGTAGGGCTTGGAGTGGAGTTTGCACCTGCGTTAACTGAGAGCGTGGGTTTGCACCTAGGATCCGCTCGCCCTCGAGAGACTGCACTGCTCCTCCTCGCGCAACGCTGATAGTACCAAAGTGTGGAATCACGAGGCGTAAGACTCCGGGTGAGTCAGTTTCACCCCGGGCCATGCCCAGAAGTGTATGTATGATGGAGATGCTTTGGTTGACGACATTCACCCCACAGCCATACTGCTTGATTCCTTCCAGGATCTGGGCCACTGTCTCTACTAGTTTCAGATCATCCTGCCGTTCTTTTAAAGTGACTGGATCTGTGGTATTGTGTATCGGGCCTAGGAGGCCTAATAGGATCGTAATTGCGGCGGTGAAAGCCTGGAATTCAATCAAGCTGCTAAGCACTGTCTTGCTATACGCCGAACGCATGAACATCCATCTCATGATCAAGCCTCGACTTGCGCTCAGGCAAGATATGCGAGAGTACTCGTATCGTCGATCAGTCGAAGTTCGTAGCATGAAGGGCAGATGCACGAGTTGGTGCAGCTCGTAGTGCCAAATTTGGCACATCGTTCGTTCGATCTGGGCAGATGCTTCGGTGGTACGGTCGTTCATAAGGCTTGTGGGGATATCCCACCAGGTTTGCGGCATCTGCTTCGCGAGGGCATCGAGCTTTTCGTCAATCTCTTGAGTGGTGGAGAAAGCGTGTGTGGCATCGCCTTGATTGCGGGCGAGTATCAGGCCGGAAATTTGGCAGAGGTGTTTATGGTAGAGGTCTTCCGATGTTAGCCACGGAGCATTATCGTCGAAAGGAAATGGAGTTGAGCCCGTGGCAGATGGTACACCTAGAATGAGAGATAGGTAGCGTTCCTACTGAGCGTTAGTATGTTTCGGAAGAGGTAAATTAGATATCTGCATACCTCTCTTATCAATTGGAACCACATATTGTGACGCCTCGCCTCCGTAAGATCCGGCGCTTCTTGAGATGTCCTCAAAGATATTCTGTGTATCCCCAAGAGTTGAGCCACGTTGATGGCCTTCCGAAACGCAAGCCAAGACCGTCGCAGATTGCCAGCTATGACTTGATATAGTCCTTGGAGTGCAAAGCATTCTACTCCTTCCATACTTCCAGTGAGCTCATCATCAGAAATTACCTCTTTAGTGACAATGTCGATATTCTTCTGCATCATCTCGCGAAGCGGTACTTTGGTCTGAAGTCGCGGCAGGTCGACGTTCGGTGGTAGTTGTTGTATACAGAGCGCTACGCAGAGAAGAAGTCTCGCAATGATCATCGGGTGGCTTGCTGAGACAGTAGAAACATCGAAACGTTCTCGGAGCTCGCTTTCTGGTACTCTAAGGAGAGGTGAGAGCATATGTTGCTGGATTAGCCACCACCCGTGGCTAGAGTCTGAGAGGTAATCGACATCCTCTTGACATGGCAGCAGGGCAGCGAGGTCTCGTTGGAGCTTTGCGAGTCTTCCATGGAAGCCTCCTCTAGCAGAAGTGGTAAAACCACTGGAATTCGGGGCATGAACAGATTGCGGGGTCGGCATGGAGGCATTGGCATCAGTCTGCTGCCCAAAATCATCGTCCAACAAGGAGGACACGAACTGAGGTCGTGAATCGTACATCGACGCCGGTGTTGACGAATTGGCGACACCATCTACTGGACCAGAAGGGGGGCTGTGGGTATCATCTGAGGACTGCATAACCTTTTCCATCATTTTCTCCAGCAGCATTTCCACCCTACCCATACGCTGATCCAGCGCAGAGCTCCCGGTTTCGCGTGGTGGCTGCTCGTCGACATACTCCTGGCTGAGGCAATTTGTGCCTCTGTCTAGACAGCCAACACAAGTAGAATGGTCCTCAGACTCGTAGATACACTTGATCTTCCTCCTTTTGCCTGTACTATGTCAGTCAAGGTCGCAGCTTCCAGCCATCACTTAGATAACATACACTCCCAGCAGCTTCTTGTGCCCTTCCGAACCCTCTTCCGACGACGCTCTCCGGTAGGTGCTGTAGAATTATCAGACATTTTCGCAAAGATTTCAATGCGGCTTTCTAGACACGGTTAAGTTGTTTCGTAGTCCGAACCCCATCCAAGAAATATTGTTGTCAGCGGAGGGGCCTCGCGTTTTCACGGTCGGAATTCGGCCGAAAAATGGGCGAAGATCAGCATGCAGCCAAACTGGCCAATCAGATATCCTCGCGGTAAGCAGAAAGCTTACACAAAGCAGTAAGCAGTAAGATCTCCAAGAAGTGCGCATTCGCGGTTTGATCCGGTGGTGTATCTTAGTGCCCGCAGGAATAATCCGCTTGCTCGTTAAGATTATGCTTTGTGCGCAGTCTGTCAACTTACCGGCGGGGCTGTTCTAGACCCCAGACCAGGCATTTCTATTGCTTGCGCTCCGGAGCGCAAAACCAGCCGAGGACCTGCGGCTTTCCAGAAGCCCATGAGCTTTTGTAATGGGGATGGGGATATATCTGCTGGCTCTCTTTGTCTTCTTAATTCACAATTCCACGAACTTAATTATCTTCAAACAAATATCCGGACTGACTGGCCATAATCTCATTTTTTAGCCTGTAACCAAAGACTAGAGTTTCAAAACGACTTTAATAGGTTCAGTGTTTCGTCAATTTGCTTCCATACCTTCACTTCTCCCAACCGTCAACCTCAAAGGACGTACGGTATTCATCGTAGGTGGAAACACTGGCTCAGGCCTTGCAACTGCTCGTAAATGCATTGAATTGAGTGCTGAGAGAATCATTCTTGCTGTCCGGACAGCGTCGAAAGGAGAAGCAGCCAAGTTATCTATGTAAAATTCTCACCCATCGTCAGCCACTAAGATCGATGTTTAGAATCTAGACCTAAGATCTTTCGAATCAATTCTCGAGATTAAAAAGCGTACGACCGCCTTACCTAGACTCGACATTGCCATACTGAACGCGGGAAGTTTTCCGTTCGAATGGGCATCACCCATGGATTTGAGACAGGCCTTCAAATCAATCATCTTGCAACCTCCTTGTCGGCTCTCACTTTGCTTCCGATTCTGAAGAGAACTTCGAGAGACTTGAGGCAGCCGTCACGCCTTATATTTGCTTCAGCCGTGGCCCACGATTTAACGAAATTTTCAGAACAATCCGCACCCAATACACTGAAGGCCATGAATAAGAGGGAATTATATAACGGCCCTATTTATAGATATTGCACATCAAAATTTCTGAACATCTTCTGGGTGACAGAACTCGCATCACGGCCAAGGTTTGAACATGGACCTCTTCAATCTTAAAGCAAAGAAGCTCAAGGAAGCAAGAATAGATTAATCTTGATATCATGAGGAGAGTGGTAAGGAGAGGCAATGTAGCTCGTCTTTTAGCTCGTCTTCAGGCAATCCTTCAGGAGCTGAAAATAGGGGCTCGCTAATTCTCAAACAGGCAGGGAGCCGAACAAATGTTAAATATAGCACGCGTTCACTGAAACGAAGATACAACAACCTAGGATAAACAAAAATTGCCAGGTATAGCTTAGTTCAGCTTTATGCACTCGTGCGGCTAGCCAGTCAATTGCGCTCATGGTGTTACTTACGTCTTAGTCAGCCTAATACGTCAATACGGCGTAGACCCACTCCTCCAAGCCACGTCCTGATTAGGAAGGTGGCGCTGTGCCACCAATACTCCATGAACACCAACTCCAACCTCATCTCACAACCTGTCCTTCTCCATCATCTTATGTACGCGTTAATTCGCTGTCTTATTCTTCATCCATCGATCAAGATGCCGAAAACACGTCCCCTCAGGTCGCCATTTACGATTCTCTCCCTTCTCCTCCTCCTTTCGGGATTGTCGGCCGCGGCATCATCAGCATCAGCGTCAGCTTCATCTTCACCTTCAACACAATTCTGCACCACTTCCACCAAGAAGGACGTCAACACAGATCTCTGCTTCGCATTTGCCTCATCTCACAACGAGACAACCGGCGCCAAAGATCTCTCCTTGCATCTCTCAGCCCTCTTCCCGGCCCCAGGCACAGGATGGGCAGGTGTAGGCGTCGGCTCCGCGATGAGCGGCTCGCTCATGTTCGTAATGTACCCTTCAACCTCAGAAGAAGCGGTAACATTCTCCATCCGAACGACAAATGCCCACAATGCGCCTGTCGCCCTCTCGGCTTCTAGTCTTGCAGGGAAGAAAGGACCGGATGTTCACGTGACGCGGAAATGGGTTGATGAGGGAGGATATAGTAATGTCTTGGTAAGCTGTTTCGGCTGTGATAAGTGGAGTGGAAGTACTCTTGATGTGAGGAGTGTGAATCAGAGCTGGATTTGGGCGTGGAATGAGAAGCAGGTGATGGGCAGTGCCAGTGAGAAAGTAGGGTTGCAGAAGCATGGGGATAAAGGTTTGTGTTATGTTTCCTTCTCTCGCCTATATATTTACCTCCACCTTTATTTTACTGGATAAGAGATACATGAGTTGGGCTAATCGATTCCAGGGGTCGTACTCCTCGACATGAGCACCTCCTACATCCCTTCTGGGCCACTACCCATAGCTCAAGTGACAGACGCCAGAATTTCTACCCCGTCTAAGCCCAAGCATCACGTCCATAGCTTCTTCAGTATAGTCTCCATCCACGGCTTTATTCTCTCCTCTTCATTCCTAGCCCTCTCGCTCGGTCTTCTAGCAATCCGCTCAGGCCTAGCGAAAGCCTTCAAATATCATTGGGTGATCCAACTCGCTGCCTCAGTCATTATCGTCATCGGGTGTGCGATGGGCATTATAGTCACTTTCAAACACAAAAGTTACTTCCACACGACGCACCAGTGGCTCGGTCTGTTCCTGGGCCTGGGCGTTGTAGTGCAGAGTTGGTTGGGCTGGCGGCACCATGTGATTTTTGTGAAGATCGGGAGAAGGACTGCTGTTTCGAACTATCATGTTTGGTTTGGGAGAACTCTTGTTGTGTTAGGGAATGTCAATGTTGCTTTGTAAGTTTTCAGGTGCTTTCAGTTCGAGGAGTGGTTTTCTAACCTTTCGCAGTGGTCTGAAACTTAGTCATGGCTCAAGGACAAAGTACATGTTCTGGCTATCTGGGGTTGGTCTGCAATTGGCGGTGCTAATACCGATGTGGTATTTCTGGAGCAGAGGAAAGAAGATCATGGATGTTGTTGGCGCGAAAGAGATTACCGGTGGTGCGGAGAGAGGGCAGTACGAAGATGTAGGCGTTGAAGAAGAGGCGTTTCTTGTTGGAGAGGAGGATGACATTGAACTGGATGAGGAGCAACGCTTGCATGATACGAAGGAAGACTTGGATATGGAGTGAATATAACATTTTGGGTGGAAAGGAAGATGGCGTTTTTAGATTTAGAGAGAAACTCAATACCCTATACACATCAACCCGCGGCTCATTCAACCGATTTCGAACCGTTTGCTGTGAGGGTTATTCTCCTCCTTCTCTCGCATTTATTAACCCAAGCGGATACCTTGTCATCTCCACCTCATCCCACAACACCAAACACGTCCAACCTCCCAACTTCCCCGTCCACAAATACCCCCGCAATATTCCATTCATCTCCTCCCACCCCTTCATTCCCAATAAAACCATCAACCCCACAATCCTCTCCACAAAAAAAGCTCGTTCGTCACCATTCATACATAAAATCCCACCACAAAACAAGATCCACAGCAAGAACGGGCCCTCAAACTGCAGCCTATCTGGGGCAATATTTTCCGTGTCCAGATATGCGAAAATGGAAAGCAGGCGATTTTTAAGTAGTTGTAAGGAGAGGGAGCCAGGTTGTGCGTCTCGGAACTGAAGCTGGGTGTAGATTGAGCCGGCGATACAGCTCGCTTCGCGAATGAGCTCGATATGCGAGCGGCGTCCTATCGTCAGTGCTTTCGCAAGATAGGCGGCGATGTGTTGTTCCATTGACGCCAGCCATTGCTCAAAAGCAATGTACTGCGCTCTATCCTTATGGTCTAGATTAGACTGCACATGTGTCAGACGAGCTAGTTGAGAGAGGATACCTAGGATAGATCGCTCTGGCTCCGTGGTTTGAGGGGCGAGCATGAAGATACTCCAGGGGATTGGGGAGGTCAGGTCCAGCGCATATTCGGGGATGTCGACCAGCGGGGTAGCTGGGCTTCCGGGAGGGGGTGCAAAGCGGGGCGGTTTGCTTATTAGTTCTGCTACTAGTTGATCAAGCCTGTGACGAGTTAGTGCTTTGCTTGATATGATTAAGATTAGAGGGATTGATGTGGCCGGTCACCTACCAGCAAATAATCTCATTCAGAGCTCCATTCATTCCTAGGTTGTAGATCCCGCCGCGCAACTTCACCATGGTTTCCATTCCGTCCATATGTATCTCAACCTCTCTCAAATGCCTGTGCTTTATCTGTGTCTAAAATATCAGGTGAGCATCTAAACTAAACTAACAATAAGGGATAATTACCGAGTCAGCAGCCAGTGTCGCTGAAGTAATGCACATTTGTGCAACAGCCATGATAGTAGAATCCTCCAATGTCCCCCTATCCAGACTGCTATTGATCAATCTCACCGCTTCGGCATTATGTCGTCTTGCTCTTTCACCGAGCAGTCGTTGATGCAGACAATCCTGATGCGAGAACGAGAAGGCGACTAGGCATTCTAATAAGGTTGGACTTCTCATGCATGCCTTTATTTGATTATCGACGAAGTTGCTCGGCCCATGTTCGTCGAAGGGTATCCAAACCGGGACTATAACCGTCAAGTCTAACAGGTTATCAGCATTGAACAAGATGTACTGAACCAATTAGATATTATGGATTACTCTTCGAGAAGAGAGGGCAATCGAGTCACATACAGTGGTTTATCACATCCGAGTAGTACGCATAATACTGTTGCGGAATATTGAAGGCAGCCATCGCATCCTCCGTTCGCCAAACGTGTGTCCCTAGCATCCAGTCCGGCACCAAAGAGGCAGAAGTTCCTGCAGCAGCCCCGCTGTAATTGATCTGCACAACATCATGCATATTAGATGCATCTTCTGTAGGACCGGGTTCTTCTAGATCTTTCTCTTCTTGCGCATAATGGCCATGTACGTCATCTGATACAATTGATTAAGTTGCTCCATCCTCATTTGTGTAGTGTGGAGGACTGACCTATGGGCGTATGACGAGGCGCAATCATTCGCGGATCAGGCCTGCGCCTGGACCGTCGAGAACGCAAGTAGTTGCGCTTTACGCTTGATTTGACAAGCCACTGTGCGGATGGGTGCTGGAACTGCTCTGGTTCCAAAGCGGTGACGAATGTCCATTGTTTTGGACTCTGCCTTTGATTCATCGCTGCTGGGCCAGGAAGTGAGACTTGCTTCATACGGTAGTTCATCGCCCTTGGCGGGAGTAATTTCCTCTCAATGGAGACAATGATGAGTGCGCGGAGTGGGGCGTGTAGGGCGATTATAAAGCAGTGTGCAGGAAGTTAAGCGAGGGATACCCCCTTTTCTTGGCGAGTGTAAGAAACTGTACTAAAAACAGAGAATAACAATTCAAGACTAAACCACGCTCTAACTATCAGGATAAACAAAATGTCGAAAATCAACGAATTTCCTCTTTCGAATTTCTCAAGCTCACTGTCACTAAGGACTAAACAGCAAAATACAGGACTATGCTGGCTCGGCCTAACTGAATGAGATATGGATTGAGATCTAAGGCTAGTAAACATGACTCCCAGTATCAGTTCCGTTATCATTTCAAAAGCACAATATACTGCCCAGCAGCAGCGTCAACATCAGCCCCAGTCTCCTGCTCATCATCACGAATAGGCTTCCGCCTCCCAATATCCTACTCCATTTCCGTTCCACCAGAGTTCGACCCCCTTGCCTGAATGTTTAATGCTTTATCACCATCAGACTTAACATCAAAACCACTCAGCGCCAGCAATACATCCCTCTTCCTTTCCCTTCCCTTTGAGCTCCCCTCAGGAAAGCTCACGACACCACCCAAACTCCTCTCCTGCCTAACAGAACCCGGCATTCCGCCCCCAACAACACCACTCAGTATCTCCATTCCTTTCTCTTTGCCAGAGTACGCAATCCAAGTCACATCAATCCCAAAAACACGACTTCCGCCCCACGTATGAATATTTAGTTGAAATCCCCGCGACGAGATACCTGAGGCTGTAATGTTGATACACCAGTTGTGTTTACAGCTCATCTCAAGTTTCTTCAACCACAGCACGATTTTTGGCTGCTCAATAGACTCCGCAAACCTAATTCGCGACGTCGTCACCTCAGGTAGCCAAGTAGGGTAAGTTCTAGTCTTAAACTCTCCAGTTTGCACACCGGAATCTGCAGGACATTGCAGAAGCTCGCCTCCGAGTTTATACTCTTTTGTATCAGCCCAGCCGCCCAGGTGGACGGACAGATACTTAGATGCTGGCAGACTTTTCTCACATCTTATGCTAGCCCGAATATTTGCCGTGCTGGGCTCGCAGATCATGGAGATGCCAAGAGCGATGCTATCTGATTCCGTGATGGAGTGGAGTTCGGAGGTATCGCCGCTATCACTAGCACAGATGTGGCCACCAACGCAGGTTGTGGGTGTTTTTAGTGTTGTTTTATCCGGCGATTTCTGAGAATGTGTTTCGTGGGTTTCGAACCGAGCTGGAAAGTTTGTTAAATGCTGCTTTTGATGAGGGAGTTCTTGCATACTTTCGCGTTTCTCTTCCCAACCATTCGTGTACTGGACACCTGGTACCGGATTGGAAGACGTTTTCTTGCCTGCTTGGCTGAAGACTGTGGAATTGGTTGTCGTTGTTGTTTTAGTTACGCGGCTTTCGGTACTCGTTCGTTTTGCCTTGCTGCTCGATTGAGGAGTTTCTTTGGCCATGATTGCAACTTGAATGTTTCGATAGATCTCCGAAAACCAGTAAAAATTTCTTCTGTATCGTATCCTTAAACAAATGCTTTCTGATGTATTAACATGGGGGTTGGCGAGGCAAAGGAGACACATTCCAAGTCGAGGGTCGAGCCAATGGCGACCCATCCCGCCAAGCCAGAGAGAGCTGCCATAAGCACGGGCGTGAACATCAACTATTCTAAACGTCCAATCAGCCTGCAGACTTGTATAAACCCATTTGAGATGCTTTATCACACGAGAGCGTTTCCCAAAATATTGTTATTAGCAATTTCTTAACTCCATTTGTTAACTCCTCTATCTCCGTAAGGGTACCGAGCATTCACTTTGCAAGCCGATGCTGCAATCAAACAAAGCGTGTTGTGGTGTATCACCCAATCATATAGCGTGATATGTAGCTCGGCGCCGATACGGAGCAGGGAGGAGGATGCACACTGTCGCCCAACGAGATGTGTATAAGAACTAGGACAACCCCTAGGCTGGGCGGCTCTTGCTGTGAATTATCGCAACTGCATCCCCTAAACCGCAATTCCTCAACATGTCAAGAATTGTTCTCATTACTGGCAAGAATACCAAACATTACTCAAAATCATACATCTGCTAACAAAAGTATCTAGGCGCGAATTCTGGTGTCGGCTACGCAACAGCAAAAGTACTCACTAGCGCCTCCGACGCTTTTCATGTCATCATTTGCGCTCGCTCCCTCGAGAAAGGGAAAGCTGCAAAAGCCGAGATCGAAGCAGGTGGTATTAAAGGCACTCTGTCAGCAATCCAATTGGATGTCACCGATGAGACTTCAATCTCTGAAGCTGTCGCACATGTACAAAAACAATTCGGACGACTGAACGTGCTTATCAATAATGCGGGAATAGGTGGAATTCACATTGATAACATCAAGACTCGGTTCAATTCGGTCTTGGAAACCAATGTGACAGGGCCAGCAATGGTTGTTGCGGCGTTCAGACCGTTGTTGATGAAATCGGAGAATCCCTACTCACTTTTTGTGAGCAGTGGTCAAGGAACACTTGTTCGTAATGCAGCTCGAAATGTCACCGTGCATTCACATATTAAGAATCGAGGTGTGTATGCGGTGAGCAAAGCGGCACTGAATATGCTTGTTGCGATGGAGCATGCCGAGTATGGGCCACAGGGACTGAAGATATTCGCCGTGAGCCCGGGTTTTGTGAGGAGCAATTTGAGGGGAACGAGTGAGGAGGAGGTTAGTGGGTGGGGCGGGGCTGTGAATGCAGACGTGGCTGGGGAGTTGGTCTTGAGCATCGTGAATGGAGAGAGGGATGCAGATGTTGGGAGTTTAGTTCACAAGGATGGTGTTTTCACTTGGTAGGGAAGGAGTGAGCGAGAAAAAGTCCTCATACAGGCTAGCTCTTGAAAAAATATTTAAGAACACTACCTCTCTCTACTTCATTATACCAGGAAATATGGCGATAGATGATCTCAAATGGTGTCGGATGAAATGAAGTAAGGCAAGCACAAATATCTCTAGAGCTAGAGCTGAAGCGAGAATACCACAACCCCATTGGAAGACTCCAGTATTATATGCCACTTATATCCTAGTTAAGCCTTATCAGATTTAACTTCTTCCCTCTTGTTCGTATTTTGTTTCCCGTAGTAGGTGACGATGTTCCAAGGTGCCTTCTCGGGCTCCTCATTGAGCCATCGCTGCATGGGGTCGCACTTCGATGTCTCTTGGTTCAAGTTGGTGTCAAGACTGTAATGAACATCATCAGAGGGCAGCTCCAATATCCTTTCCCGTAGAGAGCATATATACCTTTGAGATAGGTTTTTGCCGTTGTGTTGACCATCTCTTTCTGTAAAGATTACCAAGCCTGTTGACTCTTAGAATGTGGACATGGCCAGGCACAAAGAAGTGAGCTCTGAGGACACACCTGGGGATGCCTTCTCGGAATTTTTGGACATGTTGGAACGACGCTGAGGGAATATGGACTGGTTTATGGAACTACTCTGTAGAGATCTGGTAGCTTATTCGCTTCTCGCAATTGTTGCTGCGTTGGAACGAGGCCAGCTTCTAGATTAGACTTCGTTCTCCTGTGTATAATGGACGCTGTAGTAGAGTAAAAGAAAGAAGGAAAGAAGGAGGGGAGACTTTCAGCGAGCAGCACCGCGCTAGCTTGTCCAGGAGCAAAATTCCATCTCCCTTCCGTTTCAATCATCATGCGCACGCACCAGGCGGCAGACCCCTGGAAGAACTCTCGTGGAGCAGTACATTCACCACATCACACGTAGAGACCCTGGTCTCGCGCAGCGCTGCACTCCCCTGTAAAAGTGCTAAGCGAGACAAGGTTCCACTTCGACACCGTCACTCTCGGCGTATCACGTGACTCACTAGGGAACGCCTCATGCCTGAAGTATTCACACTTTGCAAGTAATGGAAGCAATGATTCAGGATAGATTAGTAACTACCATCTACCATAGCATATCTTCTTTAGACTTATTCCATACAGATATATAGACATTTCTTCTGGATTCTTGTGCCATTTCGGGAACATGAGTTCGCTGCTCGAATGCGTATGCGAGACCAATAAGAGTCTCTTCAGACCATTTGGCGCCCATGAAGGAAAGACCAAACCTATATGTCGTTAAAATACCGTGAATGCATGCCGAATTGATGAAAAAGAGGAAAATACCCAAGGAATTGAGAAAGAATGCGATGACTAGCGGGCCCAATGCCCACAAGTCATCTTCGTGACTCAACCACTGTAGTATTGCTTGGATAAAATCCCATTGGGACTGTAACAATGGAAAGTCCCGCTCTTGCTGGTAGACCAGAAGAGAAATCGGTAGGAAGCATCAAAGCATCTAGATTGTACGCTTTTAATGCTCCCAAGACCCCGCCTTCTCCGCCAAGGTATAACGAATATTGGAAGCTTTCCAGAATCTTGAGCTCAGCTCACCCAGATGATCATATTATATTCAAGGTCTGCCTCAGCTGCCGCTTCGATACTTTGACCTATTCAGACAGATCAAACAAACCTCGACATCGCGGACCTAGCTCCAGGTGCCCAGAGTGTGGAGCTTATACATTTGTGGTAGCTTGCTCTGAATATATGTACGAAAGCTCGGCGGACTGTCCATTGACGCAACTTTTGGATAGAAAACACCCGATACACGAAGCAGACAGCCCAAAGGGAGAAGTACGCGAACGATCGCTCACTAGCGGTTGGAAGCATGGGGAGAATGAAGACGAAAGAGGCAAATACGAATACGCAAGCGTCTCGGTGGAAGGAGCGGAATAAGACGACAACGCAGAGCAATCTCCAATTTGTGAAGAGCGCGAGGATCAGAGCTCGGGAAACGCAAAAGGCAGTCTCTGCTCCCAATGCAACCAAATGTTATGTCGCACTTGCAAATAGGATACATGAGAATCATTGTCGACATGAAGGAGTTTTCCAAGACCCTTCACGGAAGAAATCTGCCTCTGCACATTGTGCGAGCACGGACTATGCCCGGGCAGCGAACTGGTAGCTTTACTTCGATGTAAGGAGTGAGATCATGATGAATGTGATGGCTGCTCAAGGCGAGCTGATGAGATGGGCGAGAAGTGGTGTGTACTGCCGTTATAGAAAAAATGGGAACGAGCTTGTGGGAGATATTCACCGCAAGGTGGGGGCCGAGACCACCGCTCCAAGAAATCAGGACGGCCCACAAAATCCAAACGTCGCTGGTCATTAATGAAGCCACTTCATACGTGCAGTCCTTCTGTTCCCAAATCCCCGGCAATCAAGTAGCCCTAAACAGGATTTATTATATAACTGGACGACTTTAGCGACGACCTTGCAAACCTCTAGTCCGAAAATAGAAGACTGCTAAAACATTACATAATCCTTCAGCCTCGCTCAAAAGAGGTCGTTTAGTTCCTACTTCTCTAGTGCTTTTAGTAAAGAAAATGGGAATCTAGCTAAGATTTAGCTATGAGGGGACCCCTTAATTTTCGACCTTTATTTTTCCTAAGGATATACACTCTAGATCGAAATAGCTATATAGCTAACTCTAGTGGAAACGCTCGCTAAGTATAAATTCACTTAGGCGCCCTTTTCAGGGGGTGGCGTTAGACCTGAAACTTCCCCTGTTTATGCGACTGCTACTTACCCTTTTGTGGCTGACGCATGAGACTAATTATACCTTCAGCCTTGGCGAAATACTTGATTCATTGGCCAAAAAGCACTGGTTTTGACAAAAATGGGCGTTGTATTGGCTTGGCCAACACCTCGTTTGGCCAATGGATCCGAGCAGAGGCCAGCGGAGCGGTATTTCCACATGCAACCACAAGGAACAAGGCTGCATGCCGTAACCTTCAGCTGGACTTGTCCGGACTTAGTCAGCATGCTTTGGGAATGTCGAGTAGGGTCGTTGGTCATGTTTTGTGATGCTGCATGTTCGGAGCCTGATCACTCACAGTAACGTTTCCATTAATAGACGCACAAGGCTGAACAATTCAAAGTCTTATAAGTATATAGAGCTGAGCCCTATCATGGAAATAATGCTTGTCTCATAAGACAAACTTTAGTTGCGAGTGACCTCGCTGTTGCACTCAAGCCCGGACCTCCCAATACTACATGAATAAGCGATGAATACCACTGCTCTTTCAGACTGTCCGTTGAACATCGACCCTTCGTCATACAGTTGCACCAACCCGTTTCCGAACTGCACAAATCCAGCATCGTTTCAGTTTGCTAGTTTGTGGATAATTACTCAAGCTATCGCCTCTTGCCCAAACGACACTCGTCTGTTCAACCAGCTGCCCATGTTAACAGATGCCTCATGCCGGCTTTTCACACATAAGGAACCATGGACGCCCTACCCAGCAGCTGATATCTGGGCGCGATTGACGACCTGGAAGTTTCCCCTGCTGCAACTGGTTGCAGTGTTCCCTAGACCTCCGCTGACGTTTCTGGTCGAGCTTTTTGTGCTGGTTCATCTGCTGGGAGATCCTATATCCACGATCAAGAATCTGCTGTTGAAGCTGGCAAGTTGTCAAGCTCGTGCACTGTTTTGGAAAGACAGATTTGAGAGTGAGGAGATGGGGTTGGTGCGCCGTTTGACAGGACCATCGTCACCTCTCATCCTTTCCTCTGCCGCCCCATCTAGCCAACCAGTTCTACTCCCCGCTTTGTCATCCTTCGAGGGAATATGGAAGGGCTTGGCTGCTATTGTGGATTCTTATGATGAGTGGGGATCTGACGTAGGGAGTGCAGCGGAGAGCTTCATCCTTGATAGACTGTAAGTCGCTCCAACTCTTTGAATCAATCGTGGCAATAACGAAAATGCTACAGGACTACTGGTGCGATTACAAATGACGACCAGAGAAAATTCCTTGGAATTTGCCGACTGACTGCGAATGCGTTAGCTGCGGATCGCTCTACGAAGTTTCTGCCAATTATTGTCGCACAAGGGTTTTTCATTGGGACCATTGCCAGTAAGCTTTCCAAAGGAGTGAGGAAACAAGAAACTTGATTCGCGTTCCCTCGAAGACAAGACTAAATGACTGTGGCTGACAAGGCTCTAGTTGCCTTCGGACGAACAAAAGACTCTGCATCGGGTCCCAACCCAGCAACATTCATCAACATCGAAGCACATAGCATCGCTTTCTCATCGCTTTACTTCTGGATCATCCCCGCCGTTATGATAAGCTCCATCATTGGGGTCTCTCAAACTGAAGCTGCAATTCCCCGAATATTAAAACGCTTCAGAGACGAAGTGCTTGCAGCATTTCCAGATTGGAAGGATGAAATGCATCTTCTGAAGGAGGATCTGACAACAGAACTCAGGGAACGAAGTGGTGGGATTTATTCGTGGCAACCGAAAGAATCGAGAGAAGCGGTTCAGAATACCATTCGAAGGACTGATCCATACAGAAATAATCCGGGACGAGGCCCGTTTGCCACCTTTTTGCAGAAATTTGCGTGGATCATTACCAGATGCATAACCTTGAGACCAGGCTCTGAAAGTTTCCCTGTGGTAATTTTCACTTACAGCGCTCTAACTGGGATACTGATTTCCTATCTCATTCCCCCTGTCGGTTTTGATTGTCGCCACGCCGGCGAACTTTCCATCGTATTAACCTGGGTATTGAGCGCCTGTCTCAACAACCTTCCCATATTTCGCAACCATCCCTCCGACAACGAAGACAAGAGAGTGAGGGCTAGGCGGAGGCGTTTCCTGTTCATCTTGTGGAAAGATATCATCGTCACTGCACTCACAATGGGCGGTATCATCGTTACCCAGGTCGGAGTTTTCAACCGATGCGCATGCTACACACTCTGGGGACGAGCAGGTCTCGCCCTCCCCGAGAATGGTAGTGTGAGCAATACGCTGTCATGGAGGATTGATACCAGCTATCCAGCGATCGCGTTTCTTTGCGTGGGGTTTCAGCTGGTAGTTGTTCCGTGCTTCCTACTAAGGCAGTATGGGCTTGCTGTCAGGGTGTTCTTACAGCGGGATGATGAGAAGTCAAATTTGCCGGGCTGGATTGTCAGCTTTTATGAGTGGTTGGTGGTGGTTTGGGTGGTGCTAAAGGAAGGCTGTATCAAAATATGGCGGTTCTTAAGTGGAGCCTTCATGAAACTCGGAAGGAGAAGGGTCTGAAACAATCTATAAACAAAGGGTTTCTGGAGCAGAACAAGGGGCTTCGAGTACAAGCGGGAATGGGAGGAATTCATTCGAAGAGTTGGAATTGCCTCAATTGAGTGAGGTCAGCAATGAAACCAGGTAGACACTCGGTTACTATTCATGGAGCTCTCCATCTTCTCAAAGTTGCGAACACATATCGAATTCCTTCACCAGGACGACCCAGCTATCGTCATCTTGTTTCTGCCTGCAATATAATAGAATCTTCCTCATCGGCTCATCTGGCAAAATTACTTAAACTTTATATATTCGATACGAGTCCGGTAATACCGGTAGTAAGAAGTCCCTCTCCTTAGGCGAACTACAAAATTCAAAATTCTCCTTAGTATATATATATCTATAGAAATCACTTTCCTTAATCCCTATTACCTTTCTTATAATATACGCTGCGATCTCTGCGTCCTAGACACCCGCACCCCAGCCGACAACGCCACCTACCAAGCCAAGTTCCTACACTTCAAACCGATCGTCTCCGGCCTCTCAATAGCCGTGAAAGAATTAACAGAAGACGAGAAGCAGGATCGCATGTTCGTTAAGCTATAGGTAGCCAGACTTTGTTTCCAGCAGCTATAAATCCTAACGTTGTAAGGAGTGGAGCTTTGCTAGGGAGTATAGATTATTTTGAATATAGATGAGTGTCGGGAGAGATTGGAGAGGGTGGTGGGGTTTGTGGATAGTAGGGCAACGGAGCAGTTGAGCGTATTGATGACGCGGGAAATGAAGAATATTAAAAAGCAGCAGAGCTAGGACTTTACTTTCCTAGATCACTGGTTTCGCGATATTTTAAAATATTCAAAGAACTGGTCATTACAAA
Organism: Stipitochalara longipes BDJ; assembly: GCA_009732865.1. Lineage (NCBI taxonomy): Eukaryota > Fungi > Ascomycota > Leotiomycetes > Helotiales > Hamatocanthoscyphaceae > Stipitochalara > Stipitochalara longipes. Next base: position 364,261 of record ML769349.1, on the reverse strand, counting down.
ATCACTAAACTCCAAAGCACGCGGCAGAGAAAACCATCAAGTCCTCCAACCTCCACCTGCAGCAGTCTCTTTCGTTTTTGACCCCCCGAGCCCGTACGCCCGAACCCTCAATCCGATTGCAGTATTTCTATCCCATTTCCATGTTTACCAATCTCCGTTGCTCATATGTGTCCATTCTGCCTTCACAACGAACTCTCTCGTGAGTGAACCTTTTTCATATGCTGTCCCAAGTGATCCTTCCTCACAAATCCATTTTGTCCCGATCTATTGCAACCAGATACAGTGCATTGATAAAGCTTGACTCCGGAATGATGCTTCTGATGGCGTTTCAGCTCGTGTTTTCGCTTGTAGTTTTTAGTGCATCCGCTAACGAGGCAGTAAAATCGTTGCGATCTGTTGTGAACTGTCAGCAGGTGATAACGGAAGTTAGTCTTTGGAAATACCGTTGGGTATCTGGTAAATCAGATGGGACAAGTGTTTGTTCCATGCCTGAGTTTGGACTGGAATACAGAGAAGCGGTACTAAGCCTGGACTCGTCCCTACAGTGACATGTCAATTGAGGGCCATGATGTTAAAAGATGAAACGGCTTACGGTCCTGGTGAGTGGGAAACGCAGCCAGCGCCTGAAGGAGATGTACTGCTAAGGGCATTGAAGGTCGGTTGCGAGCTCATGTTGAAATCTCCGAGATTTATGCATGGAAATTTGGGATCCGTCAGATGGAATTCGCACGGATCGAAGGTTAATTTTGGCCAACTAGATCATAATATTAGCTGAGAGCCGAATTTTGAGTTTGAATAGATTACCTGGAAGTGTGTTCTGAAATTGACAAGGTTCCAGTGTTTTCTTCGTGCTCGAAGAAGTCAGAATCCTGGTCCGGAACCTGGAAACCATCAAGAACGTGTTGTTGTCCACCCGAGCCAAAACTAACTTCGCCCATTCCGATCGATTTCGGAGGCATAAACTCGTCGAGATTTCCTCCCGAATAAGAATAAGAAGAAAGCAAAGGAGTAAATTCCATGCCCTCAACTTCTCCACAACTGTCTCCTCGAGGTAAGCAGTTGATTATTGGAGAAGACTGAAAGTCAGGATTTTTGGCTGAATGCTGCACACAATCGAAAGCAGAATTTGTGTAACAATTCCATTCGGGCAACATGAGACTATAATTATCAAACGCAGCATTGGAAGAAAAATTACTTCCAGCTTCGAAAATTGTTAGCCTAAATATATGGGGGAATGAAGTGCAAACGAGTGAACGTACCTCCCATATCTGGAAGGGAAATGATACAATTTCTCCATTTCAGATTCGGTATCCTCAAGCTTTGTCAAGCGGTTTGTCAAGTGAAGGTTATTGATATGGCGTCTAGAGGGGTGGTCCGTTTGATTCGACGAACAGAGGGTACAGGACAACAAAGAACAAGAAGTGTGAGGATGGGGCAGACAGGCCCGTAACCGAGCAGAACACAGGCCGACTACACCATACTCACACTCGTCTTGTCCTTTGATGTCCCGTACCCTAGAGCTGTGATCATTGGTTTGTTAAATGTTAGTGTTTCATCTAGTACGTTATGGAAGCTCAGCTTGCTTATATTGAGGATAGCACGCACCTAAGCATATTCTGTTGACAGTGGCAGCAGTGGAGACCATATACAGGCATTCTTGTTCGTGGCAGGAAAGGATATCCGTGAAGAGCCTTCATTTTATGTGGCAGAAGTCGGTCTGTCAAGGTAATCCTGGTGGCCTGGCAAGCCTGATGAATCCTTAACCCCACCAGAGCTGCTACAGTTGAACCACTCGGGTCTCTGTGATACCACTGGTAGGATTAAGGGTTTCAAACGGCGAGCGTGAATTGATGTACGTTGGTTTGGCGAGGATTTTAGTCACTGTCGCTCGTGTGGGGGAGTCGCATCTCGGTGAGGACGGCGACAATGGGTTGTTGGCTGAAGGAGAAATGTCGACTCTGGTGTTTGTTTCGAAGGATGTTGATGGCCGAATTGACGAGGAACCGAGAACGACAACCTAGAGCTGGAAAGGCAGCTGCGAATATTTGAACCTCACTGAACCGTCTCCAAATCCCGCCCTCCGACCCACAGCCATCCTGCCGCTTTTGTGGGAAGGGCCCTTTTCTCGCTGTCCCCACTGCGCCCGATAAGCGAGTCCACTCTGTCCGTGCCACACGCGAGGCTTCATGCCCACATCTGCGGCCAGGGATCCCTCTCGCCCTACGAAGATGTGCTACCCACTTGGATTGGTGATTGATAGGGAGGGCTGATGAGAATGAAGAGCGCCACATAAGTCGACTGATGAAAAGGGATTGGCGCTCATTCTCGTCGAAAATGAAGGACGTTGTTGCGCTTAATTAGAGCGTGAACACTGTTGAACACTCCTCTAGTACTCCCCAAAAATCCCATTCACCTGAACTTCACATCATCTTGGCTGGAAAGGGGACGTTTGTTTAATAGCATGCAAACTTAAGCTCGTGGCCACCTTATGATCTTCCATGTACCGGACACTAGGAATTATCTGATATTTTTAGTTGTTCTTTGTATGCCATCTACTCAATCCATATCCCCCCGCCAGCCCCGCTGAGGTGATGCTCAAATATTTCCAGCCGGTTGTCACGACCCAGAACGTCGCCCACTTGTTTTAATGGGAAACAGTAATTCTTTACAGGTCCACTAATTCTTTTCTGGACGATATACTGTTTGATTGGATGGCTGAGGTGTAAATTGTTTTAAGTGTAGGGAAGAAGGAATGGATGAGTACTTGCAAGTGGGAGAGGCAAAAGTTTGGTCAGTTTGCTCGTCACCTGACTTGAGGACTGAGGCATCAAGGCCCTCGCCCAAAATATCATGGACCAAGATTCAATCGACGACCAACTTCAACCCTCAACACCACGATCAATACATAACAACTCTCCCTCGCCCTGCCTGCCATGGCAAAGGGTCCCAAATGTATCACAGGTAAGTCATTTATCATCACTTTGGAGTTGGCGTGAAAGTTGCCAGTACCACCGCAACCGCACGCTTCCAGATGCTGTCACCCCTCCTCCCATATGTCGCTGCATCTCCTCCACCTTCCCTCTTTGTTGTCTTTTCTATCGCCTCCCCCAATATTTCCAACCTCCTCTACCCCCTCCATATCTCAGTTTCCCTCCGCACCACGTATTGGTGGTGCTTTACCCCTTTCCTCTCGCCCATCTGGCGTTCTCTCTCCTCCAGGCAATCGCTCCTGCCTCGCTTAGCGGCCCCAATCAGGCATCGCTCGGAAAAGAAGGCTGGTGCATATCTTCCCATCAACGCGCCCTCTCACCAAACATCAACATCTCCACCCATTCATCGCCGACAAACATCAACTTCGTACCGACAACCTCGAAATAACTCGTCCATCTTCCGAATAACAAACTTCCGACATGGCTGGAGGCAAGGGAAAATCATCTGGCGGAAAGTCGTCGGGAGGCAAGGTCGGAGCCGACGGCGGAAAGAAGCAACAGAGCCACTCGAGCAAGGCTGGTCTTCAGGTTAGTAGTGCGCAAAGCTGAAATACACCGCCTGGGAGTGTTTTGAGGTGGCCATGGAGGATTTCGAGGTCTGCGTCCATACTGGAGGTTCTTCGAAGGCCACCCCGCCAAGTCGCGTCACACCGATAAACAAGAATGAGATGGCTGGGAACCTTGGGTTTTGGAGGACAAACGATGCGCCACATTGGAAAACATCGAGGAATGCTTGCGAAAATGCCATTTGAGGACAACTGAGCTTGGATTTTGCGACGCGCCTGGAGTCAACAATCCGAGACCTCAGGTCGAGCTCCCCGCAGCAGCCTCGAATCAGCCTCAAATCCCGCATTTTTGTCTTATTTTCAGATCTGCGCGAATTTTACTTGAAAGCCCCTGCTGACAGCTATTTTTTCCAGTTTCCCTGCGGTCGTGTTAAGCGTTTCTTGAAGAACAACACCCAGAATAAGATGCGCGTTGGAGCCAAAGCTGCCGTCTACGTTACCGCCGTTCTCGAATATCTGACCGCCGAAGTTCTCGAACTCGCAGGAGTGAGTCATTCTAGTCCTCTGCCCAATTTACATCATGCTAACCCGTGCAGAACGCCGCCAAGGATCTCAAAGTCAAGCGTATCACTCCCCGCCACTTGCAACTCGCCATCCGCGGAGACGAAGAACTCGACACGCTCATCCGCGCCACGATCGCCTTTGGTGGTGTCCTTCCACACATCAACCGCGCTCTGCTGTTGAAGGTCGAGCAGAAGAAGAAGAACAAGGCTCTCGAGGGCTAGGTAGTGATCGGCGATCTTGGCTCGTGACATCTTCTTTTCTCTTGGCTCTTACAGTTTTGTATTGTGGGATGGGTTGGTGGTGTATGGGGAATGGAATGAATCGAAGGGAAGGGGGTCTTTCTTTGCTTGCGCGTTCCTCTGCCGTTGATATGGGTCATGAACGAGGGGAGATGAGAAGGCTCTTCGTGGCCGTGACGAGGCAGAGAAATGCTTATGGGTTGTACTACTACAAGTCAATGAAAGCTTTTACATTAGTTGTGGTGCCTTGGATTGTGGCGCGTTATTCACTCTCAAGCCGTGGTGGCGCTTTCATCTCAAAGTGAGTCGCGTTTCAACATATGCCAGTGTTTCATGTGTCTTGGTGAATAATGATTTGTCCAGATCTTACTACGCTCACATGTTTACTCAAAATATACACCTACTCTCAAACCTGCTCGATCTACAGCCTCATCTATACATGTGTCTCACAACACAATCTCATCCATCTCAGCGCTACCTGTCCCCACTGCCTCTTTCTCACAAGCCCAAACATTAACCCCAACCTCCCCATCCCGAAACCCAAAGCTACATTCCTTCAACGGACTACTCGGCGGCGTCTCTATACCAGCATCCAGCGACTTACGCCGACATGCCGAGTACTTCGCCTCCTTACCCTCCTCGCCCAATCCATCAGAATCCGTGCCTAAGGGCCCTAGATTCCCCTCCCCTTCCTCTACCTCCACTCCACCCTTCTCACGTTCTCCCTCCCAACAATCCCCCGCATCATAAAATTCCCCCTCTTCAGCGCCACCCATCTCCAAATCTTCATCCCTCACCCCCTCATCCTCATCCTCATCCTCATCCTCAATTTTATTCTCAGTCTCAGCATCATCCTCACCATCAATCAACAACCGCTCCCTCCCCCACTCCTCCAAAACCCGCATCCTCTCCCTCTCCCTCTCCCTCCATTCCCTTGCCTGAACTCTTTCATTCAAACACTCGGACGGAAAATCGCAGTCGCGCCAACAATCCCTCTTCTCTTCCCCCCTCTCATATTCTTCCCCCCTCTCACACATCACAGCTTTGACCGGTTTACGAAGCGAGGCAGAGTATGCATATGTAACCCCCCGGATCTCGCGCCGCCATTCATTGTAGCCCTCCCAGCCTGTGTAGTCGAATTCTGCTCTACAGCCTTTTGCCTTTCGCTTTTTCTTGAGCTTGCGGGATTTTTGTTTTTGGGTTTGGGTTTGTGGGGTGGAGGAGAGAGTGAGGTCGTCGGAGCTTTGATCGGGTGTAAGTGGTGCAGAGGGGATGGAGCAGAAGGGGTGGCCGTCTTCCAGGCAGCGGCGGGTGACGCCTGGGCGTGTTAGTTGAGGTAGGTTGTGGTTGGGGAAATTTGAAAAGGGGGTGGGATGAGAAGAGCAAGAAAAGGTAGGGTTTGGAAAGGGAGATATACCGAGGCGATAGATACTCCCGCATAGATGGCATTTCCAAATCCACGGGTACGGCAGCGTGGGGATCGTGGCTGTGAAGAGGGGTTGGAAGGCGGGTGATTTCAGGATTGTGCGGAGGTGGAGTCTTTGGGGTCCTGAGTTTGCGTTTGCGTTTGTTGGTGTGAGTGAGGAAGGAGAGAGAGGTAGAGGAGAAGCGGGTGAGGAGGGTGAGGTGTCGTTTTGTAGCGGTGACCGAGGGTGCAGGAATGAGAGGAGGGGTTTGCGGGGCATAATTTAGGTTGCGTGGTTGAGGAGAGTTGAGTATTTATTAGTGAATGGCAGCGAAAAGCGGATTTTGATAATGGCGGTGTTTGAATTAGAGATGAGAAGTATTCGGAAGCTAGAGTACAGCTTGGATCCCTTTGAGTATGTGATGTAGAAGAAATCAGAGATGAATTTCAAGTTGAATCGAAGTAATGTTGTCAAAGCGCTGCTTTGGGAAGACAAGAAACGAAGGGGAGATCAGGCTTGTAATCGAGCGGAAAATGAAAATCAAGATTCTACACAGTGCTTATATTGTTCTCTGTGTAGCCTTAATGCGGCGCTTCGATATCAGGGGAAGAAAGATGGAGTGAGACGCGACTCGGTTTCTTTGTTGTTGTATCTCACTCTTTGAGCCGCTGAGCACTGTCGTCGTTTTGGGACAGAGTGATCCAGAAGTCACTTGAGTCAAGGGCGAAAAGGACAAAGAATGAAGAGCATTGACACATTTCGGAGACGTGAAGCAAAGTTTGGGAAGTTGGAGGGGATACAGAAAGGGGTTGAGAATTAAGTTATGTATTAGAAGTAATTGGTGACTTTTGCTCGTTTTCGGGCCTCATCTCCTCGATGATGAGGCCAGTTGAACTGCCCAAAATTCGCGGATCTGGTAATTTCAGACTCTCATAAGTTCAGAAGGGTCTGAACAAGATCCCCCGGTGTATCGAAGAAGTCAAACATCACAATCCCCACCCGCTTCCCCTTCAAGCTCGGCAACCACGCAGCCAACTGCTGATTAACCCCTCCCTCCGGCGTCCCCGTTCCATTCCCCAACGCCATAATCCTCGGTGTCTCCGGCGGAGAATCCGTCACATAACTACTACTTGCAAAGCTCCAGAACAAACTATCCGGATACGACTCACTCGCCTTCAGCAAATGGCTTGCGGTAGCATTGAACTTCAGCTCAATATTATACGCAGCACCCATGCCTACTGGCGAAGTGGGCTGGTAATAATCCTCAATATACGCCGTGAGATTCTTCGCGCTATTATAAACGAGCTCGATATCAGGTCCATCGTCCGTCCACAAACTGGGCGAGAAGTGAATCCCCGGCAACGCATCACTGTATGAAGAAGGTAGCTGATCCAAATCAAACCTCTTCAACAGCGTAATCTTCCCCCTTGCCTCTCCAAGCGTGCCAAATTGATCTTTGGTTTGTAAGAAATACTTCTTCGCAGCTGATGTCGTGAGTGTTCTGAATAATTCCAACTGCGTCGCAGCATCGTTCTGCGCGTTGCTCGTCGTCCCGCCCTCATATTGAAACGAAAGCATAATCGTCTCTGACGGATGCTCATCCAGCCATCGATAAAAGCCAAATAGCACATCTTCCACGGTGGCAGTCTCACTCATCAGCGCTTCAGTATGCCAAAACACAAGCGTAGAATTCGTCGGATCAAAAGCGTAGCGCACATCGAAAACTCGAATCCCGGCATTCAACATGCTGATGATGGATGATTCTTGGCAGCGGTAGAGCTCGGGTGGGAAGACGATGTTGCCGTCCAGGTTTGTCACGTGCTTGAGTGCGTCTTGCGTTGCTTGTGAGTAGTTCCATGTCTGCGCGTCGTGCACGCCGGGAAGGTTCATGTGCACGAGGAGCGTGGAGTCTGGGTGGTGGTGCATCCAGGAGGCGGTTGAGAGGTTGGTTTTACTGTAGAGCCCGAAGACGGGGGAGGCATCGCTGAGGACCTTTTGCAGGGCGAGAGAGGAGAGGGAGGGTGTTGGAGATGCAAAGGCCAGGCTCGAGACTAGGAGGGTGAAGAGGAGATGCATTGTGAATTACAAGGTGTGAACGTCGGAGTGAGGGGAGGAGCGGCGGTCATCAAGAGAGGAGACGGAGATGGAGTCGCACGATCATATTATATAAATCCGAAGGGCTGCAGTTCAGGTGAGCCTTACTGCTCTAAAAAGAAGCCACGCCGAATGTTTGGTGGGGAAGGTGCCGCTAAGGCTGCAGAGCTACAGGGTAGTGCCGCCACGTGCAGGCTCTATCGCGCCGACAGGCCAGTGCAGGGGTGCCTATAAATTAGAATCGGCATCAGTTCTAGAACCTTGTTGTCGATCGCCGACAAAATCAACGTCAAGTGCGGCCGCCACGCTATTCCAAGCACAGGACTCGAGCCATCCCGCTCCTCAAAGGTCATCGGTCTCATAGCACACAACTTGGCTGAACGAGGCTTGCACAAAGTCCCTTTTGAAAGCGAATGGGGCGAGCTGTAGGTTAAAGGGCTAATAATGAGATGGGGGAGGAATGATGAAAGCTGGTTGGCTGAACTGCTTCCGCTGAGTTGATCTCATCTCCACTTGACTCTTCCTGACCTTATCACGACAAGTACAAGCTCTTACAATAAACATTCCTCTTAATTCATTACCTAGTTATATCCTCTTTATTGTATATTTACTTTGAGACGATTCTTGAAATTGGTAGCCTTGAGTATGTATGTCCACTTAGAGCTATACCCAACTTCGAGTGGGAGTAGCGACACAAATGTTCGGGGCCAGTTTCCCAGACCTCTCATTCAGGTTCAGAATCAACTTTGGTTTTCTTCCAGGCCTAGGCTGAACACCTCCAAACGGATAATTTAAGGCCATCTCTATGTCTCTTCTTTTCGGACAACTCCCCACAAGTCATACCTTGATTTAATATTTCTCCACGTACTCCAGAATATTTACAGCTCTACCCATATCCTCATCACTCATCACTCATCACTCATCACTCATCACTCATCACTCATCACTCATCACTCATCACTCATCACTCATCACTCATCACTCATCACTCATCACTCAGAGCCTTCATATCGTCGTCTCCACCCGCTCTCCAGTAGCAATCCTCTCCATCGGCCTCGGATACGTCGAGCTAGCCGTAACCACAACCGGCCTCCTCTCCACTCTCTCCCTCACCACATACCTCGCATTATGCCAACTCAAAAACCAAACCGTCGAACTCGTCACCATAAAAACAAACTTAATCCACAAAATAACCAACAAGTCGGTGCCACCATACGCCTCCACACCCAGCCCATCCATGACCTCCTCAACCAGCGCATCAACAGCGACATGAATCGCCGTCTCCAACGCTGTAACGAAAACGAAACAACCTGTTGCGAGGAAGGTCAGCGACGCGACGATGATGGTGAACCACCACTTGCGGAAGAAGCTGATGAAGAGGTTGAGCGGCGTTAGTACGATTAGGAGGCCCGTGAACACGATCCCGATTATCTGCAGCACGATGATGGCTTCGATTACTGTGCTCAGCGCACCGCCTGCTTTGCCAAGTTTGTTCGGGATGTTGACGGCAGAGAAATCGAGGACGGTGTTTCCTAACTGTAGCGTGGAGTTTGTTTGGTTGGCGAGCTTTAGTTTATCTGCCCAGTTAGTGCTTTTTAACAAGTTAAATTAGGTATTGGAGGCTTACTTAGTTGCGTACAACTCGTGGTATTCCTGCTCGCTCCAGGGGTAGAGTAACTCGGTTCATAATATCCAGAACACAACTCCGTCATGTAAAGCGCATACCACTGCTTCACACCAAGCGCCGACGTCACATCGCCCACGAGCGTATTCGCTATATCAGCAACATCCTGCGCCGCAGAGGTTGTGACGTTGCCGAAGACGTCTGTGATGAATGATTCGAGGTCTCCAAGCAGTGCGCTGCCGCTGGGTGAACCACCTGAGGAAGATCCAGATCCAGTAGAGGCTGTAGCTTGCGGTGTCAAGTCCGAACCTACGGAGCTGAAGAATGAGGAGATGGCACTGATGCCGGGCAGAGAGAGTTGTCTTGCGTCTAAGACGGGTGTTGGGGTGCTGGATGCGAGGGGGAGGATTGCTCGCGCTGTGACGGAGGCTGCCCTTTCGACTTTGATTGCGTTTTGGAGGATGGTGGAGGTATTTAGCTAATTCAAGGAGCAGGCGTTAGTGATAAGATGAACGAGTGATGGAGGAGTGATGCTTACGATAACGACTTCGTAATCTTGAAGTTGGCCTTTCTCGGCACCGGATAGGAGGGCGACCAGCGAGAGCGAAAATGCAATGACGGCGGAGAAGAAGGTGAGGACTGGAGGGAGCTTGTCGTTGTATAGGAAACGGGAAAAGAGTCTTTCTTTTTTTACGGCCGGCTTTTCAGAATCCATGGGTGCGAGGAGGTGGGAGTTATCGGCCATGAGGTGTGAATAAAGTTGGTGCTTTCTCTCCGATGTTTTTGGCCCGTCCTTTCTATACACCAAAATGGGTTCTCAAGTTATACCCGAGTCTATCGAGAGTAATTTGGTGCTTTCTCGAAGATAAAAATTTCTTTTTCATAGGAAGTTAGTCCTTCGAAACCTGGCAAGGAAAGAAAATACAACAAAAGCTATAATATCACATATATATCTCTAGCGCCGCAAATGCAGATCACGCACGACAGCGCATGACGTTATTCTTGTCGACTCATGGTTGGCTGTCAAAACCGCCGTCGACCAGGGATCCCTCAATAGACTTCTCCTCGCAAGCCAAGTCAAAACACGCCTGCCCCGCTTTGGACGTCCATGCGAAGGTTTGTGACGAAGCGATGCGAGAGTTTAGTTAGAAAGGTCCAGAAAACGTGATTTGATTAGATAAGGTGTTGTATTTGAAGTTTATTCGATGCCTCTTTTCTGGTGAGGGGTGAATGCTCGCGCCATGCGGGTGAAGTCATTGATGGACAGGTCTTGGCCCTAAGGGAGAAGACACTCGCATCAACACGGACATGAACACGAACACGCCGATCGATAAATTACAACATATCTATCCTTTCATCGAAAACAAGTATCGCAATGATGTTTTGAAGACTTTTGCGATACGCTTGAAACCGTTCGAAGATGATAAAATTACTATCTCTTATCGAGGCCGGGGCCGGGGCTTGAAGAGAACTGCTCTTTTTCTCATACAACGTTGCACAGCATTCCAGGTCTTAAAAGAGCAGGGAGCCACACAAGACTGAATTCATACACAATCATCTGGCAGTAGGGATTTACTGGAGAATTGTCGGGTACTATTCTATTCTATTTTTCCTGATAGGGAGATGTCACTCCCTAGCTTAGGCATATACATGTCTAGTCACAAGTAACTATTATTTGACCATACCGAGAAATTACAATTATCTTCTAGTACTTAATGTAGTACAATACATCCTCTCATTATTACTAACAGGGGAATAGAGACGGGCTTGCGTTACGGGATAGCCCATGCACCCTATGAAGAAAAGAAAACTTTTGAACAATGGCATTGACTTCACATTTACTTGTTCTCCCCCTCTCATGGGAGTTGGAGCTCAAGTAATAGAGACATTATTAGCGGTTGAGTCCTCTCTTGCTATTATTTTTTATAAGGACATCGCTATATTAAAACATGCAGCTGCCCCTGCTAGAGATAAGAGTTAATTAGTACTATAATATTATTAAAAGACTCTCTCTTTACGAATTAACTCTAAATCGCCCTCGACTTATATAGTTAAAACCTCCTTTTCTTAGCTCTATAATAATAATATATCGAGCTTAAACCCCTTTTAATTTAGGGCAGAAGCCTCTTTATAAATATTAACTTAAGACGTTATAAGAGTATATATATACTTTAAAATAAAGTTAAATTAATTTAGAATAAAAGAGAGACTAGTAAATAAACGAGTTAATTATAAGCTTAATATAACTTATATTATATATAGAGAATTAAGAATAATAGTTCTCTCTCCCCCTTTCCCTAAATTAATATCTTCTTATACTTAAAATAATTTAAATTATATAATATAAAAGGGGAGACACACATAAATAATATAATTATAAAACAAGACAAGAAGGAAGGTTCCAGCCACGTGGACCAGTGGGATATTATATTCGAGAAGGTTATATTACTTGTTTTTCTCTCCTTAAGGGAGAGCTAAAGACTAAATACTAAGAAGAGTAGAGAATATAACGGCACGGATAATCTAAGCTATAATAGAGGCATATAGGAGTGTATATATAAGCTAATAAGCTTAATTCCATAGGCTAGCTATAAAGGAGAATTTAAAGATAAAGAGAGGAAAGAAAGAATAAGTTCTTAGAACCCCTATTTAAGCTCCCATAAGATTACCCTCTATAATAGGTCTATATTAGGTCCGAGGCTTAGTTCTAATAAAGACTAGGGGTTATATTAATATATACCTAAATATTATTTATTATATCCCTCCCCCTTTAGAATATAAGTTATCCTTAAGTTATAATTAGAGGTAATTTATAAGCTTATTAGAGGTAAATCTAAGGTTAAAATAATTATTAGAAGTAATTATTTATCTTATATAGGGTATTTACTCTATTTACTTATTTAATAATAATAATAAGAGTAAATAATAATATATAATTAGTATAAAAATTAGTTATATATACCTTATTTTATATTATCTTTCTTACTTTTCCTTCTTCTAAGAATAATAATACTTTTAATTAATATATATACTTCTTAGTCTAATTAGTATTAATTTATTAAGTATATTAACTATAGTTACTTAATATAAGTAATATACCTCTTCCTCTTCTTACTAGTACTCTAAAGGTAATATATTAGATCCTTTATATTTAATATATATATATAATAAAGAAATACTCTAATTACTAATACTAATTTAATAAGAAGACTTTAAAGAAGTATTTATATTATATTTTATAGAATAATACTTATTATCTAGTAAGTAATCCAAATCTAATTTAAATTAGATTTAAGTATATTAATAATAAGTAAATTCTATGGTTTTATAATAAGGAGTTTAAAGACTTTTAGTTTAATAATTATTCTTAAGATATTATAATTATTATTATTACTATAAATATAATTATTACTATAACTACTTTAGAGGCTCCTAAGAATATTACTAAAATTAACTTTATTATCTTAGAGGAACTTTATACTTTAAGAAATAATCTTTTAGTAAATTAATTCTAAAAAGGATTTAAATTAGTTTTAATTTACTTTAGTCTTTAACCTAAAATATTAATAATAGTCTAAATTAAATTAAGCTTTTTATTAATATTCTAGCTAATATTATACTTAAGAAGACCTTTAAATTAGCTCTTATATTAATTAAGGGTAAATATTATTTAGAGTATATTTAAAAGAAAAGTAAAGGAGGAAGTAATAAAAAGATAACTAAAAAGACCCTTATAAAGGCTTTATATATATTATAGAGTAATAAGGAAGAGGATCCTATTAATATAAAATTAAATAATATTAGAGAAGAGATAATAAAAGGAACTTAATATAATAAATATTTAAAAGGTATTTAGATTAAAATTAAAGGTATTTATAATAGAAATACTTTTAATATAATATTTTCTCCCTTAAATCTTTTATTAGTCTATTATCTTATAAGTGACTTATATCTTTTATATTATTTTCCTAAGTAATTATTTATTTAGAGAGGTTTTAGGGTAAACCTAGTAATCTTAAATAAGTTAAGTGGAAATTATATAACTTATATAATAATCTTATAAAGTTAGAGATAAGATATTAATTAGGGTCTAGATTATAATTAACCTAATATACTCTATATTTTAAGGTTTACTAGGTAAGCTTAATAACTAATATTTTATTTATATCTTATTCCTCTTTATTAATAATTACTTCTCTAAAGGGTTTAGGAAATTCTTAATTTAGTAAAAAGTTATTTAAATCTTTAATTAAAATATTAGGGGTAAATATATTATAAATTAATAATCCCTTAGAGAGCTTTAATTAATAAAAGTTTTTAACTTATTTTAAAATATAAAATAATCCCTTTTATTATTTAATTAATTTTTAGCTTAGATAATTAGTTTTTAGGTTCTTAGTTAATAAGTATACCTAATTACTAGTTTTCTAATTAATTTCCCTTTAATATTAGTTTATATTCTTAGATATAATTTCTTAAGCCTTTTCTATATTTACTTTAATAATCTCCTAAGCTTTATATATCTAAGTTATTATTATAAGGGTATTTACTTAATTAAGCTTCTTAATAAGGGTAAAAGACTTAGGAATAAACTAATCCTAGTTAATTCTTAGTTCTAGGCTAAACTTAAGTTAATATAGGGCTATACTAATAAATAAGTAAGGGAGGGTTATTTAGACTCTATTTATAAAGGGAAGAAGCTTACTCTAATTATCTTAATAATAAGATATAAAAGGCCTTAGTCTCTAATTAATATAATAATTTATAATCTTTATTTAATTATTAGTTTCCTTATAATAAGTAATTAATAATATAATCTTTATACTAATTATTTAATAGAACTCTTATTAGAATAAGGATATAAACTAGGGGCCTTAATTAGATATAATTAACTCTAGGGTATATTTAAATTAATAAATCCATTAAATAAATAATATAACTAAGCCTCGAGTATTTATTATTTTATAATAAGGTATAATTACTAAATCCTTTCTAAGATAATTAATAATTACTAGAATAAAATTATAATTATACTTATCCCTTAGGAATTCTTTAAAATTTATATATAAGTATTATATTAAATAAATAAGGATAAGTAAGGGATTAAGCTTTCCTTATTACTTTATTTAATCTAAATAATAATACTTATAACTCTTATAATTATTAATATATATCTTATAATCTGAACTTATTCTAGACTAATAATACTTTAGAGCTAGTAATTAATATATTTTCCGGGTACTAGAATAAGTACTTAATACCTAGTTATAAGCTTCTTATATAAGATAAGTATATAAAGGGGTATTTCGGTATATATAAAGCTTATTATAATATAATAAAAGGTTATTATTATTAATAATATAATCTAGGGGTAATTCCTCGTGGATTTTTATAAAAGATAATTAATTATTAGTTTATAAGTCCTAAATTAAGTCTAAATTATCTCTAACTAGTTCTAGGAATATAAAGGTAATATTAATATATTTTATTATTTTTTCTATATAAATCTAAGCTAGTTTAGTATTAATTTAGGGGTCTAAATACCCTAGTCTAAGTAGAGTTCTTAAATAATTATTTTTCTTAACTAGTTCTTAAGTTATAATATTTTATTCCCTTTAATTAAATATATTAATCTTCTAGTTATTCTTTCTAGTAATATATATAATCTGGAAATTAAAGTTAAATAAGAACTCTATTTAATATACTTATTTAATTATAAATAGCTTAGTTATTATAAAGTACTTAAGGGAGTAATAATTTAAATATACTCTAATATAACTCTAAATAAATATAAGTTTAGGTCTCTACTTCTTAAATACTTTAATAATAATATATAATTCCTTATTATAAATCTCTTAGTTAATCTTATAATTAATTAGGATATAAGAATAAAAGGTAATAAGATATTATAATTTATTAAGGTATAATTAAGAGAATATACTAGTAATTACTTTATTTAAGGAATTAGTTTCTAACTTAACTTCTAGCTTAGAATTAAAATAATAAAATATAATTAAGTCTAATAAGTAATTCTATAAGGTTTTAAAGGCTTTTATATATTCTTTTATTTAAATAAAGGGTTTAAAAGAGCAAGTAATTATATTAAGTAATTTAGTAATAAGCCTAAAGTTATAAATAAATTAATAATAAAATCTATAAAAACTAAGATAAGATTTAACTCTAGTAATTATAATAGGTTTAATCTAGTTTTATAGAGGTTTAACTTTCTTAGAGTTAATCTCTAGTCCTTTAATTATTAGTATATAATTAAGGTATTTTATTCTTTTAATACTAAACTTACTCTTCTTAATATTAGCTTATAAGCCGGCTTCTTAGAGTTAAATTAGAATCTTTTATATATATTCTTTATATTCTAATAAGTCCTTAGAGTAAATTAAAATATTATTTAAGTAAATAATATAGAACTTATCTAAATAATTAATAAGAATATTATTTATATATCTTTAAAAGGTTATTAGGCTATTATAGAGTCTAAAGAATAAGACCTTATATTTATATATATTATAATAAGTCCTAAATATAATATATTCCTCCGAGTTAGGGTTTATTCTAATTTATTAAAAAGCTTAATAAATATTAAGTTTAATAAACTTCTTAGCTTTTAATACTTAATTAATTAATTTATTAATCCTAGGAATTAAATAAGGATTATTTTAGGTTAAAGAGTTTAATTTTTAATAGTTAATATAGAAATATAAGCTCTTATTTACTTTTTTAATAAAAAGTACTAGAGAAGTAAAAGGGCTTAAGTTATTAATAATAAATCCTTTATTTAAGTTATTAATTAAGTATTATTTTATAATCTTAAGCTCTTTAGTTAATTAATAATATAGGGGTAAGAAGTAATTAAGTAAAAGAGCTTTAAGCTAAATCTTATAATTATATAAATAATAAGGTAATAACTAGTCTAATATTACTTTATTAAAGATATCCCGGAATTAAGTATATTTAATGGGTAAATATTTATTTAATAAGGCTTTAGTCTTTATATTTTTATTCTCTAAGTATTTACTAATAATATAATCTAACTTATATATACTTATTTAAAAGAACTCTATTCTTAGTTATTTTATATTAAAATAAAGGATATTAATTAAGATCTAATATATATTAATAATTTAAATTATTCTAATAAGGGATCTCTTTAGGGTTTTAAATATTATATAATTCCTAGTTTTATAACTTCTTAGTAATTAAATAAAAGGGGGTTTAGGGCTAATTTAAAGGGTATTTAAATTAGGTAATATATTATATATAAGGGAAATAGGGATTTATTTAAGTTAGCTCCTTTTTTAAAACCTTATTTATTTTTTTATAATTTTATCTCTATAGTTTATATTAGGTTAATAATTAGGAAACTAGGCTTATAACTTTAAGGAAAAGTATAATAATTTAATCTCTCTAGTTAAGTGAATATTTAGAGGAGTATTAGAGGGCTAAATTAAATAATTATACTTAGGATTAAGGTATACTTTAAAGTATCTTATTTATTTAATTCTAATAATTATATCTTAATTCCCTAAGTTACGAATAATAAAGGGGTAATTTAGGATCTAATAATTATTAATAATTAAGTGTAATTAAATAAACTAATTTATAGAAACTTGGGTTTTATTATTAAAACCTCTTATTATTATAATATATAATAGGTTTTAAATTAGGGTATCTAATAACTAAGAGAATTATTTAATAAGGGGATAATTAATAAAAAGGAAATTATTTACTCTAATATTTACTAAAGAGTATAGATTAATTTTATATTTATTTATACTAAGAGAATAAGAAACTAAGAATTAAGTATTATTTAATAGTTTAAATAAGTCTAAATTAAATAAATTATATATATATAAGCCTAGGAAGGAGTCTCACTCTAGGCTTCTTTATTTCCCTCTTAAACTAGACTTAATTTATTATCCTTATTCTCTTAATTACTAGGATTATTCTTATAAGCTTTATTAATCTCACTAATTAAGGTATAAATTAAAAGTAATTTAGGGTATTAGGCTTTAAAGTAACTAGTCTTTCTATATAGGAAATAAGTATCTTTAGTAATAGATTTAATTAGTAATTAAATAAGGGTTATAAAAAACTTAGGATAATTAAAGGGAGACTTTAGTATAATAGTTAATCTAAAAGAAGAAAAGGATTAAAAGGATTTTAGAGATAACTTTAAAGTAATACTTAAGTTAATTACTAATAATTTATTTATATTAGAAGAGGGATTTTATATTAAAGAGAAGGGATTATAATTAAAGTTCTAATAATATTTTATATTAATTAAGATTAAGCTTATTATTATTTATTAAAAGTTATATTTCTAGAGATACTTTAATATTATAGAGATATTCCTTAGTTATAATATAATCTTATCTTATAATTAATAAAACTAGTTTACCTCTAATATATTTCTAAGTATAATTATATTATAAAATTAAGTAATAAACTCGGGGAAGGTTTTATTAATATAACCTTTCTCTCTTATAGTTATATTATAAAACTAATTCTAGTATTCCTTTATCTTATACCCTATTATAAAGTAGGATTTTAATATCTTAATTATCTTATTTATAGACCTAAAATCTTAGTAATCTAATTAGTAATAAGGTTCTAAATAAGAATAAATTAAGCTAGTAATAGTAAACTAAATTAGGGCCTTTCTTATAACTTTAGAGATATAATAATCTATATTAATAATAAAATAATCTTAAATTAATATCCTTTATTAATAGAATAAGGGATTTATATTATTACTAAGAGATTTAATTTTCTTTATAAGTTTTAATCTTATATTATTTATAATAAGAGTTAGGCTTATTTTATAAAGATTTTAGAGATTTAGGGATTATAGGAAAGAATTATATATTATATTAGTTATTTTAGAGGAATTAGTTTTAGGGATAATTATTTAGAAATTAGAAGAGTTAAGAGTTAATCTTTTAGCTTTAGAAGAAAGGGATTAAGTTAAGGACTATTTAATAAAGGGTTATATATATACTTAAGACTTTATTTTATTAATTTACTAAGTTAATTAATTAATTATACTTATAATTATTTTAAATTAGTCTTTTATCTTCTTATTAGATTTATTTTAATTCTCTTTTAGCCCTTAGATAATTCCACGTAAACTCTCTAGTATTTTAAAGTCTTACTTATCTTATTATTTCTTTACTATACTCTTTCCTCTTCTCTAGGAAGATTTAATAAGCCTTTAATATAAGGGTCTAGGGGTTATAAGAGTCTTATTAGATTTATTAGAGCTAGTAATATCTCCTAGGGGTAAAAGTATTAATATTAAGTTAAAGGGGAGTTATAAGGGTTTTAGTTATAAAGTATATATTTAAGAAATATATTTTTAGAAAAGTAAGTCTTTCTAGTAATAACCTAGTATTAACTTAAGCTCTTATTTATAGTTTCCTTTATATAAAGGGGATTATTTAGAGTCTCTCTACTCCCCTTAATATTATATAGCGCGTAATAATTTATATTAGTATTTATTATATAAATTAGACCCTAATTCCACTAGTTATCTATAAGATCTCTGGGATCACGGTTATTTAAATTATTATTATTTAAATTAAATTAAATCCAATTATTATTAAGTATATAAGCTCACTATAAGATATTATTAAAAGGCTATCTCCGGCGGGAGTAATCTTTAGATTCTAATATAATAGCACAGATAATCTAAGCTATAGTAGAGGTATATAAGAGTGCGTATATAGGCTAATAAGCTTAATTCCATAGGCTAGCTATAAAGGAGAATCTAAAGATAAAGAGAGGGAAGAAAGAATAGGTTCTCAGAATCCCTATTTAAGCTCCTATAAGATTGCCCTCCGTAACGGGTCCATATCGGGTCCAAGGCTTAGTTCCAGCAGGGACCAGGGGTCGCGTTGGCACGTGCCCAAATGCTATTCGTCACAGAGAAGAGCCACGAAACACGTGACGTAGAGCGTTGCAGCTTTCCCCACTACAGTACGACTATTCAAAGAGCAGGTTGAGATAGATTAACTAGGAGTCTATTAAGGGAGCATCCGAGGCACTAGACTGTAAGTTCTAACTTTAGAGTAGTGCCTCTGATTAGATTAGTATTCGGAATTAGTGAAGTTGTCGTAGGGAACCCTCAGCTGTAACTATACGAAGCTAACTCTCAAACGATTATCGTAGATTGGATTAAAGACGTCGAATACTCAATTAAACTGTCCAGCGGCGATGATATGCTCCTGCGTTGTGAGAAGTATGCTGTTCTCGCAATCAAGGCGGCATGCCAGGCATCACGTGGTATTGCGCTAGACCTAATTTGGAACTGGGTCAAAGCTTCTTTCAGCTTCTGATCTAGAATCTCTGAAAGCAGCATGGCAAGCTCTTATCGATCGCGTACGCACTGATGAGCGTATTTATTTGACAACTTATTACGAAGCAAAGGAACCTTCGCTCTGCCGCCTCTATACGTCGAAATATCCGAAACTGGGCGTCTATTCAACTCAAAGGAGCGGGAAAGAGCACCTTGTGCTTTAATATGGTCGGGAAAAGCTTGATGGCTATGGTTGGCCTCGGGAAGGATAAAGAGACAGGGAAAGAGAAAGGGAAAGGACGTGCCCTCGAATTACAACCACAGGATGGCCGCGATATCTCTGAGGCGTCCGTCGTAGAATCTAACGCTCCAGAGTCTTTCAAGCGGCAGCGCAGGGAGAAATATGGCCTCTTCGAGCTCAGCCCAGAAGATCAAGTTGATACTCCAGGCGAGAGATACGCCGTGGACTTTGTCTCCGTTCATGGTATCACAGGCGATGCGTATTCGACGTGGACTGCAGCCAACGGAGTCCTCTGGCTTAAAGACTTCCTCCCTAGGCAGTTTCCTGGAGCCAAAGTATACTCATTCGGTTATCCAGCTGAGGTCTTCTATTCCAAAAGCGCAGCTGGACTTGACATGCAAGCGAGAGCCTTGCTAGAGGTCATGAAAGCTTACGGTGTTGGTATGGTCAGTCAGTTTTTCCTATATGAAATTGCTTTCTTTTCTTTCGCATGCAACTTAGACGTGCGCAAAGCAATAGAGAGACGACTATTAGATGAAGCATGAGTTCTTCGTTTTACCGACCGGACTAATGTTTTACGTAGAAGCAGAATCGGAAGACCATATTTTTGTGCCACAGTATGGGAGGTATCGTCGTTAAAAAGGTAAGCTGCAGCCTTCTTCGCCTAATTCTTCTCTCCTGGTAGCTTTATCGGGCTTCATGCTAGTAGCATGAACTGCATGCTGCAGATTTTGTACGTGTGCTCAAGGTTTCCATGTCCTTAGAGTTCAAGGTTGAGATCGAGTAAAACCACGTTATTTCGGACGTCAAGTCTGTATTGTCGTCATGTGCTAAAGACGGCACTTGGGTATGAACCTATCGTTGATGAGCGTTGGTGATAGGCAATCTTGACTGCCAATCATGACGCGATCGACTACCAGAGAATCAAATCGTCAATTTCTGCCATACTCTTCTTCGGCACGCCTCATCGGGGAGCCGACCTTGCATCTCTAGCACAAATTTTTACAAAGATCTATAGCGTCGCCAATTATCCGATCTCTGGACTGGTAGGGTCAACGCGCACAGATCTAGTCAGCAATCTCGAGAAAGACTCTCCACTTCTCACGGAAATGGCAATGGATATCCGCAACCAGCTGACGGAAGTCAAAATTGCGTCGTTCGTTGAAATGGCTAATACTTTGCCATTCAACACTGTCGTGAGTATCTTCATACTGGGCCCGTCTCTCATCAACAAAAGCTGCAACAGCACGTTGACCCCATTAGGTTGTTGACACTACCACGGCAACTATGAATCGGGAAGGCGAACGTGTGATACCGATGATGGGCCGAAACCATAGCGAGATATGTCGGTTTGAAGACGAGCATAGTTCTGCGTATATAATGGTCTTGGGGGTGCTTAAGGAATGGGCCTTACGTGAGGGTCCTACACAAGACGACATTGGTGGGTATGAGTTAACTGCGCCAGTATTCAAACCTAGCTAAATCGATGGCAGCGTGTCTTAGATCTTTGGCGTTCCTTGATATGGAATCCCGCCGAAGTGTAGTTGCACGACAACGGCATCCACATACCTGCGAATGGGTTTTACAAAATAAAAATTATCAGAACTGGATAGACAGAAGTCGAGGATTATTATGGCTCATGGGGAATCCGGGATCGGGAAAATCCACGATCATGTCATTCCTCCGCGACAGGCTGGATCACGAAAGCAACTCACATGCTGATAGTGATCCGGATAGTCTCTGTCTAGACTTTTTCTTCAATGCACGTGGACAAATTTTGCACAGGACTTTGCTCGGAATGCTTCGAGCCTTGCTGCATCAACTAGCTCGGAAGTTTCAGCAGCGAAAAACTCACCTCGTACTGCCTGCACTGAGATCAATTTTCGAGAAGAAAATTACATATGGCACTCCAGGCGTCGACTGGCAGTGGCAAGTACACGAATTGGATAGCATCCTCCAAGATGTGCTCATCGCTATTGCGAAGACCCACAAGGTTGTGATCTTCCTGGATGCTCTCGACGAAGCTGGTGATGGAGCGATCGATGTGCTGAACTACCTTCACAGTGCTAACGACAAGTTTACCTCAGAAAAGTCCACTGTCAGAATTTGCGTTGCTTGTCGATACTATCCAATACTGTCAGCAGTTATACCAGGACTACACGTCGACATCGGTACGAATAACAAGCAAGACATCGAACGCTTCGTGCATGATGAGATCACTTCCAAAGCTCCGGCAGCCGAATTTGAAGCAGATCGCCGCGAATGGACCAACATGGAGCGCAGCATCGTCCGCAAGGCTGCGGGGCTGTTTCAATGGGCCCGTCTAGTGACTGGATTTGCTGTTGAGCAGCACCGGGAAGGAATGCCATGGAGAGAGATCCGCTACGCGATTGCCAACGTTCCGAAGGGGCTTGATGATGTCTATCGGCACATCTTCGAAGAGATCATCAAGAAAGTTTACCAAGAACGGACTTTGCTTCTTATACAGCTGGTCTGCTTCGCTGGCCGCCATCTCTCGTTGATCGAACTGCGGTATGCTATAGCTACGGGAGCTATTCGATCGAGTCGGGACAGGTGCGAGGATTCAGAATGGTTTATGGAAAGCGACGACAGGATGAGACGCCACCTCACGGCATTATCTGGCGGTCTCATTGAGTTCGTGGTTGTGGAAGGCTTTGGGGATAGGGCCCAATTTGTTCATCAATCTGTTATCGACTTCCTCATTCCCGAAGGACTTGGCTTCCTTATGTCACGCGCTGGCTACAACGGACAATCACAAGACTCGAAGGTTTTGCCGGAAAGGTTGGTCATTGGCAATAGTCACGACCGTTTATGCCGCTTGTGCATTAGCTACCTATCTCTTCGGGAAGTATATGACCTGACCTTCACAGATGCTGAATGGGAGAACCCTAATCTGGAAGACATCATGGAAGAGCGTTCACCCTTGATTAGTTACGCTGCAGACAACTGGTATCATCATGCCAAGCAGAGCGAAAGATATGGAGCGCGACCACTACACTTGATCAGTACCTTCAACACTACATCCCCTGCTTTCGAGAACTGGGCCGGGGTTGTCACTCACATCTATGGTATGGAGATCGAGGGTTACGACATCGACGAAACTTCGACTCTCTGGCATATTGCAGCAAGTCTGGGTCTGAAAAGTGTGATGCAAGCTTTCATGACCTCTGGTTAGTACGCTTTCTCATATCTCATAGTTGAGTGGCTTTCTGCTCCTTATATATAGTTAGTCGCACCACTCTGCGTAAGGTAATCTTATGGTCCTTTCCGGGAGCGTATGATGGCAGAGCTATATCGAATGGGCTCTCGAGATTGATGAGACATGCTCACTTCTGATTGTGCCACAGGTGCGGACGTGGATCAGCGAGATAACCAGGGCCGAACCGCTCTTCACTATTCTTCGGAGCAAGGAAATGCTGGGCTCGCAACGCTTCTCCTGGACTGGAATGCAGACATCAACGCTGTGACCAAGTCCGATTGGACGCCTCTCAGTTATGCCGTGAAGAAAGGATGCCTCGAGATTCTCGCACTCTTGTTGGCTCGGGGGTGCTGTTGTGCGGAGCCCGATGGTCTATTAGAAGAAGCCTGTGCGCTGGGGAGCATTCAGATCATCCGCTGCTTATTGAATCACCTTAAGTCGGTAGATGATATTGGCAAATTGGCATCCACAGCTCTAGATACTGCATGCTCGCAGAGTGGCCCGGAGTCGACATAGATAGTACAGCTACTTCTAGACCATGGTGCGGATGTGGACGAAGATGCGGGTACTCCACTCCTTGCCGCAACAGGAAGATGTGATAGTAGAGTTTTCAGACTATTGCTAGAGCACGGAGCTGATACAAGATTCATTAGTGAAGAATGTGATCTATTGAGCATCGCCGTTAGAGCGGAGAACATCGAAGTAATCAAGCTATGTCTCGAAATGGACCTCGCCACCGATGGCTTAGAATTGGCCTTAGAGAACGCTAAGCAGACTATCACCGGAGAGTCTGAGTTCATACTGCAGCACGCCATTTAGCAAAAGTCTCGGGAGTCAGGAAGGGATAACTCGGGTTAATGTTGATGTTCACAGGGAGCAACTCGATACCGCTAATATCGTAGACGTCCCTGCCAATTTATCTACTCCCTTCGACTAGCGAACGAACAGCGATACCAACATTGGGCAATACGAAAGGTACTGCCATTTGTAGCGCCCATCGGCAGGCATAGTACTATAAGGGCCTCGTGTGTGTTGATTCTAGACGACTCTAGGATCAGCTCCTTTCTTTGTTTTTCCGAGACCTGCATATCTTTGATTATGCAGGCTCCTTGGTCTGGGTGTGTATTTAGATGAGGCTCTTACCTCTGAGAGTTTCTCTTTCCTTAATTAAATGAAGCACCTTACTCAGAGTTCTTCTGCCTGCCCCAAGTACTAGAACGCCTGGTCCTGCAAGTCCAACTTTTGGCCGCATCTGTACAAGACGGCCGTGCACTACGCGGATGTACGGACATATATACGGGGTAGCGGCACTTTCATCTCGTCTGTCACAACCATCATGGCAAATCTAATATGTCCAGTAACAGCCTCCCGGGCTGCACTTCAGGCCCTTCTTCGAGTTCATCTGCAGCCCCAGCAGACTGAGATGCGCCCTCTACCTCGAAGCGCGGATCTGAGAATCGGGCAACCAAAACTACCTCCAGATCGCAAGAGAGAGATGTGCACAACAAATTGGCACTGCTTATTCACCCTGGTGGGGGTAGGCGTCATAGTCACAGTTGTCATTGTCTACATTGTCCTGAATCCAACCCTCCGTGACAACTAAACTCTAGGACTGAATTGGGACAGAGTACGTGACGACTGTCTGAAGGGTGCGACTCCTTGCTTGGATCTGACGACAGGTCCGTCAGATCTTGGACTATAATAGATATTGACAAAATCTTGCATATACAGAACAAATTAATATATCATATAAAACTATTCGATTCCATATTCTTTGCCTATATTTGTGACATAGGAAGTGGAGAAGGCAAAGAAATTTTATTTTAGCTGAACAGATGTTTAAAAATATGAAATGAGAACGCATTCCGTAGGCTGAATCGCGAATGGAAAATCCGACTAAACGAGTACTCTCCACCAATACGTCCAATATCAGTTGCCGGTACTACTACAGCCCTAAACAGCACAATGGGGATCACGGGGGCACCTTTCCCAGTTTCTAGTAATGCCGGGGGAAATATGATCAAAGTTCGGATATTTTGGATGCTAGTGATTGCTTTGCTGTTTCACTCCGCTGTGGTTATTGAGTGCTAATAAAAGTTTGGCTTTACAACTATCGGTGACACGGTTTCAAGATCAGTTCTTTATCCCCACAGACCCTATCGCCTCCCTGATGTTACCCGAAACTATTTGCTCAATCATACATTCATGGGATCTATTCTAATGTTTTCTCACCTTCACCCACTGCAACTTCATTCCACCATTTACCCCCTCCTCAATGCCGTCCTTTCATTGAGTTCCACTCCATGAAGAAAGATGTCACAAACGCCAAGCGGGAGGTTACGAGAACGACGTAAAAAGCATTATCAATCTCCATATTATACGCCGTGAGTACAATCGGTAAGTGTTCTTTCGATACGAGCCCTTCCAGTTGGGTGGCTCTCGCGTTGGCAACCACTGATGCATCGAACCCCAGGTAGATTTTTTGAGAGTTGGGTGGTCAAGGTGTTTGCTAGAGTGGTCTGAGAAATGCTCAAGGAGATGGTTGAGGCTAGGAATTGCGCGAATCCGATGATTGTGAGTTCGATTGTAATGTCTTTCTTTGCGAGCACTGTCTGCGCTGCGATGGAACATTGCTGCAAAGTCATGCCTGTACCAATTCCAGCAATAAGCTGAACACGAAGATTAGTACTACCAAAGTAAAGCATGCGTAGATCTTCTAACCTGGTAGCCAAACCACTGCCTAATCCCCGAGTCAACTCTGAGAGTTGTCATAAGCCCACCTCCAAGAACACTTCGGCCGAAGCGAAGCGAAGTTCGGGCTCCGGTTCGGGCCCCACCCCGAATTTGCTGAATCTCTACTCTCGACCACGAAGCATCATCATCAACTCATCTCCCTCACAATCAATCGTTTTTACAACTGTGAGCCTTGAGACGCGGTTTATTCCGGTCATACCATTTTAAAAGATCGCGGATAGCTAAGTGTAAGACTGGAATCGAGATGCAGTCCCCGCGAATGCCCCTGAGCTGCGTGCCATGCGCCAAACGCAAAGTCCGATGCGACCGAACAGTGCCATGCTCCCACTGCAGGCGTAGAAGAGGGGACATCTGTGACTATCCTATTGGCATGGCCAGTTCTAGAAATACTTTTCGGAGAATGACGCCTGACTCAATGCAATCAGAGCGCATCGAAAGGCTTGAGCAGTACATCCGAAGTCTCGGGCACGATCCAGATCACGTGGTTGCTCAAGGTACAACCCCTAATCCAACAACTTCCAAAGCGTGCATCATTCCCGAGGCCGCCCCCGAGGATATTCTAGCACCGGGTAAGAACGCCAAGCGCCAACGAGACGGCTTAGACTATGCTGCAACGGCAAGCTCGCGAAACAGCGAGCAAGCTAGGCTAGTCCAGCACGACGAACAGACAACATATGTTGAAGCGTATGCTGTCCCTTCAATGAATTTTCTTCGTGAAAACTAATATTAATATAATACAGACCATTGTGGCACAGCTGGAGCGAAGCTAACGGTCTAGCCAGCCAATCTTTCGAACCCTCCGGATGCAACTACCTAGGGTTTTGCAATACTTTAATGGAT
Organism: Stipitochalara longipes BDJ; assembly: GCA_009732865.1. NCBI lineage: Eukaryota > Fungi > Ascomycota > Leotiomycetes > Helotiales > Hamatocanthoscyphaceae > Stipitochalara > Stipitochalara longipes. The sequence goes on along the minus strand of ML769349.1, from coordinate 337,471 downwards.
ACAAACAACACTGAGGATACAGCTGCACTGTATACAAGACATCCATCTGCCGAACAGATTACACAGCTCTGGAAGCAATATCTTTCAAAAGTCCATCCGATGACCAAATTGTTTTTCGATTGGGAAAAGGAGCATGTGCTACTAAAGGCAGCCGATAATCCGCAAGCTCTGACCAAAGCCGAGCAAGCCTTTTCGTTCGCAGTCTATTTTATAACGGTTTTGAGTCTTTCCGAGGAAGAATGCAACGATATTCTGGGCGACTCAGGAAAGCCTTCGCTGTTGGCCGATTTTCAATCCTGTGTAGAGACAGCGCTACTCGCTGCCGGGGTTATCACAACTAGTGACTTGCTCGTACTGCAAGCTTTCCTTCTTTACTTGGTAATTTTCCTCCATATCTTTCACCAATCTGCATTCTGACACGAATGGAATAGCTCGCAATCCGTAATCGGGCTAGACCCGCTGCTTTGTTCTCTTTAATGGGCATCGCTGTTCGGATTGGTCAACGCATGGGCTTGCATAGAGATGGCAGCTTGCTCGATCTACCGCCAGTTAAAGCGGAAGAGAAAAGGCGTGTCTGGTGGCAAATGCAGCACATGGATATTATGCTTTTCCAGGTTCTTGGTTGCCTCTCGATGACTTTATATGCAGAATGGGATACAAAGCTACCTGCAAACCTCGACGATCAAGATTTCTCCCCAGAAATGGAAGTTCTGCCGCCTGATAGATACGGCCTCACGAGTATTTCGCATTGCCTTTGGCGGTATCACATTTTGTATGAACAAAGACTGGCGAGGCATTCGGATAAATTGCACAAAGACTTCGCCTGGCTAACATCACCTCGGGTTTCCGTGGTAGAGAAGGAGGCATATGTCGAACGGGTCTCAAGAACAATGGGCGAAAAGTTCGTGCAACATTGTGAGCTTCTCAATCCGCTCCATGTGAGTATCCAGATCGGAATACGGTCATTCGTGCTTGCTATAAAGAGAATTGCACACCAGCCCGGGGTTACAAACATGAAGATATCGAATATGCCAAAACGGGAGCGCGACGAGTTCTTGAGAAACACTGTCGAGTGCTTGGAATACTATATTCTTGGCGAAACAACCCCTTCGATTGCCCAGTTTCGCTGGCATAACGAGAACTACTTCCAGTGGCCCGCTTGTTTGTCTCTCTTCCCAACAATTTCATTTTGTTGCACTGCATCTCATTCTGATCCAGTTGTCTATGTTATTATCGAAGCACACCACCGCGCCGCCACCGGTGAAGCTTCTGCTCTCTGGAGCCTCATCAACAAGGTCTGCAGCGTTCACCCGAAACTTGTCTCTGCTCCGGAGAGACCTGACATCATAGCCATTGGACGTCTCATAGTGTTTGCTTGGATCCAATATGAAGAGCATCTCCAGAAACTACATTGCCCGATAGACAAACCTTCGTATGTCGTTAAAATGGAAAAATATATGAATGTCTTCGTGCAAAGCCCCAACTTAGATATGGGCTGGGATCCAAAGAGTTTCATGACCTTAGACCTTGATATGATTGACTGGTCAAGTTGGGAACGGGATGGGTATGCTCCAGTTATGACAAATGGCGGACTACAAGCTTCTCACCCTGCATGAGACAGTATGAAGGGCATTGTATCTAGTGGAGTGTTGGATTTTCTTGGGGAAAAGACATGGGTGAACATACCTCAATGTCCTGTGCCGTGGATTTGACCGGCTATCTGTTTACACATTTCCACCGGCGAGAGCGCTGCTGATCGTTATTGCTGCTTGCTGTTTTCTTTACTCTACCAATATATCACTCACGAGGACATCGTAATATTTCAGAAGCCCGACAAGGAGAAATCAAGTTGATAGGTGCAAAAAAGGGAGAAATAAGACTTTTATTACAAAATAGAATTTTAGAGACAGTATTTCACGACCTTCTCTCGGTATTAACAACTCTGTAAAATCGTGCATAAGAAGAAGAATCTAATAAACTTGGATATTGAGCTAGACACCTTAACCTAATTTAAAGTATACTTCTGCGTTCTCCAAATGATATGAGTACCCTGAATTGTAGTACTATAATATCATCTTGAAGTATGCAACCCCAGCACTTTGATTTGGCACATTGGATTTCTGAGTGGTTTGATTTAGACCACTACATGCTCAATCACTCCGAGAGCCCGTAAAATCCGAAGAAAGTTTCATCCTTGAAATCCAAGTAACCTTTCACGAATTATCAATTTCAAGGCTAGACTTTCAATTCAAGCAGGAGTGTGAAAAATCTATATCTAGGACACAGAGCAATGGGACAGGCTCGCTTGCTTCAGAGCTTGCATCGCTAGGTTTAGGGTTAGACTTTCCGAAGCAGCACGTAAGCTTCATGTCATTGGAGGGCCAAATCACGTCGCTTATCCTTACCTGAAACAGAAGCAGTCCGAATAACACTTAGGTTAGCGTGGGGTTGTTGGCCGTTTCCAGCCTAACGACATTTTCTACCCCACAAATCCCAAAGACGAAGTTTCCCTTTAATTCTTCGAGGCTGTTTGCTATCTCTTTTTATTACATTTCAATGTGTCAACCTCGAGCTCTTGCACTCAGTCTGTCTCTCTACACATCTATCATTCCCCTTTACCTGACATCCCGATTCAACGAAGCATGTGGTTGATCAATACTGAAAGCCTTGAGCTTGAAAATTTCATCGGGGACGATATTCCGGGTTACGCGATTTTGTCGCACACCTGGGGAGATGAGGAAGTTACTTTCCAGGACTGGCAGGATCCTGAAAAAAGATCTCAAAAAGCAGGGTTCGCCAAGATTGACTCTGCTTGTGCTCAGGCTCAGGCTGATAGTCTTAACTACATCTGGGTTGACACCAATTGCATCAACAAGTTCAGCAGTGCTGAACTCTCCGAAGCAATAAATTCCATGTTTGCATGGTACAAGAATTCCTACACCTGCTACGTGTACTTTGCTGATGTCGAAGACCCCGATAACGTCGCTGGAAACCTCCGCGACGATACTGAAGAGCTCGACTGGGATAATGATTTTGAAAGGCGAAATTCCGTTGAAAATATCAAAAAAGCTAGATTTAAAGATTCGCTCCGGAGGAGTAGGTGGTTTACCCGTGGTTGGACGCTGCAAGAATTGCTTGCCCCACGGTCCATACGATTTTTCACCAAAGAATGGAAGCCGATATCCATGGAACTTGAACGATATCACAGCATCCATTCGCGACTACCCGAGCATGATATGCACCCTAAGGGGTTAAAAAGGGATAACAGGCAGGAACCTCTATTACGATTATTATCAGACATCACTGGCATACGACTTGATGTCCTTAGTTATCCTGAGAATGCTGTGTCTTGCTCAAATGCAGAAAAAATGTCGTGGATAGCTGATCGCGAGACAACTCGTGAAGAGGATATTGCCTACTGCCTGCTGGGCATCTTCGATATCAACATGCCATTGCTATACGGAGAAGGGAGCAAGGCTTTTAGGAGATTGCAAGAAGAGATCATAAAGCAATCCACAGATCATTCGTTGTTTGCCTGGCAGTGGCCACAGAACTCTCTTGGCATGAAAGGAAGGCAACCCAATCTTTTCGCGGACTCGGCTAAGCTCTTCTCCGGCTTGAATACCAATCTTTTGGGTTACGGACTCCAATTTGATATGGAACTCAATGAGTACGATCCCCTCAGCACTATAATAACGCTGACAAACTTTGGGCTCTCGATAAACCTTGAACTTATCCCAACCGCGGATCTGGACTACGTATTTGGAGTTCTCAACATTGCAACAAATAAGTTTCAAAATCCCAAAATTCTCTCCGATCGAGAGTTATGGTGTATACCCCTGCAGAAGATGGGACCAGTATACTACAGAGCGCCCTTTCCCCCGGGCCCCATTTTAGTACGAACACGGCGCAAGCGAACTGTGTATCCAATACACATTCCCCGAACCGAACTTTACTTCTCAGGCCACGGTGACTATCTTTATCAATACGCATTCCTCATTCTCTTTCCCGACCTAGATATTGGCGATGGCTTCCAAAGTAAATCGCTCGGACAGATAGGGGATGTTGTCTTCAGTCCACATCGAAGCACAGTCTCCATACCACTAGATAGTTTGCAGAACGGGAAGATAGCAGCTTGCATTTTGAGTATAGAATGCAGTGAGGCTTGCTCATTCGTGCTTCTCGTTGGGGCGCGCGAAGTCAACAGTACAGTTGAAAGTGCGGTGCGACTGTTCCCGGCCGGTACATCCATGGAAACGGTGGTAACAACCCAAATGACTTTCCGACCACCAAGTTTCTACTGGAATGAATGTCGCCCTTTCTCATTGGTTGTTAGCAAGGGACACCGTGTTGATCCTCTAATCATTCCGAATGAATATGGCATACAATCACCTCCCGGTCACATTACCATATTCTCAATTTCATTGTATGTGGATCAGGACGCAGCTCAGCCAGAGAGCATGGAGATATTTGAATCAGAGAGCGAAGAGGCGAGCGAAGCATCAAGCGAGACAACCGCTGACTCGGAAAGTAATGTCTCTATGTCATGAAAGTGATATTGAGAAGAATTATTTTCGTAGTCACAGTGTCGAATTGCCTGTCACATAAAGTAACTGGCCAATACAAATATGAAAAAGAATCATGGAAACCTAAAACTGCTACTACAAGAGACATAGGTGGGAGATGTGAATACTCAAATTGTAGAACTAGGTTTCGGAATTAGACAGTCTTTCTTTGATGGTTGAGAAGAAAGAATCAATAAATTCGTGGAACAATCTATTGTTTTGCTTATTGTTCAAATCTCGAGCGTATAAAGAAGAGCCCCCTCGCTTTAAAACTATTTCCGTGACTGATCTCTTGTTACTCAGGATTACATTTTCAACACTATTTATCACCCAATATGCCGTAACCTCCATCATCCAGTTTCCAGCTCCCAGACAAAGTCCATTTTAGGCCCGAGGTTATCAACCTCGAGACAATGTCCAAAAGACCAATGATGGACGAAGAAGAGCAGATAGGGCGGGACTCAACCTTTGCCAGCAATCGTAGGAAGCGTAGAGAACATAGGAAAGAGGGACGATGCGGGAAAGGCAGGAGTGTAAAAAATGACAAACGCGGTATGCATGCTAAAGCTGGTATGCATACTAAGACTAGCATGCATGCCAGAAGCCCGCGACGGCCGTTGACCAAAGCTAGAGCTCGTAAGCGGAAAAGGCTACAGATTGTCTTATTCTGGGTAATGGGGATATCTATTCTCATGCTCTGCGTCACCTTGATTGCTATATTTGCAGTCAATTCGAAAAGAAATGATTTTTAGGTCTGATAGCTGGTCCATTAGATTGTAGACTATGGAAGAAACTCTGAAATAGCTACTGCAAAATGAATCTGATCTGAAGTAAAATATTGCAAACTCTAAGGATATATGCTCGCGACGAATACTTTGTAATGCTCAATTAGTAAAACCAAAACTTATTCTAAAAGTCCTTAAAGAGAGGTTGGTCAGACATAGAATATAGATGAAATAGAATTGCTTATCTTCTGTTTACTGATGGAAGACTTCCCGAGGAGAATTATGAGATTGCAGTTTTTGCTTAGGAAATGAGCTAATAAGTCAAAAAAACTTGTGTTTTAAATCAGTACGGAAAATATCATCTTTACCAATATTATTCTAAAATTGCCTAGGTAGCATCTGATGCTACGTGAAAGCTGTTTAAGTATGCCTGTCATCCCACCACTTGAGAACGCCCATCCCCCGAAGTGTCACCCAGGGAGAATACTTACCTAGATCGTCGTCCACATGAAACCATACTGCGCCTAGGAAACCTAAGTAGGACGCCCCCCATCTACAGATCAATTGATTCAGAATGACATGTCCCAAGAGAACAACACATCTCAAGTCTAGTAAAATAATTATACACCTCAAAGAACGTAGAATAATATAGATTGACCTTCCCTGTGTTCAGCGGAAGCTCCATCGCAGCCCTAAATGTTATCAAATTTGGGATATGGCAGTGATCGGCCAGTGTGGGCCTCAACATCTTTCAGTCTTACACTTCGCGCAGCTCGCAGTTTTGTGATACCATAAGCAGCGGCCGCTCAGTTTGGTAATTCTCCATCTCTGCTGACATAGATCTGCAAGTGAGATTTGAGAACTACCCACTAATAGAAGTAACCAACCAAAATTAGAAGTGAGTTTTTTTATTTATATTTTCAGCATTATGTTATAAGCGAAGCCAGGAAAAGTATAGGCTAATGGAAGTGGATTATTAGCGACTTAATTAGCCTGCGGTCCCTCTGATTGGGAATTTATTCGTCCGCACTAACGTGAAAAACGAAGGAGCAAGAGTTGCCGAAAGAGCCGATACCCGGTACCAATGTCGCCGTGGTCGAGCGTTATCCCAAAGCGGATAGTCTTAAAGTGGCTACGGCGACTAGAGAGGTCATCCGCATTGATGCCGATCGAGAAGAGGCTGACAATGCCGCTATAGAATATGATAGGAGCGAAGAGGGCGAAGTCGAAGATTGGGAGGATGCCGTTAACGGAACGGGACAAACGACGATTGGGATGATATGATGAGGACGGGGAGCGTTCAGTGCTGGAGTACGCAGCTTTCCTCCAGTTTAGAGTCTGAAACTGAAGCTGATGTAAGATTGACAGACACGCTGATTGAGACATGACTCTTTAGGTGAGGATCTAGTCCAAATTCTTCTATCTATGGCCTTTCTGGTACGTAATCTGAAGCTCCATATGCCGTTTGTAGAAAATGCTCTACCCCTGGCTTATTCTTCGAAAGTTGTCCGTCTATGCTTGGGGTCTGTATGACGTATTCAAGTCAAGGCTGCTATGAGATGATCAGCAGCGATGGGTATAAAGTTCCAACCTCTTATCAATTTGTCTTTCACATCTATTGTATCTTAAAACACACAAAAGCTTTTACATCTATACCGAGTAATAGTCTAAGAAGTGGAACTATGGCTTCGAACTTCCTCAAGTCTGCACTTACAGCATTTACTATACTTTCCATAATAGCAGATTCTGCTCAAGCTATCCCACCCACGTTGAAAACTTCATTATCTGAGAGGCAGTTTTGCCCAGATTTTAACGGTCCGGCTACATTCTTTTGCTCTGGAACAAGCCCTACAGGTACTACTGCTTGCGGAAATCACTACAATCCCAATGCGCCGGGAGTAGCTATAAGCACTCTCCTCATTCCTAACTCAGATGATTGTAAGCCTCGTGTGATTCCATCTTCACAACTCGCGCTAATATCAAATGCTGAATTAGTGGCGCAATACTGTGGTGCAATAGTAATTGTCGAGGATCTCGATGCCGGCAGGGCAATTTCTGCTCCAATCATTGACCTATGTGCGACATGCACCGATAACCCTAACCACATAGACCTTTCGTGAGTTTTATACATGAAATTTACTGGCTTTAGAGCTTATAATAATATTAGGGTCGCATCCTATAACGCTTTGAGCGGAACCTCACCCACTTGCGCAGAAGGAGGAGAGTTGTTTAATGTAAGATATTACTTAGATATTTAAGAAATATATAATAAGCTAATAATATATAGATCCAATGGCAGATACAAGACCAACCTTGCCTTTCAGGTTCACCATAATGTCACGGGCAGGCACGTGGTCTTTAGTAGGGCCCCTTTCGGGCTAGATCTGGTTTATCTACGTCTCATGTGCAATTCGTTGCATCACCATAATCTCTTCTTCTCCAAGATTGTCTTTGAACACTTGATCCATCTCCTCCAATGTCTTCCCAGAAGTTTCTGGCACAAAGAAAAATGAGAACAGTGCGCCCAAAAAGCAGAAGCAGGCAAAGAAAATGAACGTGCCATATCCAATACCTGTAAAATTATGGATACAGTATTAAGGACATAACTCCGCGGAAAGAGATTTCTCGAAGCACTTGCGTGGTACTTGTAAAATGAAAAGTAATGGAAGATTTTGCAGGATTTGACGCGTACGAAGACGCACAGTATCCCCAGAAAAGTAAGAGGCGGACACGCTTCTTTTCTCCCATGACATATTAATCACTTTTCTCACTCTTAGCCTTCTCCCCCTTCGCAGCCATGATAAGAATCTTCTCTAACACTCCCTGAGGGAAACAATTCAAAAACCACTGCTGCAAAGCATGCCCCCACACAGGCGTCACCCATTTCTTCCCACACCCCGCTTCCTCCAAGGCCTTCCTTGCCATCTCCTTTGCGCTTGGAACAAAGAAGCTCGTCTCCGCTTTCACGACCGCAGATTGCGATTTCGCGATCACGATCCCCAAAACATCAACATCCATCCCTTCTGCCCTCATCTCAGCCTTCAATGATGCACCCCAGGCGAGGTTAAATGCTTTCGAGCCTGCGTACACGCTAACATAGGGCGCAGGATATAGAGCCGCGAATAAAGAAAAGTTCATAATTAGACTCGGCTGGTTTTTAATAAGTTGAGGCAAGAGAGCGCGTGTAAGTTGTGTTGGGAAGCGGAGGTTCATAATGATATATTTATCGATGTCTTTTGCTGAGCGCTCTAGGAAGGTCTGCCATGCTGGTGTTACCGAACCAGATCCACCGACATTGTTGATAAGGATTGTGAGGCGGATATCTTGCAAAGACTTCTCGAGATTGGAGAGAATATCTGGCGTGAGCTCTTTCTCGGCGTCGTGGATGAATGTTCGGTATTCGCGGGATGGATGTTTTGATTTTAATGTGGTGATAACAGTATTGAGTTTTGTTTCGTTGCGACCGTGTAGGATGATGTTGAAGCCATGGGAGCTGAGCTCTTGGACAAAGCCGAGACCAACGCCGTCGCTTGCTCCGGTCACAAGTGCCCAGGCCGGGTGTTCAAAATGAGCATACTTCGAAAGATTTTTCATTTCAAATAAGCAGTTGTTGAAACGTGGTCTAAAATCATTGAATGTCCTTGGTCATGTTACGCTCAATGGAAGAATTGAGGTATTGGTGTGCGTGCAACCGAAGGAAAGCGATTATTCCGAGCTGATTCAATTGCGCACGAGAGATTTCTTTTAGAGGGGTTATATCCTTCGGAGTGCTTTTATAAACTTGAATAAATTCTTAAAAATGAGTCCTGCAAATTAGAAATCAGGTCTCCGAAAAGTTCATCCGTAAAAGTCTCCGAGGATCTCGGATGGACTATCGCCCCGCAAATCAAAAGTCGCCGGGTTCAGCAAAGCCTTTAGAGACATCTAGGAAGCTGATAAACTAGACAGGTATGAAAATTTCATTGCGATGGCACCGACCGATGGCATATTACTCGCGATGGAACGAGATTGGAAGGGTATACTATAAGTGAAGCTATTGAAGCGAATAAACGAGCCCCTCTACCCCTATTCCTATTAACAAGCGAGGCTTAGGGCTCTGCTCTAAAGCCCTATGTGCTTAAGGACTTTATTAAGAGGTGTAAAAAGGGTCCCGGAAGAGCAGCTCAAGACTAATATAACCAGCACCATATTCTAGTCATTATAAAAGAGCTTTAAGGTGGTTACCTACATAGTAGCTAATCTATAATGCAGAATTTCCTCGATTAGTATAGTTTATACGTGATAGATTTGGAATCCCCGGCATGTTAGCTAAGGTGGAAAGGCTCTTTCAAGCGTTAATTCGATGATACCACCCTATCGGAGTTCTTTGAAGCCTGAATTAATAGAGGCAGACAAGTGTATTAGAAGTTGGGCAGTGATTAGGCTATTTTATAGTGATTACTTTGACTATTGGGCACCTGACGAGCGAAATAGGGAGCATGTAAGGGTTACAATGATCTTTTGGAGAACGCTATCTTTAAAAATATGTGTTTAAAGTCGACACGGTCGACCTGGTCCAACGCTAAATTAGAAATTCTAAGAACTACATTTCTGATATGCCCATAGGGTAGGGCAGTTCATTCTCAAGAATCGGCCCTACCTACCCATTCCTGGCACTGAGGTGGAGACTGAAGAGGGTGGCCATCCATGAATTCTTCTTTCTCAAAGTCATTCCACGCGTGGCGAGTAGCGCATCCGTTCCACTGAGTGGTGGAAGCGACACTGTCTGCTAGCGAGAAAGAGTCTTGTTGAGGGAATGTGTGGTAAAGGCCGAAATAGAATTGAGATCCGGTGTAGCTGACTTGGCTATGAGACAGTGGCTGGGTGTATCCAAAATGCGACTCGGCTTCAGCTGGCCACGCTATTGGGAGTTGCGTCCAGTGCTCGGCAGCGGATAGCCTAATAAATCTTTCCATGGCAAAGATATCCTCATTTTCATCGAAAGCGTCATGGATCGGCCAATGCTCATTGGCGGGTAGAGGATGAAGGGATCGGTCCGTGGGAGAGTTTGGCGGAAAGAGGCGATCCGTATTGTGTAGAGTTTCCGCAATCAAATTTCGACGCGATTTCCACGAAGATGCAACATGTTGATCTCCAAATTCCGGGATTAGGCTAAAGGCCACTGGTTCATTCATATACCGAGCGAGACTTGGGTTCTTATATATATGTCCTGACAACATAGGCTCGAGGTCTGTGCTTTGAAGCAGAGACCCAACACGTCTTTCTACACTGGCCGGCCAAGTGGTAGAAGTGTTTGATACTTGCAGCAAAGGTTGGCACAGCCCCACGGCAGGACTATGGTGACTTGATGTAGAGCTAGATGTCACACTGGTGTCTGATGCTGGGCCGAAAGGGCGAACTGTATGCCGACACTACGTGGGTTAGAGGTCTTGTAGTCAATGATCAACCACGACGGGACTTACTCTTGTCTTCCTACGTCGACAAACTTCGCAAGCTCCAACCCTCCTGACAGCAGCAACATCCCGTCTTTCCTGTGCTGAGAATTGTCTGCGAGTGTGGCCATTTTGACGCTGGAACCGTCTTCTTTGGCGAATAGAGCTGCCATCTTGAGTAGGAGCAGGAGCTCCTACCCCATTGCTGGTCCCATCTGTCGACCCTTCGGCAGCGACAGAGGCAATAATGTCGTGCTGTGTGTTGTTTATAGACAGATTTGCCGAATCAAGTGTTGTCGGTCTTAGCAGGTGCCGTAGTACAGAATTATCAGAGTGCACTCGGGTCATGTTGATGACAGAGGGTGCTATGCTGCATTGGGTGCACTGTAGAGATAGCTCCCAGCGTAGAGGAAGAGTGAAAAGGGCGCAGAGCGCAGGTAGAGAAAGATTGACGGCACGAAGGGTCAAGAAGGGGTCGAGAGATGCTAAGGATTGATCCTTACCGAAGAACTGAATGAGTAGGGCTTGCCTCTTACTTATCTCTTTCTGGAGCTCTTTTTAAGCAATATACTCACCGTACGGACGTGCCTTGAACGCTGACATACACACACGGTCTCTGGGAGAATATACGCAGTCCCTCCCGCTTCCGCTCCCCCACGCGAATGGCGCACAGACTATTATGACAGTGCCAGAGTGCGTAAGAATGAAATCCAGCAAGCCAGCCGGGCGCCTGCAGCGCTGAGTTGGAGTGAGTCCCAGAATGGCAGAGCCGCCTCCCTTGGCGTATTGCTCCTCTAGATCATTTGATTGGATTCGGTCGGGGTAGCTACCATTCAGCGAGTGCTAATCGTGACCTCGTTTCTAGCATAAATACGAAGTATAGTCCGCGGTCTCGAGAGTGGCGCGGCTCTTTGGCTTCCCCCTGGCCCCTTTTCCGATCGTGCTTGCGAACCCTGGCTGTCCCTGATCTGAGGTTTCCTTCCCGGGCCTTTAGCGTGCGTAAAAATCCAAGCATTGGGCCGCTGTTGAGCCCCTGCCTACGTAGTGCAGGTACATGCCGTAATGTTTGTTTCACCGCCTCCGCCTGTACAAGGAGTGATTTGCCTGGGCAGAACGTTTTGGTGACACAAAAAGGCGGTGTTACAAACATTAGGGCCTGTACCTCAGCCTCGCGTGCGCCACGATGAAGCCCTGATTTCCTGCAACTTCAACCCTCTTGTTCTGTATTCTGCATTTACTCGAGTACTTATACTTACAAGTTGGCCTGCGGGAGCTTGCGGGCCTTGCTTCCCCAGCGGCTCCTTTACTTCTTCACCGTAACCCGTACAACCTTGCCCTCTTAAACGAAGATGGCACCCACGAGGCCCACCTCTACCACAAGCAGCAGGTCTGCACGATCGGCGGATTGTAGCCCAAGCAGCAGTTCCGCCGCATCATCCGGCGTGTCCAAGGCTGGTCGACGTAAGAACCAGTGGACCACCGAGCGGAGGAGAAAGGCGGTCAGGCTCTACTTTTTTACGACTATATCCCAAGTCGAGATCGGCCATGTTCTTGGGCATGGTTACTGGTACGTGCGCTTTCCCAATGCGCTTCGCAGACTGACGGGAAACAGTAAGAGCGACAATGAACGTCGCATCCGAGAGCTGTTCCTTAAAGACGAAGTTCCTTCGAGATCGAGATGGTGTAAGCACAACGTCGCCGGTCATCAAAATGCAATTGCACAATGGCAGATGTTTGAGCAATACAAGGTCCAGCCGTGGAGGAGGCCGCGATATCCCACAACACACAACCAACCGGCAACCCCATGCACAACAGAAGCGAGCGAGGATGATGCCTCAGTGATCTCTAAACGGCCGCAAGATCATCTTGTCTTGCAGAAACAACCAGATAAAGATGTCATAAATCGCGTGAACCAGCTTGGAAGTAAATACCTACCCACACACCTGAGATCCATCGCCCGTGTCTACTGTCATTCTATGACGAGTACAGTAAGATCTTCCTGGGTCTCTCTAACATCTACCTTTCGATCCAGTGAGACTTCTTCCACCTACAGACAAAGTTCCATGCATGAGAGCGAAAGAATAAGCTCGGGGGCCAAAACTTTAACCCCTTTGCTAAAACGAATCTCAGCAAAGCTCCCGTCCGTTCTTACACAAGAAGAACAATGGGGTTGGGACATCTTGATAGATGACGATCAATTTGAGCGCGACGGTGATGACGCGGAAGACATCAAAGAGGACCGGACTACTGCCAGGCGAAGAGTACTTCGGACCGCGGCTAAGAACAGGAAGCTGAAAAATCCTCCTACCTCAAGTCGTTTGTTTGTAGAGCTGGAGCTCCGGCCTTGTGGAGAGCAACACTTGCGTGGTGATGCGATATCGAACATTGGAGTGGATGGAGATGATGGCTGTAGAACTTGCGGTTGCTCGACGTTTCAGGAAATGGCACGTCTCGATAACATTGCGGTACAACGATATGCTAGGCTTGACTTGAACCAAAGAGACTTCTACGACAACACTTTACTATTCTACTACATTACCAGCACATATTTCACAGTGGAGGGTTTGAAAACACTGGTTGCCAATGGTGCCGATATTATGGTGCAGAATTCTTGCGGGGCAAGTTTCATGCACTGCTTTGTTTGGGATTGGCTCCAACGCGGACCACCAAAGGTTGGGCGCAGAACTTCGGAAACAGTCTACAATTGCTCGCACTCCTTTTTCAACCAGTTAGTTGACCTCTTGGAATTCCTTGCCGCCAAAGACTTCCCATTTTCCCATCGGAATGAGCATGGTCAGACAGTCGCTCACTTACTATTCGAGCACATTTATTTAAACCAAGACGGGACCCCACGTATTCAGCAATTGGATCGTATACTCACTGCTCTGAACACGGACATCGATGCACTTGACAATCAAGGTCACTGTGTTGGTCAATATCTTGATCTTAAGGAGAGCTCTTTTTTGGACGAATCCCGAGAGCTTTACGAAGCTCTGATTACCAAAATGACGCGGGCCAGCTCTCTCAACTCGGGAAACCTTATGCTAGACTTCAAGAAACTGTGTTCGTCAGCTCAGAGCAGAGGTCAATCTTGGTCTGATATTGTGAAAACACTGGGCTACTCGTACCTAATTGACGCCAAAGGTGATTCGCCACTGATAGCGATGCTGAAAGTGTGGGACGAGTCCCGTGACAATAAGGACCGCTACAGATGCACCGAGAAACTTCTGCAACTGGGCACTGGAATCGACCTGAAGGATCGTCGCGGCAATACTGCATTGGTGATAGCAGTTCGCCGAGGATTTCGCACGACTGTCGAACAACTCCTAGAGTCCGGCGCCAACGCGAACACGGTCAACTACTCGGCTCGATCAATCCTTTTCATGACCAAAGGTTGGCTGAAGATGGCGAAGAGGATGAACGATGATCAGCGGTACGCCAGGATCGCAAGCTGTATTCCTGTACTCCAACAGTCGCAGGCTGTCTTTGAGCCATCCGTTCACCGAGAGCGGTTTTCGGCCAAGACGACAGCGAAGCTTGCTGCTGGCCAGCTCCAGTCCAGCCACCATTTATGAAGTTTATTTCTAGCATCTAGATGATAATGATGAATAACGTTCGGAGGGATGTATGTACAGTTGATTACTTGAATTTTGGGTGTTTGGTCTTTGCACGGTTTATAAGTTGGGAAGTCCGGTGGCATTGCGACGGGATGGTTTGGTGTTGCTTGTGGTTCTTTCCATGAAACTTGTACTTGTAAATAATATACCCCGCATATGGAAAGCAGTGCAAACCGAATGTCACTCTCTTCTGCGACCACAAGCGAAGCGAAGGGGGAGCGTAACCGATTATTATATTTAGATTCGAAGTACTACAATTGAGAGTATATCAATTTGAAAGGCTACTCCTCGAAAGGACTGTTGCTAAAGTATAACCTACATAAGTTTTCTACATCGTCGGACCTGTTTAGAGTTGCTTGAGTGGCTATAAAGTATTGTAGGTTCGATTGTATCGTCTCGACGGAGTGGGTCCTACAACGGATCATTACTAGTCGCGTGTGCTTTAATAAGAAGGATCCAAAAGTTCCGCCTAAGGGAGTATAAATGGATTCCCGGACAACATTCAGTACGGAAACTATAGCTGAGGTATACAAGAGGCCAAAATATTTCCACATTATAATGCGCAAGCTAATCCAGGGCGCACTCAGGATACTCAGGCTCTGCTCAGGCTCTCATCGGCCCAGGCATACTCACCCTTAGCTCAAGTTAAAGTAGCAGTTACTCACGTCTGTAGACTAAAACTACAGGTATTATCGATTAATTTTCTCTCCTTTCTGCTTCCTATATAGTTAGTAAGCTTGCCGCTCTTACTTAGGCGCTAATTACCCTCGGCTCACCCTTGGCACACCCTTGGCTCAGTCAACTCACCTGAGCTGCATAAGCACCCTGAGCACCTAAGTACCCTGAGTAACTTGAGCACTCTAAGCAACCTAAGCAAGATCTATCACATCGTCACGTATTTTGACTTCTCTCTTTTGGCTAGTCACACTTAATCTTACTTCCGTTCTCTCACGTCGTCTTCGTCAAGTTTTGACAAAGATACTCAAGAAGCGAATTATTAACTATATATATCTAACCCCCGTTTACTTTCCAAACCAAATTTTCTTAGTATTACTTAACTATATCAACAAATTTTGACGGTTTCTCTAATCTCGAAAAGAAAATCATATATAATACCTATAGTTCAGCACATAATCAGTAGAGAAGTTAAGCTCTATACGTCCAAAAAGTCTCCCCCTGTTGGCTTTCAAGCACATAATATTTAGTCTCGCTCTGGAATAACCAATCTTGGATGCTGAATACTAAGAGAAGCACCTCTGAAATTACCGAAGTGGTCAGTGGACTGGGTTCATCCGTGCTTGCCGGGTCACTCAGCCAATGCCGTAGATCTTCTCGAGAAGTCGAGGGGTTCCGGAGCAGTGATGTGATGCCTTCGGTGTGGTAGAGGTAGCCTTTGTTCTCTCCAGTTCCATCTCCTACTGTGTCAGCTGGACTTCTTCAAAATAGAATTGAAAGCACTTACTAGTAATCAAGCGGGTCGGGTATGTCGCCCATGTCTTCGTAGTCGAAATTGTCATCCATGTCGATCGGCTCTCTCTCTGAATCCATTGACTCAGAAGTATTTGAGCCCAACTTTGTTGAGTTCTTCAACCTCTGCTCTTCAAGCTCACGCATCCAAGCATAGACCCGTTGAATACAGGAAGTACGAAGACCAAGCTCTTCGCTACTCAAATCAAGCCTTTCAATTACATTCTCGAAGAACAATTTCCCGCTATTATATCGATTCTGACCTCTATAAATGAGCCCAACTTTCCTACAGCAGTTCATAGTGTAGCGATGTGTAAGTCCACAAATCTTCATATTGAGAATACACACTTTCTTAAGCCAATAGACTGCTTCAAGATGGCGACCCGTCTCTTCCAAAATGTCGGCAAGCTTTTGCATTGAGTTTAGGGTCAAGCTTGGCATCATGTGATCTCGGTGATATCCAAGAAGACCTCGGAATATTATCTCGCTCTCTTCAAATCGGTCTTGAAGCCAGTAGTTGCAAGCTCTTTGGTGGTGATATTCGAAACTGCTCTCATGGCAAGATCTGGTTGCATCAGCGAGCGAATTATGTGCGAAGTCCAGCACGTTCTCGCTTTCGTCGTACCTCCCAGCTTCCGTCATTACGTGAGCAAGGTTAGTCAAATCCCAGAGGATATCATATTGCGCACCGGCAGAAACAACCCGTCCGTTTGCAGGCTCCAGTCGGAGGCGTATTGAGGTCTCCAAAAGTTGTTGAGCCTCGCAGGATCTTTCGCGCTGGCCTAAACAGGCCCCAAGATCCTCCAAAGCCCAGAGCGTATCCTGGTGCCTCATTCCAAAAGCATTCAGACGTATTTGGAGTATTTGACGACGGATAGCTTCTTCCTCTACTGAGAAGCCTAGATGTCCGAGTAGATCTGCATGTAAATCTGTTGACTGAATAGTGACCTCGTGACTAGTGCCGAATATCTGCTCGATAGTCCCATGCACACCCTGTTGAAGTCGTTGTGCTTCTTTGAATCGGTTTTGAAAGTAAAGACATCTGGCAACTTGTAGACACGCCCATAAAGTTTGGTGCGGTTTGTACCAACTCACAAGCTTTTTTGCCCTGACCACACGCCGGAACCAGGTCTCTGCAGTGACAATGTCTTGATCGTACAATTCCTCTGCTCTGGCTCCCATAGCCTCCACAAGATGAATTATCTCAGTATCTTGCATGTGCTTCATCTTCTGAAGTTTCATTTGGCATTCCGACTCCGGTATCGTTGAGTTGACTGAGACGCCCGAAAAAAACCTTAGTTTGGAAGCGCAAGATTGGCCTAGCGATATGGGAAACGGGTATACCTCGAATTGTAGATCCAATTTCGAGGCTCTCCCAACCCCCTCAAAAGCTTGAGAAGTCTTCATCGAAGCTGAGAGCCTAGTCGACCAGGGTTGCCTCCTGTGTACAGTGCTCTCTTCTCGAGTACAACAGAGGTCTATCAAATCGCTCCCCGAGATACTATCACTACCGAGAGCATCGGATGCCAAATCAAGAAGTGGAATATCACACTCTTCAATAGTTAAAGCTCCAAGCAACTTGGTGAGACCAGGAGATCCGATAACTTCCACTGAGTTCCAGTCGAATGAAAGGCCATCATAACGAAGTACTGGGACGCTCTGCTTATCTTGAATCTCCAGATCATAATTGTATTGCTCCTTATAGTTTGGAATTTGCGTTGACGTCCGATTATCTGAATCCTGGTTTGTGGGTATAAAGTTCCGTTCATACGGTACAAGGCTTGCTTCACAAGGAATATCAGGAAGACAAACTTAGTCAGGATAGAAGCAAAACTTACTTCGGGCACATACTACCTTATTGTTAGCCGAAGACTCCCCAGAGGTGGTCTTCTCCAACTGCATCCATCGATTCAACTTGGCCGCATCCAGTATCCGCCCTTTTAACGTCTGTGGTTCGATTTCCACGTTTCCTTTCCCAGGGGCAAGAGAGTCAATAATTGCTCGTCTTTCGTCCTTCTTCACGTTCTTTTCAAATCTCCACCCAGAAATTCGATACAGGAGTTGCTTCTTCCTATCCAGATGTTAGTCTTGAAGCTCACCACCTTGGATGCGTGCTTACGTAGGCTTCCAGCCATATTGCTCTTCTAGGTACTTGGCGACTTGCTGGAGTGTTTGTCTCTGATCTAAATATAGTTCTCTGATCTTCGGTTTCAAGTCATCCCAGTCCCTTTTGGTGAGGCCGTGGGGCCTCGACCTGTTCTTGTCGAGGGTATCGTTGAGGCGCAAGGCTGCGGGAACGTCGTTCTGAAATCCCACTTGTTCCATTTTGAATACGTTGAATAGACGAGTCGTATCGCTTGGTCTCGTGCTCTTGCAGCTGTCTTGGACTTGCTCGATCATATCGAGAGAGTGGCGGTTCTGGAGCTATATAAAAGTTGGAGGGGGTTTACCCGCGCCTGACGCCCAAGGGGAGCTTTGATTGGTTAAACAAAAGTCCAATGCAGTACTGCCACGGGAAGATGCCACACCTGGCTATAGGTAAGGCGATTGGCTCCAGCAAAAGTCCAATGCAACTGCGCCTCAATATGCACTGTGAGCCAGCGGTCTTGCCCACCTGGCCATCAGCAAGGTCATTGGCTGGAACAAAAGTGCAACGCCATACCCTGTCTTCAAATACCATTGGGCGAACAAAAATCCAATTGCCAATACACAGAAACTCCGTATCTTGATGATGACCTTAATTTCATCGAAAAATAATAAACCCGTAAATGTACATCCTAAATGCGGCCTACATATAGAATTGGTGACTAATACCTGCAGACTGTTCCGCTCCTTTACCAGGGAGGGGCCTGGGGGGGGCAAGCGCTAAGCTGGAATCGACCACGCTAGGTCTATGGCTCACGTGAGGCGTAAGGTACGGCATCGGATCCTTAAAATATCAATAATAAGTGCGATCTTCTCCCTCTCTCGCTTCCTGAGTCTATGTTGATTATACGACACTATTGAATTATATTATCTACGAGAAGACACCCTAGAACTCCCTTAAATGATTTTTGTATCAGGTCACGTGCCAGTGACATATTTGGAGACAATTGAAAGCCTGTTGATCTTGGCTATACTAGTCTCATATCTGCTTCGGAGTTTCTCTTGTAGTGTTCCGCTTAATGCGCCTTCCCTAATATCATGCTATCCTCTGTTTAATTCCGCTGAAAAAAGAGAACTCTTGCAGAAAAAAACATGCTCCAGTCTTGCTTCAGTCCTCCACAGCCTCGCTCTTCACCTATCAGCCTCACTTTCACAGCCTCACGGCCTCGCTTCCTACATGCCGACTTCCCAATTCCTTTCCACTGGATCTCAACTTCTACTATTTCACAATTCTACAGCCTTGCACTCCCGATCAATCACATTGTGCAGTATAGTATCTCAGCCAGCTTTCACCGTTACCTCAGCTTTCAAGGGGATTTTGGAGAAGCTTGCTCGTCCGCGTGATACGCAGGCTTTTTGACCATAGGTCCATTAGCATGCTTCAAACGAATCTACAGCCGCCACCCCGCTCTTTGACAAGAGGGATCCAAAACTGTTCCAACAGGAATCCTGTAAGGGAGTAGAAACGGATTCCCGGGCAATATTCGGCAAGGAAACTATAGCCGGGGTATATAAGGGGGCCACAATGGGGTCCACATTACAGTACTTAGGCTCTGCTCAGGCTCTGCTCAGATACGCTCACCCTTAGCTCAAGTATGCTTACCCTCAGCTCAGGTTAAAGAAGCAGCAGCTCACGTTCGGAGACTAAAACTAAACTAGCTAAGGGGAAAATTAATCCTGAGTATATGGATATATTGATTGATTTCTCTCTCATACACTTCATTTTCGGTTATTAAGCTAGCCGCTGTTGCCTAGGCGCTAATCACCCCGAAGGAGGAGAAGATCGTGACACGGGAGGGGTTGAGTGGTGAGGGTTCACGGTATGTAAGCCTAGGCTACGATATATGGGAAATATATAGAGAACTCTCATTACTGAGTTAAATCAAAGGCGTCTTGAATGATTGGAGTTAATAGTTACGTTTCTTGTAACAGCAACGGCGAGATCGAAATTAAGTCTCATTAGTTCTCAGAGTAGTCTAATTAGGAGATTAACGTGCTTCCCGAGTACTCAGTTCCCACTCTCAACCCACTTCTTGAAATCCCGATTGAAGGCTTCGAAGCCGTTCTTCGTCTTCTCCCTCATTCCAAGCATATTCGCAATCGCACCTTCGCCTACCATGAAAGTCAACAGCCCGTCAAACTTTTCTTCCTGGATGAACGTGGTTGCGCCCTTCGTGACCTTGCTTTCCGTGAAGTGGAAGGCATGGTTGCCATTAAAGGTACCCATCAAGCCTTTGCCTGCCCAGCAGAAGGTTGTTGGGGAGTTTTCCTGCCTTTATTAGAGAGTGCGATGTTTGAGGTAGAGATGTGACAAGGTACTTACGATAATGGGAGGATCCATGCTGGTTAGTTCAATCACAACGTGCAGTTTTGTGCCGACTGTCAAGGGGGCGTTTGGAACAATGGTATTGATGGATTTAAAAAAGCCATTTGGGTGGTACTTTGGCAATTGGTCGAATTGGAGGAACTTGAGGTTGTCAGCTTGATGAGCGAGTAGAGTGGTTTATTTTTGATGCAACGGTTTGAGATCGAAAGAGAAGTAAAACACCTTTTCTCTAACCACCGCTGGTGGAGCTGCGATTTCGATCTGTGCTCTGAGGATATGCTCAGGCATCTCGGCAATTATATGTCAAATCAAGCTCGACCAGTGACTTTATTTGTTACAGTACTGCTTCATCGGGGACTGCCCGCCCCCTTTATACGTATGCAACGGACTGTCTTGCTGGTTAATGTTCGAGTCATCGGAGGTATCACGCTTGTGCAGGACCAGCATGTTCTCTCGAGTTGGCCAGTGCAGACGTGGTCTTATAATATCGCGACCAACAATTATTCAGAGGGGAGGATAGTAATGATGAGGTAGGGAAGCTCTAGCATCGATGATTGGAGCTCGCGCAATGAGCCGCAAGAGGCATAGCGTAGATCTTGGCGTAAGAAGCCTCACGTGGAAAGGGCACGCTGAACAACCGACAATATCGACTTTGGCGTACGCTTTGCCTATTGACTGGTCAACTCTAAATTCTTTCTAGAAGATGGTCAATGTTGGTGGGAGGTCGAAAGGGTGTTCAAATTGTCGCAGGAGGCGAGTTAAATGTGGTAAGTTTAGCATCTCCGAGGAACCCAAATTGGCAATACCTGACCTGGACCCTTCTCAAGACGAAACTCAACCCGTTTGCGGGCAGTGCCAAAAGTTCGATTTCGAATGCACAGGGACAAAGGATATCACGTTCGTCGAGGGAACAATTGTGAAGTCCAGAAGAAATGAGAAGAGGAGAAATGTGGCGACCCCATACGCCCCCGGAAATAGCGGCTCTGCTGTTCTTCGAATAAATTCTTTAAACCCATTAAAAGAAAATGAGATCGAGGTCTATATCTGCTATCTTCGGTGGCATCCGATTCTCCGCGGCGGTCCAGTTGCCTTAGCATTGCAGCGCCTCCAAACCAACGAAGTTATCCCAGCTGGAACGAACGCAACAATCATCCGAATATTCCCCCAGACACTCGTGAGCTTTGCTGCCGTTTTCTTTGGCGTTCATCATAGACAAGTCCAAATCACCAACCACGGGTACGCCATGTATGGAGTTGCATTGAAGCGGCTCAACCAAGCGCTATCCGAACCGAAATGTTACACTCATGATGAGATAATACTTTCTGTCGTCACTCTGGCCTTATTGGAGTCTTGGGTCCCCAGCGGCCCGAAACATTATTTGAAGCACATGGCGGGAGTAGAAAGACTACTTGAGCTCCAAGGCCCCAGTCCAAAATCCATGGAATTACATAAAGGCCTACGACATATGATTCTCTTTGTATCACTTCGCACGAGGAAGCCATCGATTCTAGCAAGAGCAGAATGGAAGACAGCCTTCAAGATTAATTGCTCAGATATAGAGTCACAGGAGCAGGATCTGTATGATATTTTAGCAGATTGTACGGCTTTGGTTGCAGAATATGACGGCATTTTAGCAACTTGGGAATTGGGACTTCAAAGAGATATAAAACGGTACGACGAGATAGAGGAGAAAACGCTGGCTTTGCTTGCTCATCTTCGGGCTTGGAAAAGGCGGTGGGATAGCGATGGGAAGAATGCGTACCTCGAAATACCTGCCAATGAAGATAATCCGCCTCCTTTTCTCACGATTTTCGAATTTTCTCAGGATTTGACTGCGACCATGCTATTATTTTACAATTCAGTTCTCATATACGTCCTCAGGATCCTCATTTCCCTCCCGCGCGATAGCAAAGACGAATACATTTCTGCAGAATGGTCGGCAGCTGTAGATATCTGCCGCTGTATTCCATACTACCTTGTTCGAGAATCGCACTTAGATTTGAGAGTCGTTCACTTGGCTATCGTGACCGTGTGGACGACACTTCGAGGTAGAGAGACTGCTAACGGGCGGTGGATAATGGACGTTCTGAACACCCCAAGTAGAGAGCTTTTTGCAAAGGGCTTGTGGGCTGATTGATCATGCTTGGAGTCACGACTTTGATATCGAACAAAGGGAAGACGGGTTCATGCCAGCATTGATGAACTTTGGGACATAAATACCCTCCAAACTCCAGTGGAATATTTGTAAATAAAAATGAATTCTTTAATTCTCTCCTACTTTTGGACACTTTAAAATCCTTTCTACAATCAGAATAGTCTGCCCGGGGGTGGCAATGGTATATTCATGCACTCCCCTATTATGTTCCCAATATTCGGGTAAGCGAGCGAGCGGATGAATCCCCTCCCCATTTTGGCGCGCAAAGCTCGCAACTCCGCCCAAATTCGTGGTCGGTTTGGCAGCCACGTTTCGAATGCAGTCGTCGTATAATCGCTGATGGGAAGGTCAATCTAATGGGACAAGCTGTCAGCGGACTCATGCTTGTTCGTGCGCACCATCTGGCTCCACATACCGCAGCCAGAGTCGCTTGATGAAGCGTATAATGAGAGAGAGGATATTTAGGGGAAAGGGGGAAGAGGGGTTCCCAAATCGCCTAATTAGGCTACACGGGGCCCTGGCCATCCCCCCCGCGGTAGTGTACGCCAGTTGCAAGACTTTGGCCGGGACCTCCGTACTACCAACAGCTACCATCTATTTCAGTCCTAGTCTCGTATAAGAAATTCGCGCGCTTGACAAAAGCCTCACACCTTCAACTTCAAGCACCCCCAACAAGTAAACCCCCCACAACTCTCCATGAGGACTAAAGCTTATCTTCATTCAAGCTAAATCCAATGTCATCAATCTCAGATTCTACGCAGCCAGATGAGGCACAGCTGCTGCCTGCTTACGAGGCGTTACCACGCGAGGAACGCAGTCTCTCTCCCGATGCAAGACGACTGTTCTGGTCGTTGAATGGACCCCTCACCACCTCTCTGTGGGTCATGGAGACGCGCAAAACACCCGCGTCTCGGAAGCCGTACTTCCGACAAATCACAGGCGGCGATACCACGAGTCTGCATCCAGCCTCTCAATCACCGCTCACAGAGCCTAAGGTCTCCTCCGTCACAGTCAGCGTTGAAGAACCCGAGACGTGGGCTGAGGTCTGAGATGAACTGCATCGCGAGCATTGGGACAATATCGATCCTGACACCGCCAAGGAAATTAAAGAATTGACAATTAACGGGGAAATCACGGCTGCTTGGGGTGCTCTTCCCGATTTCAATCCAGAAGAAGATGAGGATGGACCAGTGCATCTGTTGAAATGCTGTGGAACAGATCGACCCCGAGGGAAAGCGGCCAAACTGGTTATCAAGCCAGACGCATCAGAAAGGACCTTTGTCACAATACACGACTATGTATCTGCCGTGCATCCTTGGCTTATGGAGCGACGCGAAGATATCTTGGGTGCTATAGGACTGGTTTGGAATGACGAGGAACCTCTGCCCTCTGATACAAAGCTCATGGTGGACTGCCGTAATCCGGATAACCTGACAATTACTGGCGAGGAGGAATGGATTCGGAGTGTTACTTACGTGATGCGGACTCCGCCACCGCCTGCTCCGGACGATTGAAGGAGTGATTATCTGTATAGCAAGAGGCTGAACCAGCATGTAAATACTGGTGACATGGTATGAGTGTTCAGGGGAAAGAGACTTAGAGTTTTGATGGCCATGTATCGATCGATGATTCATGCTTACTTTAAGCATTTGCAATACCTATCTGGCCAATTCAAGAGCTATCACTTTCATGGTTCAACACAATCGTGGAGGTCCTGAACAACAATATATCAACCCTTCGATAGTAATTCTGAGTCTGACAGCGATGATAACGAATTTCGAGTAAGGAGGAACACGCCGTTCGAGCACGAGTAAGCACAGCCGATGGTCAGACCTACTCCTACGGAGAGAATGTAAGAACATGGAAAGAGCAAAGACACAAGCACGTGCACTCGCATGAATTTATCCGCCTGAAAATTAACCATTGCTTTTAGAGCATAGGTATGCTTCTCTGAGAGATTAAACTTCCCATCGTTGCAACTGTCAAATTTTCAACGCCACCACGGGACTTGACGAACCTTTTCGACCGAATCGACCGAAGGCACAGAAATGCACATCGAAAATTTGTTGTTAGATTGAAATAAATCTCGGAGGAACTGTGGTCAGTCAAACAGAAGACGCAATACTCATACGTGACTCTCGTAACGCAAACCAAAGGTGACGTGCGTTTCTTGGTAGTGAATATTTTGGTGCTTCGTTGTCAGCTTCTGTTGTTAGAGTAAATCCCCACATTACACATTGACCAATTGTTATGTCTTTGTACTCTTAGCTTACAGAGAGAAGGGCCAAAACTCGGATATTAGTTACGCTGGCTCTAGGTTGAAAATATGAGCCACCCCCGTAATCTTCGTTCTAGCAACATTTATCTGATATCAAGTAACTTTACCAACTAGATTAATTTCCGATAGTAGTCTACTTAATATTTTAAATGCCTTCTCCCCTTAAACCCCTTCTCTTTTTACGGCTCGTTATAAACTTTTTAATTCCCAGATGACTTCTTTTAGAGTATGAAAGCTTCGTGCGAGCCGTAGGAGAACTAGAAATTTCTACCAAGTAGGGTTTAATAATACGCTATTCTAGGGAATCGTTCTCATCCTAATGAATATACCGCATGGGTCCCCCGCCTTGCAGGGTTCCTGTCGCATGCACGCGACTTGGCGGTACTTGTGCAGATCCTTGCAACTCAACTTCACGTTTATCTTAACCCTCGCCCTATCTTGTGAATGTTTCCTCATACTTCTTCACAGTCACACAACATTTATCTCATCGATATACTCTTCCCCCCTTCACCAATCCTAACCTTAAGGTACCTGCCAATTTGAGATCAGGGCACAGCTTCGTTGGTTGGCAATTTGGCCTCTGCTGGGCCGCAAACCAGACACTACGATTAATCGGAGACAATAATCTCCCGATGGCGAAGGCGGGAAAGTCGTGCTACTGGAAGATCACTTCACGTGCCGCATCACTGTCTGTACTTTGCCTCACAGCTCGTTGTACCATTCTCATTGCGAGAAAACAGCCCTTGGTTGTTTTCTCAGAAGTTTGCGGAAACAATGTTTTGCTTTGCCCCGGCTCCAAATCTCCACCCTTCGTCCAAAACGTTTTTACTTGATGGTAATAATATGAATTAGTCGTTCATCGCCAGTTATGGAAAAGAGATGACCATGAAAAATTCCTCATTTGTGGCGTATGGGACCTCATCTTCATTCCTTCCGATGATGCTTAGCCGTTCAGAAGCTCTGGAGATTATTCGATGTTGATTTCATCCACTATCTTCTGAGATCCTCCGATGCTAGTTCCATCTGTAACATATTTTTATCCAAAAATAGATCATATCAGAGCGTCGCGGAGAGAGAGGCACAGTCTGACTCTCCCCGGACCTCCCACGTCTTACCGAACCTCTGGGAGCCAGAGCGTATTTCACATGCGCGGCCTACTCACAACGCACATTTAATTTATTTTCTACTAGGATCATTGAGCTTTTGCCTCTCTTGTTCCCCTCCACATTCCCCCACCTTCCTTCCTTGTCTTGTGAAGAGCTGAGCAATGTTAGTGACCTTCCTTCCTCACCACTTTCCTGGTAACCTCCCAATCCTTTAGATCTTACGCAACATCACACCAAAAGAGCGGAGACTTCCGTCTTGCCCTGCAACAGCAATACTTGCTTTCAGATGCAATCCGATTGGCACTTTGATTGGCTGACGGAGGTTCCTCGGCCCGGCGCTGTACGACGTGAGCGTCCATAATGATCATTACCATAACGGCGAAGTCATTGCTATGTCTACAAGCTGCAATACGCTAACCTTATAAGAAACTAGATAATAGGAACCTAGGCTTATTCCTAGTTATCAAGTCTATAGAGTATCATCTTATGAACTAAAGCTTCCGAAATCCTTTTTAATATGCCTAGTATTCTATTCCAATCTATCACGCCTTAATCCAGATAGGTCAGTACTATAATCGCACTCAGATCCAAGCGTTAATACAGCTACACTATGCAAAGATGATCAAAGCCACGCCACATAAGCCCCCTGAGAAACAGTCCAGGAACGACTCCAAGTCTTCACTCTGTCCAATGATAGTTGCAATCAAATGGAATTAATATATATGTTCCTGCTTCGTACTCCTCTCAGACTTCGCCTTTTGTAAGCCTACTTTAAATCCCCATGTTTACAAACATGCCATTGGTTCAAAATGCTTAACTCTTGTCTTATACTAGAAAGTCTTGTACATGGATATTAACGATTGAGGACTTGGCTCTAGGCTATACGAGAGGTTCGACCTAATAGTTTTATTACAGATTCATTTGTATCAACAAGTCTTCTAGCTATATAAGCAGAGCATTCTCCCAGATAGTTTCTCCGTTCAAACAGCGACACTCACACACATCCCATCACGGGTAGCAACATAGCCTTGACGGCTCCACACTCCTTAACTTCTACGAATCTTTGATTACTTCTTCAAAATGTCTTCCTTCATCACTTTGACAGTAGCGTTCATTCTCCCTCTCCTCGCTCTCTCCTCCCCACTACATTTCAACAGCTCCTCTCTATATTCCAACGCCTCCTCCCCTTCCATTGCAGACGCTCCATTCCCCAAGCGTGGTCTCATATTCCACAATCCTTCGTCTCAGTACATTCAGAACTGGAATGGGGCCGGCTCTCAGGTGAACTGGGCCTACAACTGGGATAGCGTTATGGACGATCACTTCCCAGAGTGGGCGGAATATATTCCTATGTTGTGGGGTACCGGAAATGATCACACTTCTGGAGTTAGTCCTCCTCCTCCTCCTGTTTCATCTGTATTTCATTCAAGATGAAAGCTGACAACCCAAAAAGTGGTCCAATAATGCAAACTCGGCTCTCTCTCGCGGTTCCAGGCACTTGATGGCCTTCAATGAGCCTGACGGCTGTATCAGTGGTGTCCAAGCTTGCATCAGTGCCCAAGATGCCGCAAACGCATACATGCAATACATGATGCCGTTCGCAAACAGGGCCTCGCTCGGCGCGCCAGCCGTCTCGAACGGCGCCTCTGGTCTCCAATGGCTCAGAGACTTTCTCAGCGCTTGCGGCTCGCTCGGATGCCGTATCGATTTCGTGCCGGTGCATTGGTACGATAGTGCGACGAACATTGCGTATTTCCAGAATTACTTGAACGAGGCCCATGACGCTGCTGGCGGACGGCAGATCTGGCTTACTGAGGTAAGATAGCTTGTCCCTTCCCCTACCTTCTTTTTTCTTGTTGTTGACAAATGCAGCAGTTCAGTGGCTCCGGCACCGAGCAGCAACAAGAGAGCTTCTTGCAGCAAGTCATGCCCTGGATGGACCAACAATCTTGGATCTTCCGCTATTCGTGGTATTGGTGCGACCCCAGCGTCAACCCCCCCATGGTTGATGGCAACGGAAATCCAACCAATCTGGGCAATGTCTACGCCTATACTGGGTACTAAATCAGCCCGCCTCGTTTCTCTTCATTTTGTGTACAGAGATCTACTTGGGCTTTCCGATGATCTTCTTGCCACAAAATAAGAAATGGAGAGAGGAGTTGGCGAGAGCAAAAGATTGAGAACGTTTGATGACTGATACTGGGCTTTTCTTTTTTTTCTTTTCTTTTTCTTTTTTGGTTAAATTGTATCTCATCGCGTCCCAACCTTCATTTCTGGCTTTGGATCTTGTCGGGCTTTCATTGCGGAGATCCTTTGCAGAGGGGAGGATGGTGGAGAGAGGAATGTGGTGGTTTGATACAGCTTTCTTTTTATTTCAGAAATCACAAGCTAGTCCTTAGAAATTAGGAAGTCACTTTTACACATTTGAGGGTCTGAAATGCTTGGTGCGGCGAATATTCACTACTTAGAGTTCCAACACCATTTCACAGAGTAATAAGCCCGAAAACGGTCTAGCGTCAAACTTTCATTCTCGTTATAATACTCTTGGTGCACCCTTTATCTGTCAGCAGGACATGCAATGTTGGCTATGCTTTCATTATTGTGGCCCCTTGCATACACCATGTGCAGGAATCTGCTGTTGCTTTGAGTGTGTATCTTTATTCATAGAGAATAAGAACATTCTCAAAAATCCGCTAGGATTAGCATAATGACTAGGACATTGAAGTAGAGGACAGGTGAAGCTGATGTCGTCAAGGTGGGATTGTTATCAGACTCTCCTTTCATCCAGCTTGGAGTAGCCAAGTTAAGAAAGTTCTTTCTTATTCAGACAAGAAATTATGGCTGAAAACTTATGGCAGCAGAATTGGACTCATCGGCCCTATTATGCAAAATGCGACCTAGACTATTATAGCACAGCTCTAGCTCTTCACCTATCTTCTCTACTTCGCTAGTCTCGAAACCCTCTGGAGCACATGCTTATATCGTTCTTGTCAACTCCCTCGATCTCAAAATCCTCCTATCTCAATCATACTCACTACCTGCTCCCTCTATAAACTAGACCAGAATCAAGATATGCACTTGGTCCGGCTCTTGGTTCGAAAGGAAGCCACAGCGATTGCCAGGAAAAAGTATTTCTGAGATTTCCAGGCACCGTAATCAAAAACTTCTGGACTCCTTTTGCTAGGGTCTTCTACCTGCTAGAAACGTGTCTCTTGAAAATTTGTATCATTCAGTAAGAAACCACTGAATAGGGAGAGTTTTTCGTGTAATATAGAAGAAATAAATAGGACGACCAGGACGTTGCTTATCAGTAATCACACCTTCGGCAAGCCACCATTCAGCCTTGTGGTAGTGGTGCACTTCATCTTCCAATGAGCACCACACATCGGCAACAACACCACACAAGTGTGTGGCCTTTTCACCACACTGCTTCTTATCGTCTTATCAAGACGGAAATTTCTTTTTTCGCCGTCGCAACCCCTCACTCGAGGGTATATCAATTGAAAACTATTCAAAGCCGTAAAAATGCCAAGTTCTACCGCGCATCGAGTCCTGACGATATAGCACAGCTGCAGTCTCTGCTGTACCCTGCATAACGCTCCACTATGCATCTAAAATCTGTAGCGACCGCCCTCACCTTGATCAAAACACACAGCCATCACGACACAGAGCCACCCAAAGTTTACGAACCCCACAAAATCATCACGATAAAAACCGTCGAGGAATTGGACCAGATTCTCGACGACCATCATCACCGGCGCGTCGTGGTGTTCTGTGTGACAACGAATTACAAAGATCCGGATGTGAGCGAAGAAGGCTGGTTCCATCACTATGGGATGCTGAACGATGTTCATTTCGTGCGCGTGAACTTGGACGTTTCGTGTACCCTGGAAGACAGGCTTCAACCGAAGGTCAGACCTTGCTGGGTCACGTTTCACAAGGGCGAGGAGACGGGATGGAGCTCGGGCGGCATGAAACGTTTTCTGCAGTTGCATTCGGAGAGAAAGGGGTTCGGTTTAATTGACGGCGGACGAGAGTGTATCTGGAGTAATGAAAGGAGAGTCGGAAATTTCGAGGTTTGGTGGTGGGTTGGAAGTGATGCTAATATCATATGTTGGGCCGGATGCGCTTCTTCATAGTTTCTATATTTGGGTGACTGTAGAGAATGAATGGATTGCATAGGTGTATGAGAACTCCATCCATCGTGA
Organism: Stipitochalara longipes BDJ; assembly: GCA_009732865.1. Lineage (NCBI taxonomy): Eukaryota > Fungi > Ascomycota > Leotiomycetes > Helotiales > Hamatocanthoscyphaceae > Stipitochalara > Stipitochalara longipes. The sequence continues at coordinate 307,447 of ML769349.1, read as the reverse complement.
AAATCCGTGAAGCCGTCCATCTCGCTAAGCTAGTTGGGGTGGGTCTTTGAAAAGGGGGCTTCGACAAGCCACGTGACAAGGCGTTTGGTCTTCCGGAAGAGCGTCAGCGAAGATGAGAGGGGTTGAAATAAAATCAAAGAGGTGCCAAGAGAAACAACACATGTTTCGATTTTCATTACATGTATGCAAGGCGGGAGATGGTCAAGTGCGGCGGATGAGAATCAGAGGCATCACGTGATGCTTGAAACGAAACTCTGTTTCCAATAACGCTGTCCCGTCTTGGAAAGCCCGACTGTAGGCCAATCAGTAGATCATCTCCAGATCCTCCATAGATAATCCGCTTGTGGGGGATATGATAACCATTTGACCTGACCAAGCATCTGATAATGAAGGGGCTCGCTAAACCTGGCGTTTGCACGGCCCCCGCGCGTCTCAGGTCGGCCGAATCAATCGTTATGGCGCCACTTCCTCCCTTTCTATTCGCCCACGAGCCTACATCTCACCTCCTGCATCCTGAATGCCGTCTCAACTTTCTCCAACCTGAAGCCTCTTCCGGGCCCTAGCGTCAAGACTCCACCTGTTAAAGTTGCACGCGGATGTGAAGGATCCTCAGATCCTAGTCTCCCGCCGGCACCTAACGCTCGGATCAGTCTCATGTATGCTGTCTCTAACTCTCATTGGATAGACCCCAGCTAGTTCCTGGAACATCAAACTTATCAGATTGTTTCCCTGCAGCCATGGGGTCTCGACAGCATGATCTCGCAGGGCCTAATGGTAGTTGGTAATCGACGTCTAGATGATTACTGGTCAGTAAGTGTGTAACGCTGTGAGTAAAGGCTCCTTTAGGAATAGATCCTCAACTGCCAAAAGCACACCCGCCAGGTTGCACTGTTACACTTGTGTATCATAGTTGATACTCCAAGTGACCCCGACCTCGCTGAGACCTGCTCAAGGACTCTCAGGATTGGATTTTTTGCCTTTCTCCGTATCCGAAAAGGGAGGGTGACCATGCACCTCGCTCTTCTGTGACGGGGTTGTGAGTTTGAAGTGTTCGTCTGATCTCTTGCCACCGATCCAAAGTCAATATATACCTCCTCAGTTCCCTCCTTGTCCTTCTCGAAATCTCTCAAACTATCTCTTTCCGCCCCCGCAAAAACTAATTGTTTCAATCTTCACTTCAAACCTAAAGCTGGACTTTTGCTAGACATTTTATATTCTACTTCAAGATGTATTTCGCACTCCCACTCATGCTCGCTGCCGCTCCTTTGGCACTCGCTCAATATAACTATGGCTCCGGCAGCGCCAGCACCACAACATCTTCTTCCTCTTCTGCAGAGACATCTTCCTCGGGACCACTCCACGTCGTCAAAGTATCGAACTCAGCTGGAGACCTCACCTTTACTCCCAACGATTTCACCGCCGCTGTAGGCGACACCGTCGAATTCCACTTCTACGGCCCTAAGCACTCCGTTGCGCAATCTACCTTCGCCTCTCCATGTGCGCCAGCCAATGCCAATGCATTCTTCAGCGGCCCAATCACCACCTCCGGCACTGGCGTCAACAGTGAGATCTTCACCTTGAACATCACCTCCACTGCTGCGATCTGGATCTACTGCGCCGTTCCCTCCCATTGCGAGAGCGGCATGGCTGCTGTCATCAACGCACCGTAAGTCAACTCCCACTTGCAGATATTTCTATCAAGCACTAACACACTCGCAGAGCTGATGGATCGAAAACTCTTGCCATGTACCAAGCTGCTGCCGCCAAGGTTTCTGGCACGACTGCCCCGAGCACCGTCCAAGGCCTCATCCAGGGTACGCTCAGCTCATCTACCACATCATCGACCTCAAGCAGTGCCGCCTCGCCGTCCGCTACAAAGAACGCCGGTGTTGAGGCGCGCGGAGGTGTTAAGTGGGCTGCGCTTGGATTCACTGGTGCTGCGGCAGCTCTCTTCGGTAGCTTGATTGTCTAAACAAAACGAGGAGAATTTTTGAGACGAAGATGGGGAAGAGTGCGAGAAGTCATGATTTGACGAATTGTACTGTACGATGGGGGTTGTACACGGGGGCGGTTTACAGGAGTTTCTGTGGGGATTGTAGTTTTATTCAAAATTGAAAACTTTTTCTAACCTTTTACACTTGACCCGGTTTCAGATTTGGAAGTGCATAAAGCTTGTGTTACTCCACTGCATTAGTGAGCTATGTAAGCCGATCATATACCATCCTAGAGTGTACTACGTGGTTTTACATCTTCTCGTTATTGTAAAGAGGCTATTCTGCGTTCTCCGTTAGAGACGACTGTTTAGCCTGCGAGTATATAACTGAATAGGCTAATATATTTGTGAACATCCTAAATATTTCTCGAAAACACACCCTCTTAGCAGAATTGAGAATATAGCGAATATTACTGCTGCAGAACAATCTTTCAAGCATTAAATTTATGCATTTGTTGTTTTCATTTTTGACCGAAGATAGTCTAGAGTACAATCGTGATAGTACTCAGCTTTAAACCTCTGGAAGATCTGATGTGATACTAAAACGAAATTACACTGTTCTAGCGCTAAAAGAGTACTCCATCCATGCCACTATACAATCTTCACAGTCTTAGTCTCAGTCTCAGAGTTTTCCTCCCACAGCACTACCAACTTTTCATCCATACAACATAGCAAACCAGCTCGTTCATACGTGGCCAGCTCAGCCGGTGATTTAATCAACACCAGATAGTAAGTCCAGCAATTCGAGGACATTCTTTCAAGGAATCGAGCAAGCTTCAAGCAATACATCTCGTGTCGGGAATTCTTCCCAAGTTGGACATCTAGATATAAATACAAGCTATTCATGTGACCCTGACTTTCGGCTATAGATATAACGCGTTCCCCTGTGAGATCTTTGTAAGATAGGGACATTGAAGATAGTTGCTCGCGTAAGAAGAGGTACCCCGAAGATATCTCCCCAGTGGGATCAGGCCCGGCTGGGATACACTGGGCACTGATAACATCTGCAAAAATCGCATAGTCCCCAGGTTGGCCATCGGGTCCATGTCCAATAAAAGAATGATAGCCAAGCTGCGCGCGATCAACTGATGCCCATGACCAGGTTGGGGCTTGCCAAGGTGTGCACCTCGCTCCGGGCGTTTCACATTTCCAGAGGAGATCCGTAATTAAGCTGGTCTCTCATAGCCCAGCCAGATAATTTCCCATACCAAATTCTTGCATCTGCTTTGCCAGCCCAGACAAAGCCGGTAGTTTGTCTTTCTTGAACGTGAGTTTGAGAAAGTAGTATTCAGTGACCATGGTACGCCATCTTGAAGGAAGAGTCGAAGGCTCTTGAAATGCATCTGAATGGAAATTCTTCAGGGAATTCCTCCTGGACTGACAAGCGCCTTCGCAATCGTAGTGCTCTTTGCATTCCCATAACAGCTCATTATTGGCCAAATGAAGGACTCGAGTTGACAGGAGGCATTCTTGATAAATCCAACCGCGGCTGAGAAGGGAAAAGTCGTGTTCGTTAGCAATCACGTCTTCGGACCAGTATTGCGAGTGTGGTATTCGCCTGCGTGCAAACAGTCTGGATGTTTGTGATTTGTGTCGGGGAAAACTTAGTTCCTGAGAAATGTATACCGGCGATGGAATCGAAAAGCACCCTCCTTCATCGTCCCTCGATTTTGTTGCAGCAATGGTTAGGTACGCGTTCTGGTAAATCTTTGCCATTTTCGCGGATTCCTTGCCCCAATCTTCAAGGTCATCTTGGATAATGCATAATGAGTCTATCTATAAGAATCGTATCCCTAACCTCCTAACAATGACCACAGCATCTTGGAAAGTTTTCGGCAATGAATTCCAAGTAATTTTCAACAAAATTTGCACTAAGGTAGCTGTAGTGGTCGTGATAACTTCGGAATCTCCCCAACAATGGCTTAGGCAAACATAGTAGTCGTTCTCATTCTCACTTTCGTATAACTTGATACCTTGGTCATACGATTGAGATGCACCAACATCCAGAACGCGAGTAGGCAAAGGTTGCTTCAGAGCACGTCCACAAGAGTTGTGAAATTGTGTACATTCATGCAACTGCTGAATTGCCCACTTCCAACTGGCGGTTGATGATGTGTCACCGGATGTATAGGACATGGTTGGGATTTTCATTCCATTATAATATATAGATGAATCTCCTAAAAGATAAAAGTATATCGTGAGCTCAAAACCCATCTAGAGCTAAACACTGATGTCAAAGCTTGTAAATTACGTACCATCTAGGGTAAAAAGGTCAATATTAATACCCGAGCCAACTCTCGGCCGACCTTCTGGAAGCCATCGTAGCTGAAAAACAGTTACAATACCCTCAAATCTGAATTTCCTGGATTCATAAGCTGGGATACAGCATCTCAATGCTTCCCGAAGCAAAGAGCACATCGGACAATTCTTGTCTGCCGCAGCTTCAAGCTCAGAGACAGCAGTGAATGATGTTTCTTCGCCCTTTCTGAACTTCTTGCACATATTGCAGCCTCGAGGCCCACGAATTCGAGTGTACAGTTCTGCGATATATCGAGCTAGCTGCCTCATCATCGGAGCAGCTGGAGAGGCTTGGGAATCGCTATCATCTTGAGCCAGTAGGCAGAAAATCTGCACCAATGCAAGTAGAAGTAGGTCCTACAATAAGGCCTGTTGTGAGTTTCGGGGCTCGCACATTGGTTCAGGCTGGTGAACAGATCTCGTCTCTAATTGCAACTCGCCTCAGGTGCGAGTACGGGAAGCGAGCACCAGCGCATCCGCTAGCGGCCGCATAACACCTACCCTCTGCTCCCTTTCTTGGGGACTCTTTCCTTTGCTCTATCTGAGACTAAATTTTGATAATTCTAGCTTATATTCCTCCTTTAATCAATTAAGAACTCAGTAATAAGATCTGTTAACAAGAATAGAACACTACTAGTGCCAAGCAGTAATCACAACATCGTTTGTAGGGTAAGATCTTCATCACGTAATACGTATGGAGGCTGTAACACCCTGCGCCCACCCGACCACGTCGAAACAGTACGGCGAAGCCAGGCAACGATTTCTGCACCGCCGATCCATACACGCCAAGATGCAGAACGTGTTATGTCATATCACGCCCAAGCCCCCTCCTGTCTGGCATTTGAACACCTTTCTTAACTCTCCCCTTTCTGGAACTCTATTTCATTCATTTTTGGGAGGTTTCGAGCTATCAAACAGCTAATATGTCGAGTTTCGAGAAAGTCGAATTTTTGAGTGAAAGTGATGGGTTGTCGGACGTCGAATCAGAGGATTATGAGGTCAAGGTGTCATCTGAGGATGATTTAATAGGATCCTGTGATGTCCGACCATACGCAGATGACGAAGAAAATTCCAGGGGATATCATCGAGCACCACAAAAGTCCAGAAACTTCAGAAATCGAATAACGCGAGTTCGTGAAGGCATCTTCACTATAAGAAGCTTCACTTGCATCATCTTGTTGGCTTCGATCCTTGCACTTGGCCTCTTACTTGCTTCGAGAATAATTCTGAACAAGAGGCCATACTCCTGGAGAGAACATCGCATCAATACATTATCGGGAGTGATAAGTACTGCTGGAATAATTGTTAGTTCACCTTTCATCACCAATCATGATCTGGAAGACACACTGATTTCGTGATCCAATTCCAGATCCTGGCATCCTTTGCATGCGCGGCTATCAATCTCCTTTCGATAACGAACAACCTTATTTCAACATTGCTCAATATCACCGTTGATATTGCGCTTCCCATATACCTTCTCCAAGCTGGACTTGGCCTCTTTGAAGACGAGCGAGGACGGTGGTCTTATGAGGCTAGGGATTGGTGTGCTAATCCGCATCATGGAGGATGTGTTCGGCTGGTGCACGTTCTCGGTTCCTTGAATGAGACAGCTGGATATATAGCTATTGGCATCGCGTACGTAAGAGATCACATCCTGTCCCATATTTTATATTTTTTGTGATGCGATGAAACCCCTGGTGGCTTAAAAAAGATAGAAGCTGACAATGCGAGCGTGTAGGTTCATTCACATTGGCCTGTTTCTCACAAGACTCGTCACTCTCTCGCTTCCTTGTTGCGGTTCTAAACGAAACTCTTCCTTGAGGGCCTCACCGATAATTGAAGATTTTAAATTCTCGTCCGAGATTTAACGTCATTAACGAATAGAGACAAACATGAGCAGAGAAGGACGGTGAGATGATACCCAAGCCAAAGCGTTGGTAGAATTCGAGGAAATATTAGGTAGCCCGGCACATGAAATATGGAATCGACGAAAGTCTTCATTTCCACGGGATTGGGAAGCAGCACGGCATATGCACTAGAGAATAAGTCTATACATACCATTGCTTCCCTCCCCCCAAAACCTACGTGCTCAAGTATTTCAACTCCGCTTTGAATCCCTCTTCACCCTTAAGTGCCGCTCGCTTTATCCAGTTTTGACACAGGTCGATCTCATCTTCATCTCCATAATAACTGGTCGGCACGCACCCCACCTTTATCGTGATTTTATCGCCTTCTTTTGGTTCCTCTATTGTCTCAGGTATGCCATGTCCACCATCCACATCCACAAACCACACCGTCAATTTCTTATCCCCCTTCCCACACCTACTCCACTCTCTCCTCAAATCAACCTCTCGTACTCCATCAGCTCTCGTCAACACCAAGGTCTCCAAGATATCCAACGCCCCAATATCCCGCCAAAAAGTCTCGGACGTAAGATCACAATTATACAGCGCAAGCGTCTTTAGTTTCGGCCACAAAGACCATACGTTGACTCTTGTTCTATATGTATGCCAATCTTTATCATAGCTTAAGAACAACTCGTCGCGCGCGCTGCAGAATAACTCCACAGAAGTGAGTGGTGCGAAACTATCGTGGAGTATTCGGCGGATACCGAGGTCGTCGTCTTCGGGATAGAGGCTTCGGAGTGGCATATCAATAACGAGGTGGCGGAGGATTGGTCCGAGAATTGTGAGAAGATTGTATACATCTTGGGCGGTAGGGAGCTCTTCGATAGTATCGTTGAGGAATGGAGAGAGGTAGAGAGAAGTCGCGTGCAGGGCCGTAGAGTGCGTTCGCGTGAGAGATAATTGTGCAGTTGAAGTATCAGCAAAGTATGCTGTGAGGGACTCGATAACGCATCGTAGACGGCGGGGCGAGTCGATGTACAAGCAGTGGGTGTAGAGGAGTCGGCGGGCCGCGGGGTAAATTATTCGTGCTGTGCGAGTCAGCGCGAGTAGTGTCTTCGTTATCGTATGCGAGGCCTCATAAGCAAGTGGTCCATTGGTGTTGGAAGGGACGACGAAGTCGATGATACAAAGAATGATATCTGCGGGCAAGAAGGGTTGCGATGTTTCGTCTGACATTTTGTGCTGGAGGTTATTGAGGGTAGGTTGGAGGCTTGGAGCTCCGTTTTCGCCGAGGCACTGATCAGCGGGATCGCTCCAGGGTTTACGGCTTTAGCCAATGGGAAGCTTCCGTGCACTCAGGGCACTTTACTTCCTGAAGCGGGCCCTAAAGCGAAGGCATGAAAAGGGGTAATCAAAATGAGAAGGGATGCGCAGCGGGTGAATACCTGACCGGGGAAGTCAGTAAGTGAGCGTTGATGGCTGATCACCAGACAAGAATTTTGTCTCGTCCGCATGGAGCTCGAAATGGCTCCGTCTCACGTTCTTGTATATAGGCGTCGACAGTCACACTCGAAATAACCTCATAAGAGTCCATTTCGGTTCTAAATTCAAATGTAAAAGTAGTCCTTCTCTTAATCGTATTCCTTATATATCCCAAGAACCTGCAGGACACAGGCTATGAATACTCACAAAACACCATATAAAACCTAGCTTACGTATGAAGAAAGGCTACAAACTAACGCTCGACAAAGTACAAGAATCCGAAAAGCAACAAGGTTAAAATAAGCTACTATGGAAGGTGGCAAACTCTATGCTCAGAGATAGCCTTGTCGCCTAGGGGAGGCGGGCCTTAATAACATACAACCGAATTAAATGTATATATTGGGACTCGGTAATCATATAGCCAAGCGAAGATCATCTCGGCTTTTACTGACCAAGGGAGGTCTCGCTTGCTTAAGGCAAGATGAGCGAATGAAGAGACTCAGCTGCTCTCTAGAGAGGTTGCAACGATCCGTCCTGTTCTCTAAAATATCTCAACACTTCGTTCCGCTGCTCTTGCCTGTGTGAATACTTATCTTGTAGATATTAAAACCTGTCACTCACCCTGTAACCCTAAGGAATGCCAAACGTGTCAACACAGGGGCGTTAGATGTAACTAGCTAGACACGGTACAACAAAAAGTATTTTCATTTAGTCTTAAATTTGTATATCCCCAGAACCAGGCGCACCAACCGCCTCCCCAGCCGATATAGCCAATATGCCGTCGCCAGCACAAATCCCGAAACGCCCCACACTACCCAAAACCAAGTAGGGATAACAACCTTCTTCGTATCTGGAAATCTTCCATCCTCGTCAATCAAATCCGTAGAATTTTCCGGTGGCAGTTCCGTGCCCAGTTTCTCGAACTTCATCGTGCCACCAGCGTCCATCTGCGGTACTCTGTTCGGCCGGTACTGCATCCTCCAATTTCCGTCAGGGTATCTCTTAACACGGGGCTGTGATATCCAGAACTTGAGCGTGGACTGCGATACGATGTAGCCGAAGACCCAGACAGAAGTAAACACAACCGTAGTATACCGCAACGGTGTGGGCAGTTGTTTCTCGTCGCTGGTATCTTCTAGTCGTTTCCGTAGATCGGCAATCAGGACCGGGAAGAGCATCATAGGTTCCTGAAGTGTTATGGGAAGCAATGAATAGCCCCAGAAAGCGCTCATATACTCGAACTCGACCAGGATGCGCTCATCAACGCCGTGGAGGCGGTACCATAGGCGCATCAGCGGAACAACAAAGATGGTGTACAGCCGAGCCGCGGTGTAGGATAGTACGTGCTGAATCGGAATGGCGATGAGTTTGTCCTTTGGGAAATCCTCTGAACACATCTCGTAGGCGAGGTGGCTGACGAACGTCTGGCAGTTGTTGACGTATAAGTCGTATGGAATGTTGACGTTGCGCTGGAAATACTTCGTTCCTACATCCCATCAGGCTCCCGCTAAATCAGCTTTCAGGTCTCTCGGGTACTAACCAGTGTTTTCAATTTCTTCGTTCGTCCACTGCGTTTTGCCAATTGCCAAGCGATGAAGCACCTCCGCGTTTCTGGAGCCATCCCAATGCGAAGCTCTCAGCCTCGTGTACGGCGGTGTGGGGTGGCGTTGTAGCTCGAAGCAGGTATCCTCCGTCAGGACCGCCCAGTGCATGACCCACCCGACGGCCGCTATGTGTCCCACCGTATGCATCAGTATCTTAACGAATGTTTTTCGGATGGAGCCAATGTCTTTGATCGGGACCATGACTATATGGACAACGCGCTCAGGTCGGGCCTCTGAGGCGGGCAGGCTAGTCTCGTCCATCGAGATAAGAGTGCCGTCGCAATGATGATACGATATACTTAGGGTCCACGTGAACGATGCTATATCGACGTGATGTTTCAAGTCCTGCTCCAAAGGGGTTCAGCTCAAGCGCTGGGCGTCTGTCGGATGCCTCAGGCTGCACAGACTGATGCGCCACAAGGCAGCTTCCAATCCGTATTATCGCTTCCTCCCAGAGCGCGACGCTTTGCGTAGGAAAATTATTCGAAACTCATCCAGTGAACCAAGATCTTGGTACCAAGTGATGGATCTGACCCTTTCCTCGCTTGCTGCCAGTGCCGCCGCAGCCCCAACATTCCTCGTTAGCCTCATCATCACATGTATCCTAATCCTCTTCGTTCCGTGGAAAGCAAATCACAAACCACTAGACGCCCTTCTAAACAGCGCAGAAGACAAGAAAGAAGCCTTAACAAAAACCTGGAGGGAGCAGAAAATCAGTGAACTCACCTCCGTCGGCGTCGCGGTATTCCACTCTCCATGTACTCTCCATCTCCCTTCAATTAACATATCCCCAGTGCGCCATCCTCTCTAGCATCGTTACCGGTGCCATTGGCTGGCCATTTGACGCCTCTACGCCGGCACCCCCATGGAGCACCAAGGCGGCGTGGTACTCGAGCTTGATTCTTGGGTTAACTGCCATCAGCAGCGCCATGCAGCAGAGCCTGACGCTGTACCGGCTGGGCTGCTACGAAGACTGCCTCCCGCGCCTGCGAGGAATTCTCGGAAAGAGGCATCGTGGAGTCGATGGTTCGACGTTCTGGACGGTGCGGTGGAGTCAGATGGTCGTGTGGCAAGTACCCGTGATGTTACTTAACTTTGCAATTTTGTTGTTTGTGGGTGGGGTGATAGGGATGCTGTGGGATAGTGCAGTGAGGGCGGTGCATGCTGGGGGCGGGTTGAAGAGTGACGATGTTAAGGTGTGTATACCGAGATGTTTAGTATACCCCGTGCTGATGTTGATAGATTGTTGTTGTTGTGGGGTCGTTTACGGCATTTGCATTCGTGAGCTACGTGTTCGGGATGCTCTTCCTTTACTATCAGACTTTCCAGAATGTGGTTTGAGCCTATCGGGAGTTAAGATGGAAAGATTTGGCGCTGAGGATCCGACAATGTCAAGTCTAGGACCTATGAGGTGCACGATGCCTGTAATTGTGGCTGGCGCTCGAATGCTCAAAGACAAATTCTTAATTAGGAATATCAGACAACTATCTATCTAGCGTTTGATTTCATGGGGAAGTTTGATCCTAGGTGCGAAAGCCAGTAGGTCCATACAAAATAAGGGCATTGTATGCAGCAAAAATCCCCGTCAAGCCCAACAAAGTCTTGAAAGGCTTGAAGATAAGCCACTTTATAAGAAAGTATCCCGTTCCCAAGAAAATCACGTTTCCCAACCAGGGTACATCAAAAAGGGCTGAAATTATGGCGAAACTGGAGCCGATATACGCATTCGAATGGACTAGGGTGAAATACAAAAATTTCTCTTTAAACTTGTCGGAAACGCCGGCCTCCATAAGTTCAGGCGCAAATATATAAAAATCGTGCCCATGGGTCCTGTCTTGGCAAAGTAGCTTTACCATAAGCTTTGAGCATAGTGTTTGGCAGTTACTGCTTAGTAGCCTATATGTTTGAAGCTCCTTGGCAATCGTTTGCCCTACATATCGTAATATCCATGAGCATTTGAACCCGTGTACTCCGGGGTATTGAAGCTTATTTACGTACCCATATTGCAGATTTCTTCTTCAGAATAGTGAGTATAGCCCATCATGTTTACCTGGCGTATCGATCTTGCGGGTTCGTCGATTGAATTCGCTTCAAATGCCACAGTATTGTCTTCGTGCACCCGCGCGAGCTCGAAATATCGACCTTCAATCCTCAGAGCCCAGTGTCGAATCATAACAGGATCCTCGGGTTTTCCGTCTCTCCCAAGCATCCAGAATCCACGCTCGTCACTTGGAAGAAACGGGCCTATAGGTTTGCGTCGTGCTAGCGCGTATCTGGCTCCCGCCGCAGCCTCAGCTGCGAGCTGTGAGACTACGAGATGCACAGCAGCTGCTGGTTGCTCAGATGACATTTTGAAGACACTAGAGGCTGATTGCAATAGAGTAGTAAATAAAGAACTTGCAGGTTTCCAAGGAGTGTAAGGTGATGTGTGTGATGTTGTCTGCCTAGTGCGAGGGAAAAAAAGCAAATACGATACTATAAATAGAGCTGAGGTTGGGCGGAATTTACAACATAGAGGCAAATCTCGAGGACGATCATTTCATAGCTATCGCATCAAACTACATGAAAAAACTACCGAAAAAGGCAGAGATACTTGCTTCTATATATGTATATATCTTTTTGGTTGTCTTCGCGCTATAGCAGTCGACTTATCGTGCAATTATTTCCATCTTGAAAAGGCAGGGCTAGAGATTAGTGTATAGAATAAAAAGGCTATTTAACTGGACAGAGAAACATATTAGGAGGTAAATGACTTCTCCGTTTCTTCTCTCATACGTTGGAGATGCCGAATGGAGCTATCAGATCGCGATCGAAGCTCACGCCGCATTACTATGGTAAGTGTATTAGGCATAGCTGTCAGGTATTGAAGCTTAGGCGCCTTCTTCGATGCAACATTGACAGCTCTGAGGATTTGCTTCTGTTTGCTTCTTCCGTATGGTTAACTTGATATTTCAGCATTAAGGCCTGAGTCGCTTCGACCGTGAGAAATAAGATACGGTAGATGAAAGCCTTTAAACCTGAGTTTCGACGTCATGGAGAAAGTCGGGTAAGAATGGAGTCTGTCCAAGCATTTAATCCGCACCAACTCCATGCTACAGATATCTTGCCACTACCCAGCGAGCACTGATGCATCCTGCCGTACTCTGAATATCGCCATACTGTCCACGTTCAACTAATTGTTTGCCCTCATGATGAATAAGCCTTAGCAACCGAAGACTTCGTGTTTGCCCAACTGGCCAAGATTGAAATTACTTCTTACGCTGCGGCAATGCTGTTTCTTCCATAGTTGCCGCCTTTACACCACTTAAACGAATACTCGCTCTTACCGTCGTTCCATTGCCGACGCTAAATTTGTCTTCCAGTGTCATATTCGGCGCCTTTAGCAAATCTGTAAACGGTATATCCGCTCCTCCGATCTCCGTCCCCTTATTCATACATGCAATCCGGAGACTCTCGGCCCCGCTGCCCACCATGTCCGCTGTGACGAGAATACGGAACTGCTGATCAAACGACGGGTTGTTGATGTCTGTTCCAGGGGCATCCGTCTTGACGGCAGTCTGGAAACGGTGCTTGCTTCCCCATGACACCACCACACTTGGGCTGAGCTCTTCTCGCTGTCCCTTGATGCCGAAGGCACCTGCAACAAGGACGGTGAGTAGTCCGCACAGCAGACCATCGCCCTTGTGATTGGAGGCGGAGAAGCTGCTATCATCGGCGGCAAACTGGAAGAATTGGCATGATAGAGAAAGCTTGCCATCTGTCTCCTCGCCCTTATGCACCAATCCCAGCTCTTTTTTGCCATCGGCCATCAAGATTTCTTTAACAGTAGTAACGGCAAGACCAACCGGGTCGTCGGAGCCGACATCCTGATCCTCCACATCAACTGTAATGCACTGGTCAAAATCTGTTACGACAAAGTCATGCGTCTCGTTCCACGTTGGGGTAGTGGTGTTAGCCTTAACGCTTGTCTTCCACGACTCCTCGGCGCCAACATCAACCTTGGCATAGCAATCCGGACTCGCACGCGTCAATTTTGAAAATAGCTTCTTAGTCTTTGTCTGAGCTTGTTCGGCAAATCCCCATGCTTTTTCAACGGTCACTCGAATAATGCCGAGCGGTTGATAATATGTCTTGAAGTAGTCGTTGTTCGCGTCAATTTTGACGAAGAAGTGGTTCGGCAAAACGGCCATACTGTTGATGATGCTGAGAATTACCTTGCAGATGGCGCTATCAATGACAGAGAAGTTGGCTATATCGGCAGCGCCAGTGAAGTTCAACTTTAGTACTGGCGGATTGATGAAGGCCACTTGAGCGGCTCCCATCTAATTGGGGTCAGCAAACAGAAACTAGGTTGTCAAATGAATGCAAAATGGTTATTACACACCAGCGGAATAACGTTTGTAAGAGGACATAGCAGAATTGAGAGCCTGCCATGGAGTTCGACACCTTTGACACCCTGTTGAACGCATGAGTTTCGTACATTTAGATGGCGTATTTTAACTAGGTAGGATATCTGACTTACAAGTGAGGGAATCATTTCGCCCTTGAGTTCGATATCACTTTTGCCGTCCCAGTCAACATTCAAGTCGAGCTTGATGCCGTCCGTACCAATCTTTGTAACTAGGACGTTGGAAAAGACGATAGGGACATTGCCAAGATCAACCTTGGTGAAGTGAAGAGACGCTAAGGGGCCAGGAAGCATGGTCTTGAACATAGGATCGGCGATGTCCTTGGTCATCTTGCTGCCTGCTACATTAATGTTGGGCCATAGCAGTGCAACGAGGTCGTTTAGGAAGCCTAGGCACAGCATGTTTAATTGATGCTCAAAACGCTCCTGGTGAAACGATGACAGACAGTTCACTCACCAGCAGAGTCTCCATCTCCCTCAGCAGTCAATTTCTCAACTAGTGTAGACATCTTATTGCGAGCTCAGGGTATGACCAAGTAAGGATTTTTGAGAGAGGTAAACTATGTTGCCGGATGTAGGAGAATTGAATACGATTACAGGCAATAGTTTCTGTAGACGGATTCCAGTTTAGGGAGCCTAAGCCATTATGTAGTGGAGCAGAGGGGCTATTTAAACTTGGAACGACGTCTTCAAAGACTAGAATCTGATTGGATATGCATGACGTCATCGTGGTTCACAACAAGCCCTCAAGCCCTGCGAGACAATAGGCGCACTAGCGTACAGCCTTATCCCTTTAACTGGTGAATAGCATCCAGGGAGAATTTCAGGTATCTTTTGTGGAGCAAAAAAATGTCCACGAGCTCTATGTACCGCGGCGTCCATGTTATTGCCATTTTAAGGAACATAATCTCGAGTATCTTAGTATACTGTTGCGATTAGTCCAAAAAAGAAAATTCGCTAATATCGCTATATTATTACCTTTTTGCTCTCTTATTCCACTTCAGCTACCACCACTCTTCCCTTCAGACTTGAAAAACCCTCGTATATTTCTTCGGGACTAAACTTGTGTATAGCGCGGTTGGATCGCGTACCTAACGCTATAATCCGGACCTGCCTATCCGTACTACAGTATGGCTTACCTAGACTCGGCTCGGCATTCTTTTAACACTAGTACTGAATTTTGAGCAGTGCCTGCTCTCTGGTGAAACTTTCAGAGATTACAGTATACTTAAAATTCACATTGCCGTATCGTCTTGTGACAATTTTGTAGCCGATTTTCTGTTCTCGAAGCCATAGACCAAATCAATGAAGAAGTGATTTCCGATCGGCTGGGAAAGGGTTCGTGTTCTCTGTCGCTAGCTTTCCGGGTGGCGGTATGTATACAAGGGAGTCCTCCAGTCGCTCCGGGAGAGGTGCCTTGCCGGAAGTCTCGCTCGTCTGAATGGCGTGAGATAGCTGGACGTTGTGTGCAACGCGCAGGATCGTGGAGAAGTCGGTCTTGTGAAACCCCTTCTCAGAATATACAACGTAGAGGACTGTGAGAATAATCACGAGGGTGTATCCGATGCTGATACCATAGGCTCCCCAGAGAATGTTAGCCGAGTATGTGCATATATTTTGATACGTCCATGCGGTGACATTTGTGTTCGGTTTGGTGGGACTTCTGTGGAGAATAAAGCAAGTTAGTCGCGACTCGTAAGTGACTTGATGTGAGCATGGGCTACTCTTGAGAAGATAAGGTAAAGAGATAGAGGTTCAAAACTGACAGTAAAAGGGGAGTCTGTGACGCTAGGCTGAGGGTGGCGTTGTGAAACATGGCCTCAAGTGCATCTTTCATGCTGATGTTTCCCAGGGTACTCGAACCAAGGCCCCAAATACCTGTCGTGTTTAACGCCTTGAGCTCGTTTGTGAAGGGGAGGATTGTCATGAGCATGTTTGTATTATTGATTGTTGGTGAACCGCCTAGATCATCAAGTAGTTTATAGAAGATCTCACCGGTGATGTAATCCTGGAACGCGTCCATGACTGCCAGGTATGACCAAGTGAGAAAGTAATCGTAGGCCCCAGCTGTTGCCGATGCCATGCTGGGAGCGGCAACTTCGGTATCGAGTTCTATGGCTTGAATGTATGACGTGATGTTTGATGACACCGACTGAGCGCCATTCTCATAGCTGATTTTGGCGGCGTATGTAGCATTCCAGAGCTGACACTGTACGATCGATATGTTTGTCGCCGAATAGGCGGTGCTCTGGCTCATGGCATTTCCAATCATAGTGAGCGACACCGGGGAGCCCGTGAGACCGGTAGGGGGGTCAAAGTACCAATACTCCTTGGAATCCGAGACCGACCAAGGGTATGTGCTGTTTCCAGGCCAAGAGAGATAAAAATATGAAGTCATACCCGCTGAGGCATTCGAAAGCGTCATTGACATGTTAGTCCACAGGGCTGAAAACTGCGGTATCTCTGTACATTGAAGGGCCGGCCCGGAGAATTCGGTGAGATAGGTCGAGTTTGGAGATGGCGCGGTTATATCGATGACATCCCCGACAACAAGAGATTGCACTATCGCCTTTGTGACAGAAGACAGGGGACCTCCATAATCGTACGTTCCTGATGAGTCGTCATCTCGGTCAAATGCCAACTGGTCTGCAAAAGCCCCACCTCTAAAGTCGATAGTAGGGACTGCCATTATACTCGAGTTTTCAACGCGCGCTAGTTCAACATTGAGTTGTGCAGGGGTGATGATCGTCGCAAATGGCAGGAGACTAGCGATTGATTAGCCTTACAAGCGTGCTAGGGAGGGTCCAGGCATAGCTAATAAACATACAAACGTAGCAAAACGAGTATCTCGGGCCCCAAATACCGTCGGTGTATCCACAGGCGAGGGGGCCAGAGACTGCGCGAAAAAAGACTGTCAAGCAATGCAAGCTCCGCAGGCTTCGCTCTGGCCGCCTTCCAGGAAAGCTGTTCGTGCGATGTTTCGATACAGCCCTTCAGGAGAGTGGTGACGAGGGTGGCGAAGAGTGTTCCAATTGCGACGTTGACCGACTGGCCAGAGAATTGTTGCAAGGGCCCATAAAGTTGGCTATCACTCGACGGCGGCGGCGTACCAGCAAGCCTGTCGTAATAAAGATGATGTGTGATGGCAAAAGCGACTGCTGCGAAGAAATTGGCAGCAAGAAGGAAATAGTCACTAGCTGCCAGTCGTTGAATCCAGTACCAGACCTGCTTCACGAGCTTTTTGCTCAGAGTCCAGCCATTATGTAACACTCGTTTGGTTTGATGCCGGATGCTGCCGGAATTCGCTGCCTTCTTGCTTGCATCGCCATTCCGAGTGAAGTGATCAGACTGAAGCACAAAGACCGCTTGATGTCCGGGATATCGAAAAGCGCAGACAATCAGCAGAATCAAGGATGATGGTTGATGTGGACAGCATAGATTCTGGGGCTGCCTGTACTCTCAAATAAGGCTGGGCCAAAGACACACAGGCGCCCAGAACTGCAATTTAATGAAAAGATATTTCTGCGAGTGGGGAACCGCCGCGCATGTAACGTTCGGAGCCTTGTGCCTGCTGAGAGGCAGCTTAGCGACAACCGAGACCTGCATTGCAACCCTACCTACAGATAATGATGCAGAGGCTATCTCATGTAATTGGACAAAATTGTAGCTGCATATGCAGTGTTTTATAAAGGTAGGATGGTGCGTGAGGCTCGGCCTTTAAAAATGCATTGCCAGAGCCTCGTTCGACGGATGCGGACAACGACCTCTGTTGCTGCAGGAAGGAAGGATTACCGAGTTCGTATTCACGTCAAGAGGCAAGGCTCTCGACTCTGAACTGGAGGTTGCACCTAAATTGCGCCATAGACAAATGTCTCCAGGTTTCCAGTCCCTGGCTTTTGCACCACATCGCACAGAGTCTACGCAATTTTGCGCAGGGGCTGGGTGCAGGACGCACATGCCAATCGCCTCTGCTGTTAGGTTGCATGACGGGCCTGATAGGTGTTCAACAACCACTATTCAGAGCGTTTGACAGCTATTTTCGTGCAATACGTCCATTTAGCCACATTCTAAAAATAGGATGCCTTGGGGGAGCATCTGCATTGTGAGTTAGTGACCTAGGTAATGATCCACGCCATAGGTAGAATTTAGAGGTAGATATTATGGAAAAATCCACTGGGAAAGGGCTCTTGGATGTGGACAGCCGTGCATTGGAAGTATGGTAGGGTTTTCAACTGTTTTCGTCCTCTTAAATCTTCTGAGACGGATATTTTTCCGCTCCGAGAAACATCTCCCCAAAGGCTGTAGGAGAACAACGCGATCCCGTTCCCTAATCCCATCTATCACTAGAGATCAGCAAGAATTCACTGAATTCTCCGCCGTTTAGGTATGCCCAATATAAAAGATCAAGAAATGCAAGCTATTAGCCCACTTCACACAAAAAAGCGCGCTTATGACAGTAAATCTCAAACAGATCAATTGGACTCGAACGAAGGATGAAAGTCGTGAAACATCGACTGATCCTGTAATATATCTGTCCACAAGAATCCAGGAAAATAAAGCCTACTCTTTCTCGACGAGGGGTCCTTTATTTCCAACTCCACTTCATCCCGTCCATGAAGATCAGATTTAAAGTATCCCTAAACGGCACCGGAAATCCAAATTCATCCACATCCACGCCCATCGCTTGCGCTTCCTTGTGTCTTGCTTCAAGCTCCCAGAATTGTTGGATCATTTGAGCGATCGGAACGCTGTTCCACATCCCCTCTCGTCGCGGACACCGTAACAAGAGCTCCATTGCCGTTGTTCGAATAGAGACATCAGGACAGTTCATACAGACGTAATAAAGCGGTCCTATCAAGCCCAAATCGCTGCTGAAAGTAAGCGGCGGCTTTCCATTCTTCGCATCCTGTTCCGCAGCTGCAATTAACGGTCTCGACAAGTCGATGACAATCTGAAAGTCGTCTAAATATTTCAAGAACAAGAATCTCTCCGCGTCCACTGATTCGAACACAGGGCTCATATCACTCATGTCAGGACAGACACCAGCCATGATTTTCGCCGTCGTGTGATGTATTTTCAAGAGTGCGGCGCCTCGCACTTCTCTGCTGGTGAGATCTTTGCTTTTTGATACCATGAATTTTTCGAATGCAAGGTTCCAGAGAGACAACTGGGAGGTAAATATTTCGAGGCTTTCTCTGGGTTGTAAATGAGCAGGTAGATCTCCACTGTGTATCTTCGAGTCAGCATATGCTTGGTAGAGAAAAGATAGCTGGGAGGCTTTAATCTAGAGGAATGAGAAAATGTACTTACTCCCACATGTAGAGTACCCTAAACAATCCATCCGCAGCCTGATTCAAAGCATTCCGAGCCTCTTCTAAACTTTCAAATTCTTCCGAAATTACAATCTCTTTCGCGGAGACGTCCATCAATTCTCTGGCAAAGGCTGTCTGATAATGCGTACTTCTTGTGCCAACGTAAATAATAGATTGTATCGACAATCTCATAAAAAGAGGAGCAATATTGTCCTCGATGATATGATTCCCTGTAGACGACCTCCTCATGTCCCGCAGAATCCTAAGCCCGCTTTGAAGATGGACCATGGCTGATTCGAACCAGCCTCGCAGGCTGTCGAAACAGACAAATAGTATGCAAGACATGAGCGCCGTAAGCGGTTCCTCCTTCCCGCTTGAAAGAGACCTCCGCAGTGCTCCCATGGCTTTCGCGTACTGGTCCAGTGCGAATTGGGTTTTTCCGTCCTCCGCTGGCGGGATTGAGGGCGCCAGCCTCCTCCGTGAGAAGTCTTCATGTAAAGCTCCTATTGCTATCACAGTGTGCCGTAAAGAAGATTTTTGTGCAGAAGCAGCCAGTATAAGTTTTTCCCAGAATGAAGAATCATAGTAGCCAGATAGCTCCGCTGCTGTATTCCGAAGAAAGTAATCGAAGCCTCTTTTCTCCTCCGCATTCCCGGGTATGTGTACACAGATTCGTTGGATGAGGTCTGCAGAGTTCTTGGGTGTTTGACTGGATATCGTAACATCGATACTGTACCCATCGCACTTTCGTCCGGTCGTCGAACACCGCTGACAACTCGGCTTGGCTTCGTCGCACTTAATTCTCCTAACTCTGAAAGTTGTGTAAGTTCATTGTCCATCTAGAAGAGTACAGTGCGAACCTACTTGCAAGTTCCGCATCCTGTCTTCACCTTTGGCCTGCATCGTCGTTTGCGTTGCTGATCCTGAACTACCACCATCTCAAGTCTCGTGTTCGAGAATTGCAAAAAATGTCGCGTGAGGAAATTGAGAAAGAGAGAATAGGAGATGACGCCGATTTAAGCATAACGACATTTAGCATGCAGTAAGAGTTTAAGCTACCGATCGACCTCGAACCCCGTTTCCGAGCTCCATGCTCACCATTCGGCGCAACTTTTGGTGGGTGCCTGTCGGATTATTTAAGGTGGGGAGACGACGCCTCATGAAGGCGCTAGCAACCAAACGAACAGACGAATCAGAAAAGAAGACAAAGCTACGTAAGCGGATGAGTAAGCATGGATATGTAACTGGTATACGATCAAGCCTACGAGAAGACTATCCTGTATGAAAGGATACTGCATTGAGAAGCTTTAACTAAGAATCTAGCGGACGTGAATTCTTGTGAGTAGTTATAAGTACAGTCACTGGTACCAAGGCATTTGAGATAAAAAATTGAAAACATTACTCCTACTCGACTCAAACCACAGCCCGATTCTTAAACCCATAGCGCAGACGTTCAGTATTTATAAATAGAGAAGGTGTATCCTATGTATGCGTCCCTCTATCTCCCAGCAGCCGCGTCATCTCACTCAGTCACTCGCCTAGGTCGCTCTCCAGCGATATAGTAATATATATACTGTGACTGACTGAGGTGAACCTAGCCTGCCTTCTCCCACTCAGATTATGGCCACCCAACCTCTCTCAGAAGAGGGCCAGCCAGTCCTAGAGACCGTCGTGCAGCAATCCATACTTCAGCAAGCAGAAGCTGCCGTTGCTGCCCAGGCCAATCCTGCAAGACCTCCGAGACAGGAGGCCCTCCTGCAAGAGACTGACCTCGTCGATGAGGCCGAGGACGACACGCCCCCTCCTGCTTACGGCGACATCTATGGCGAGATCCGCGATAAAAAAGACGGCCTGGGTGCCCGTGTCACCGACGACGGCCGTGTCAACATCCGCATCAACCAGTTAAACCGCCGTTTGTCCCAGATCTTTACTCCTGCCTTACGTCAACATGTCCAGAGTGTCCAAGATAGTCGCCCGCCTCCTCTCCCCTACATTCCCCCCTCCTTAGGAGGCAAGGAGGGAGTTCCTCCACCCCCGTCCTTGAACGTCGTCATCCAGGTCGTGGGCTCGCGCGGAGACGTGCAGCCTTTCGTTGCCTTGGGAAAAGTCCTAAAAGACACCTACGGCCATCGCGTACGTCTGGCGACTCATCCCAACTTCAAGGGCTTGGTGCAGGAGAACGGCCTGGAATTCTTCAGCATCGGCGGCGACCCCTCCCGGCTAATGGCCTTCATGGTCAAGAATCCTGGCCTGATGCCCGGCTTTCGCAGTCTACTAAGTGGAGATGTCGGTCAGCGAAGAAGAGATGTTGCCGAGTACATTCAAGGCTGCTGGCGATCATGTTACAAAGCCGGTGACGGAATGGGCGTCGATGAACTTTCTGAGCCTGCAGCAAGACCCTTCGTCGCCGACTGCATCATCGCCAACCCCCCAAGCTTTGCCCATATCCATTGCGCAGAGAAGCTAGGCATCCCTCTCCATATCATGTTCACTATGCCATACTCACCAACGCTGGCGTTTCCCCACCCCCTCGCCAACATCCAATCCTCCAATGCCGACCCTCAACTCACCAATTACATAAGTTATGCCATGATCGAAGTCCTCGTGTGGCAGGGCCTAGGTGAAATCATCAACCGATTTCGCGTGAAGTGTCTCGGTTTGGATCCCGTGAGTCTGATCTGGGCACCCGGGATGCTCCAGCGTCTGAAAGTCCCTCACACCTACTGCTGGTCTCCGGCCCTGATAGCCAAACCGAAAGACTGGGGCCCTCACATATCCATCGCCGGGTTCTACTTTCTTAACTTGGCCTCTAACTACACCCCTGCCCCTGACCTCCAGACATTTCTCGACGCCGGTCTACCTCCTGTCTACATAGGATTCGGGAGCATTGTTTTGGAAGATCCTAATGCGATGACGGAGCTTATCTTCGAGGCCGTGAGGAAGACTGGCCAGCGTGTACTCCTTTCTAAAGGCTGGGGAGGCATGGGCGCGGACGAGCTTCGTATCCCCGACGGCGTCTTCATGGTAGGCAACATACCGCATGACTGGCTCTTTAAGCACGTCTCGTGCGTCGTTCACCATGGTGGCGCAGGAACCACGGCGGCAGGCATTACCGCAGGCCGGCCGACTTTAGTCGTTCCCTTCTTTGGAGACCAGCCCTTCTGGGGCGCCATGGTCGCGCGAGCAGGCGCCGGCCCCGATCCGATCCCTCACAAACAACTTACAGCAGACAAACTAGCTGATGCCATCAACTTCTGTCTGAAACCTGAAAGCCTGGAACGCGCCAAAGAACTCGCAAGCAAGATCGCGGCGGAGCGAGGCAGCGACATGGGTGCTCAGTCGTTCCATCAATATCTCGAGGTTGACCGACTCCGTTGCTCCCTTGCACCATCTCGAGCCGCTGCGTGGCGCATCAAGCGCACCCAGGTCAGGTTAAGCCCTTTTGCTGCCTGCACGTTGGCGAATGCAAATCTTGTGGACTTCCATGACTTGAAGCTCTTTAGACCACAAGAATACTACACCGACGAAGGTCCTTGGGATCCAATATCCGGATTCGCTACGGCAGTTTTTGGGGCGATCAGCAGCATGGCGATGGGGGTAGCCGATTTTCCGTCGGAGACATTGAAAGCTTTGCTCATACCGTTTGGGTCCAGCCGACAGCAGTCCCAAGCATCAGCGCCGACAATGGCAAGGAAAAGCGAGACCTCACATTTGGGGGAAAGATTAACCCCGCCAACTTCGCCAGAACAAAGTCAGACGAGTTTGAATATGCAGGAATCTGTTGCTCGCGTTCGGAGCCCTTCCAACCTCTCCAATCTGTCAACTCCCAGTTCGAACATTGGATCAAGCTCTAAGTCCGATGTATTGCAAGGCCAGTTGAGTCCCAAACAAGACGACGCTGGCCGGAGTCGAGTCCGCAGTTGGAATGAATCCGGCTCCGGCAAGGACCGTGACATGCTGAGCCAGACCAGCGTGCACACAAGCAAAGGCTTTGGGCGTATCGTAAAGGCAGCTTTGCAGTCACCTATGGAACTCTCAATGGGCATTACCGAAGGGTTTCACAATGCCCCTAAGCTTTGGGGAGACGATACCGTGCGTCCTCCACAACAAGTCAGCGATTTCAAGTCAGGCGCTAAGGCAGTAGGAAAAGAATTTGCCTTTGGCTGGTACGATGGCGTTACTGGCCTGGTCACTCAGCCCTGGAAAGGCGCCCAGAAAGAGGGTACTACCGGCTTTCTCAAAGGAATCGGCAAAGGGATCGGAGGATTTGTGACCAAGCCAGGCGCAGCCCTCTTTGGTATCCCCAGTTATATAATGAAGGGGGTACACAAAGAGGTGCAGAAGTTATTCGGCAGCAATGTGCAGAACTACATCATCGCGTCCAGGGCAGCTCAGGGATACGAGGAGTGGCTGCAGAGCTCTGATGCAGAAAAGCAAGACGTCATCGTTCGTTGGAAGCTAATCCAGAAATATATGAAGAAAAAGGGCAACCCTGACGAGATGGTGCGAGATATCCTGGAAGCACAGCGAAAGGTGAACACGGGGGACAGAGAGGCCGTTCAAAACTACGGACGTACTGCGAGTTCCACTCAGTCCGCCAACAGCGCAGATGCTTCGACCCAAGATCACGAGAGCTTCATGCTCACCCTGGGTGGTTCAGAGTCTCTGTTACGCCCTGACAACACGGCCCCCGAAGAATGGCTGGGAGCGGCTGAAATCAACGAAACTATCCGACTGTCAGTCCAGGAGATGACACGTGGAGACGCAGAAGAGGATGCCAATGTGGAGCGGGCGATTCAGGAAACCGTGTCTCAGCTTCAGCGCCAACGACAAGAAGCTCCAGATCACCAGATAGATCAGGAGAATTTGCGCCAGGCGATGGCGACCAGCGAAGCCGAAGCTCAGCGACACGCACGCGAAACATTGGAATATGAGGAACAGCTGAAGCGAGTCATCGCGCAAAGTCTGATGAAACAGAGACGGAGGGGCAGCGACAGTGAATGGGAGTCGGATATAGATCTCGATGACGAGGACGATGAGGAGCTCGAGCGGGCAAGGAAAAAATCTGAAAAGATGGCGGTGAAGGCGGCAGCCGTGGCTGGTAGGTCACCAGGCGTCCAGCAATCCCCTTCATATGATCCGGGGCATCTCGCGGGCACTACACAAGGTGAGTTCGAGGCGCAACAACGGGGACAGCAAGGGGAGAAAACGACACAAGAGAAGACGGAAGAAGAGATTGTGATGGAGTACATCAAGAAGCAAAGCCTCTTGGAACAGCACCATGGGAACAAAGGCAAGGGCCGTGCCACAGCGACAGAGGACGAGGATGATGAAGACTTGCAGAAGGCATTGAAGTTCAGCATGCAAGGACATGAATATGATGTAGAGTATCAGTACGGGGAGGCTTCAGGGACGTGATCAATCTTGTTTCGCTTTGAACGAATGAGATCGCTGTTTTGTACTAACCAGATTAGTCACTCGCTTTGATCCGAGGTACCAACCCCGCGTGGCAATCTTGTACAGCTGTATGCGAAACTAGAATTCTGGAAAATTAAAAGAACACCAAAACCACGATTTTAAGACTCGCCGACTATTAAGCTGAATTTCAATTAGATTCTTATTACTCTTGTATAAAACAGGGAGAGTACTTATATGTTTAGTATATAAGAGTATGGGCTTAAATTAATTATAAGGTATTGTGGTGAGGTCACGTGATGTGATACGCCAGCTATATGAAAGGCGCGATTCACTCGCAACTCTCACTTAGCTCCTTAGTCAAAAACACCGTATTTTGCACTCCCTCCCTTGATATGGTTGTACGCCTTTTACCCGACAACATTATGAACGTCCTACCGGGCCGCAGCGCAAAGGATATCTAATCTCGCTGCTGCTTTGCTGTGCCATTCGGTGTATGCATCTTGTAACAAGGCCTGCCTGGATCTCCGTTTCGAGAGGCTGAAACTCAGCAATGACCAGCGTCCTCTGCACAAAGATTTGAATCGTCCAATAACCGACGCCCGTCGCGACAGGGATCAGATCACCAACTTCTTGAACGGTTGTTGGTTATGCATACACCTAGAGGCGTCCAATAATATTTGGATCTGTGCCTGCCCATCAAACTAGGAGGATTGATCAGTAGCCATAAAAGAGCTGTTCCAGCGCCTCAGATAATTGTGGAATGTTTTGCGCCTACGTTAAATACCTTCTTTCTGGATATCGCCAGAGTCGAAGAGGGGTAGAGGCTTGGGTTCCCCTCCAGTCACTACTTAATCACTATGATTTGGCTCTTTCTATTCGCTGCGCTTCTTTGCCTCACAGCTGGTAAGTCGTTTTCTGGCACCCGTGGCCGAAGTGAATTTGTAACTTTGTTCCCTCTTAGTCCACGCCGCCTCCATCTGTGATCAAGCGACCGCCACCATCAGTTCTCAAGCTGACGCATCACTATACACTGCTTGCGCGACTTTATCGGGCTCGGTCATCATAGATTCTACAGCAGCAGGCAAAATTGCCCTCGATGGCCCAAATTTAATTGATGGCGATTTAATCGTGAGCGGTGCAGACGAATTGACCAGCTTGACATCCGCCACCATAGGCCAGATCAAAGGAAATTTCACACTCGATACCCTGGTGGCCCTCTCCACATTACAGTTCACTTCACTAACAGCCGTCGCGATAATTGCATGGTCTACTCTACCTAATCTACAAGAAATAGCATTTCCTACTGGACCAATCGTATCTCAATCGATCACAATCACGAATACAGGCATTACTGTTTTGGAAAATTTTGTGGAGGGTAGCATTGCAACTTTGGATATCAACAACAATCCCCTGTTGGGGAACGCAAACTTCACTGTGGACAATATTATGTCTTCTTTGATTCTGGACGCGAATAACAATTTAGCAGTATATTCGTTCCCAAATCTGATTTGGGCTGCGAATTTCACGGCAAGCAACTGCTCTCAGTTGAATGTACCCTCTCTTACGGTTGTTAATGGATCAATGGGTCTCTCTGGGAATTCATTTGCATCTTTCTCCGCACCCGCGTTAACTGCCGTGGGAAATGTTGCATCGGGCGAGGGCAGTGTGGATTTTGATTCCAACTTTGCGATGGCAAGCCTATCCATGCCACAACTGGAGACCGTGGGCGGCGCCTTAACGATCACGAACAACGTCAAGCTTGCGACTATTAGTTTGCCCGCTGTAGCTCAGGTCGGCGACTCGATCCAGTTTATTGGAAGCTTTTCGGCGTATGTATTCTTATTCAATTCGTTGCTCGTAGAAGTACAAGGCTCACTGCAACCAAACAGGCCGAGTTTGCCTGTGCTAGAAAATGTCAGGGGGAACTTCGATGTCGAGAGCACCAATACACTGAACTGTGGCGCCCTTTGGGATAAAATTGGTACCATCGTCCAAGGGATATTTTCATGCCAGGAACCAGAAAACGATGGATCAGCAGGACTCTCCTCGCCAACGAGCACCAGTACCAGCTCCGCCTCCACCTCCACCTCAAGCTACAGCTCTAGCACCAGCTCGAATTCTGGGACGAGACCAAGCCACAGCTCAACACCAAATAAATCTCCCTCTGCCCATTCCGGCCTCTCAACAGGTGCCAAGATTGGGATCGGTGTTACTCTACCTTTGGTAGCCATCATTGTGGTATTGATGGCTTTTGCGTGGAAAAGGGGATATAAACTTTCACTGCGGAGGAATGTCAAGCTACAACTGATGGGTCTTCCGCATCCACGAGAGGCGGAACTGCCACTTGGCGGACATCATGAGCAGACGGAGCTGCCAGTAAAAGAAAACCCTGGCGAACTGAGTGGGACATCGACGGGCCCAGTGCCGGAGGCGCACGAATTGTATGCTAGTGAGAGACACGAAGCTAGTTATTTATAGAAACTTATACGCCCGCTAATAATTCTATGTCGAGATTTTAAAGTTCCGCGGTTCTATCGAGTTTCTCGGTAGAGGGTAAAAGGGGGGGTAAAGCACGTGATATCAATCTAGCAGCGTGCTAAAGTTGAAAGATAAACACTGCCTGTAAGTTTAAGAAATTTGATACAGCCATAGTTTACACGTATAAGGAAGAGATTTGACTATGCTTCAAGCCTCAAGTCTACGATTCTCGCGCCATTTGTGATTTGGCAGTTAAGCGACCTTATCTTCCAGACAGCGCACCGTCCTCGCAACTTCCTCAGCCTCAGCCTCATATCGCACAAAACAAAGGAAAAATATCAGGAAAGCAACTCCAAACCACTGTCTCACGCATAATCTGTGCGCATTGGACTGACGAAACCTCCTGGATACGTCGATCTATCTCCAGTTCACAAAGGCGCTGGCCTCTGCTTCATAAGTCGAGACCTGAGAGCTCGCTGAGTGTGGTCACGAACATACAGCCTTACCGTACAACCCGACGAAAGAGCCGATACGTCAACTCTGACAATGACCTCTAACAGTGCCTCTAATTTGGTCACCACCAGCCGAGCCAAAGAGCTCTATCAATACCAAGCTCTCGACTACAAGAGAAATGAAATCCGCCTCTTGAAGATCCATCTCGCCCTGCAAGCGATTCGATACAGCGAGCCTGTCAAATGCAGTCTCATTACCACTTCATTAGATGAAGCACCTACCTATCGAGCACTCTCCTATACATGGGGCACACAACCAGCCGTCGAAGATATCTCTGTGGATGGACGACGCTTCAAAGTCACGCCCAACCTCGAAGATGCACTGATGCAGTTGAGAGATAATTCAGTAGAAATTATTTGGATAGATGCCATCTGCATTAATCAAGATAATCTTGCGGAGCGAAATGAGCAAGTCAGTAAAATGAGGACGGTTTATGAGCGAGCAGATGAGGTTCTGGTTTGGCTCGGATCTAGCATTAGCGAGGCGTCCCTTGCCTTTGATCTCTTCGAGGAGTTATGCGAATACCGAGATTCAAGAGAAGATGTCGAAAAGATCCTTAGAGATGAAAGCAAAAGAAAGGGCCGCCAAGAAATAATTTCGCTGTTTCGACGGCCTTATTGGTTCCGTCTTTGGGTTATTCAGGAGATTCATTCGGCGAAGGACGCTACCATCCTTTGTGGGCAACGCACAATTGATTGGAGGAAAGTTTTAGCGAGCCAAAACATATTGCAGTTATATCATCTAAACCTAGTTACGCAATTGGCGTTAATGGAACCACTGCTTCATCTATTCAACTCGGCAATCTTTTATGCCGGCGCGAAGGATTTCGAATTGCCCCCAGGGGATTCTTCCGGTCCCCCTTCTCTACACACTCTGCTTTGCAAATTCTGGAAACAACGAACGTCGGATCCGAGGGACAAGATTTACGCGCTCGTGGGTCTCAGCTCTGCTCGTAATGATCCCGAGTTTGTTATCGACTATTCAGCACCTACCCGTCTAGTGTTTTTAGATATGGCAAAATACATTATCCAACAATCTCAGGGCTTGGATGTGATTTGCTCAATGATCAGAAGAGGCAACATTTACAATCTTCCATCATGGGTACCAGACTGGACTTTTTACAGGCGAAGGATTGGGGCTCCCTAAGTGCAATTCTTGAGGCCAGGAGATCCACATTTCGTGCTGCAGGAGGTTCGGCCGCCATATTTAGCTTAAAGAATTCAGACCAAGTCTTAACAGTCTCTGGAATTGTTCTGAATCAAATCAGAATAGTTGGAGAGAAAGAAAATCTGGATTCAGAGGTCGATTTCGAAGCTAGCATCCCTATCCTTCTCAGCTGGTATAGACTATGCCGTAGCCAACAAATACCGATATCAATTTTGGCAGACGGATTTTCTCGAGCAATCAATTTCGACAGCTTTCACAAGAGGGAATTTATATATAGTACCACCCTTGAGCTGATGGGGAGAGTGCTTACGGCGATAGTCGTCCTAGCAGAAGAGCTGTATCCAGAAGAGAAAATCGATACACAATTGGCAGCGTTGAAAACCAAGTATGATATTCCAAAGAACTGGGTCAAAAATATTTTGATTGGGATCTGCGTTGCTATCCAGCATCGAAGACTGTTCATCTCCTGTTCAAACCGCATAGGATTGGGACCTGAGACAATTGGGTCTGGGGAGGTGATAAGTATACTTCTCGGGTGCTCAGTACCTGTAATCTTGCGACCCAAGGACGGTCACTATATTTTTCTTGGAGAGGCTTACTTTCATGGTTATATGTATGGGAAGGCGATGGATGAATTGGGGGAAGGAAAGTTTCAACTCGAGTCGTTCGAAATATATTAAATACCCTTTTAAGGGTTTTCTAGTACGATTTTCCGAAGCTCATAAAAGCAAACTTGAATACACGTATAGGAAATACTCTCCTTAAAGGATTTGATACTCAATTCCACTTATAAATATAATAAAGTAATAAGTATATTTTAGAAAGCTTTTACTTTAGGTTCCTTACTCTTATTTAGGCTCCTTGAGCAACGTTACTAAAACCGAATAAAAATAATAGAAGAGAATAGGAGTTATAGCAAGTATAATTAGTAAAAATACGAGAAGTTAAACTATGTAATAATATAATAAATCTTGCCTAGGATAATCAGGTCATGGGTACTTCTATTTTTTTTCTTCAAAATTACATTTTGGTATATGCCCACTTTTCAACATGTGCCGCACTAATGTGGGACTAAGTCATTCATTTGTAGGAACTAAATTCGGCTTTAAAGAAGTCTTAATGATCAGGTAATGCAGATCTATTAGTTCTTGCTGCGCAAGTTGGAACTTCAGGTCTAATTACGGTGTTCTACGTCGACGACCTGAGCGAGTCTCTATATTACATATCTTACAACAAGACTTGAGAAGCTGGTTGAGAATTCATGTTCCAGACCTTATACAATTTCGATAGTGGTTGGATGACATCCATCAAACCAACCTTCATCCCACTCAACTATACCAACTCGCCCGAACTCCGTAGCGTCTTCATTCGTCGGAACTAGTGCCAGGCCACCGTTCTGGGGCGTGTAGCGCGGCATAAGACGGCCATTGACGTAGAGGTTTGGTCCATAAAAGAGTGTATTGTCAACCATGCCATAATCAACAACGCTCAAACAGTAGACAGGTTGTGGAAACGACTCGGTGGATATATCAAAGCTGATACGCCCACACTGAGGGCCAGACTGACTGCGACTGTGGAAAGGGTCGAATTCGCACAGATACCAAAGGTGAAGGTTTATTGCAGGTTCGGCCGATATGGCACGCTTCAGTAGGCCGGTTACCTTCAATCTCGCAGCTGACAATGAGCCCGTAGGGCTCGTGCCTGTAGTTGTGATACTGACATTTATGGGCTGCAGCTGCGAAAGGTTGGCAAAATGTCGCAGCTGGGGCATTCGCAGAAAATGCATGGCATTGACTGGACCATTGATTGAGGCCCATGACCAGGACGGCGCTCTATACTCAGGTTCAGTTGGTCGTGTCCAATGTCGGGTTCTCTCTGGGGCCGAGTCCAAATACGCTCGAGACCATAAAAGTCTTCGACACAGATCGCCGCGCCAGAGACCAGCCAGATATGTATCCCCCGTGGCCTCTATGACAGCTTGAGCAAGGCCAGAAAGAGCTGGAAATCGATCCGAGGACTTTGTCATCTCGCGGGACGTGTAATTTGCAACTCCGTCGATCCAACGGTCGTATAGAAGCTCGGTGCGCGACCGACGCACTCCTCTCGCGGTCATACCAGTCGGGTCACCACTGGGATCGAGGATACGATGCACATTGTACCCGATGCCATCGTCGAATGACTTATCGAGGCTTCGGTCATGGCACCGCCCGATAGGTTCAAGGCCAGACTGGGGCTTGTCTTCGGTCGCAATACATGTGCGGCACTCCCACATAAGCCCATGTATCGTGAAGTGCACAACACGAGGTGAGAGCTGGCGCTCCTGAAAGCACCATGCTCGGGATCCCAACGGGCCTGACTCGATCATTTTCTTCCAAACAGGCGGCAGTGATGGCATCACACCACGCGGTACATCGACCCTTGGGAAGAGACCTTCGAAACCGGCTTGAAGGGGCGCATAGGGACCTTGAACAAAGCAGCCACCGCTTCCGTCACGGGAGGCGGCAGCGGCGACGGTACAATAAGCATTTTTATATACAGTGTGCATCAAAGACGCTTCTTTTTCCCAGTCTTCGGGTGAGTCCTGGATGATGCAGAGAGAATCTATCCAAATGTAGCGTAAACCCAATTCGCGCGTGATCCTTACTGCGTCTTTGAAGGTTTTTGGCAGCGTTTCCAGAGGTATATCCTGCAGGTAGACATCGAGCTTGGCATTCTCTAACTTGATTGTGTGGAGCGGGGCGTACTGGCCCCAACAATGGCTCAATGCGAGATACCTCTTGTCTGCGGGAGGTGACTTTGCAGTATCGACGAGTCGTACTTCACTGCCCTCTCGAGGCAAAATATCAAGCAAGCGGGTGGGCAGCGGAGCATCAGGAGCAAGTAGGCCAGGACATGTCGGCCCATTGTTTTTAAGGCAATAGTCAAGCCAAGAAGCGGTCAGTTTGATGTTGTTATCTGCTCTCTACACGTTGACCCATCGGTAGAGGGCTTCTCCTCAAGGTGCTCATTGTGAGAATATGTCGTCTTAGTTGGCCGCCAAAATGACTGAGGGTAGCGATATTTGCAGCCAAAGGAGCTCAGCTCAAGTTGAGTTGGAGGTGCGGCAAGGCATTTATGTGAGAGGATCGGGCCCGAGAGCCTACAGCCTGGGATTTTCCCTGGGCTTTTACGAGTGTGCCTAACGCCCATGATCGCGGAGCGGGCTACAAGTTACGGCTCTTTGGGGGTTGCCTCAGCGGATAATCGGTCCGATCATAATCCGAACAGGGATCCCTCCCTCTCAACCCCGCCCTTTCTTTCCACGCCGTAATCAATACAAACTTCGCCTACACAACCAGTACTTCATTCCAAGCTTAAAAATTATCCTGTTCTACGGCCCAGATGAGAAAGAAGCATATTATATGCCTTGATGAAATGTGGAGATGACACAGGTTGCGGGATTTGTGGTGTACGTTATCCACTGAAACTTTTCCTAACTCTAAGTAGTTAACAAATTGCTGACTTTCTTGCAATAATAGTGTATCACAGGCGAAGATGCAATATACTGCGAAATAATTTTAGCTCAATGACCCCTTTCATGATTTTAGGTTGTGGCAATAAAAGTTAGGTTCGCTCTAATGAAGCAATAAGTTTGTAGACGCTATTCTTTGCGCAAATCTTTCACTGCTTGCTGCCACGATTGAAAATGTCAAAATGGCGTTGCTTGAGAGCGAATTGGCAAACTCAAGATTACGAGCCCTTTGGCATAAGTCTGTGTTGGCTTTGGCGATGCCTGAAAATATCGCTAAAAACACGGACTTTTGTTCGTAGGCTCGTCAGGGGCAATAAGGGCAAAGCCTCACCCAATCAGACTCTGTAGTCGCTTGGTGAGCATCCCACCTTCTAATGATCCGAAGGGTTACAGGTGGTAAAGTGCCGGGACGCAGTTATAAGCGAATAGGGTGACCGAGCGATTACTTATAAATAGTGTTCCACGAACGAGTAAAGCTCAATGGCCAGCTTTTGCCTACCGAAAGGAGTGCTCTGTGCTGGTGGCTGGCTTAACATTTGTCAGGCCAAAACTGGCTGAAGCTCGTAAATAAATCGCAGCCCCCGCCCCTCTCCACGCCTTTTTCAACGTGTAAGTAAAATTTCATCTCCGATAGAAACAAAAGCGGTTCTGCTCTCAGAAGACAGCAATATGGCATCGCCATCCTCGACTCAGACTACTTTGCGACAGGAGGAAAGATTGGGGCAATGCTCTGCTGTAATGGCCCTAAATTTTGCGCCCTTATTGCGGATTCAATTCCTTGTTGATCTGTATCTAACCCGTAAAAAAAATTATTAGGAACTGAGCGCTACGAGACCAGACCTATTTGCTACTCTAGGAGAATACAACTGGATCTACGGGAACATGGGCGCAGACGGAATGCTTTCTCTAAGGCTACCGCGCGGTCGTGCTAAAGAAATAGGAAACGTGATCGGTGAGGTGTCCTGCTGGGGCGGTGGATGCGATGCCTGGGCCATCATCACGAGCATGACGCCCGCCGTCGATTCCTCTGGAAAAGAATTCTGGAGCGTGGATCTTGACGAATGGGTGTACGAAAGAGGAACAGGGGATGAGAATGAGAATAAGCCGCCGGTAAAGGGGCATATGCTGCATTCTACGGAGGAAAAGGATGATGACGGAAATTTGTACCTGGTTTGGACGTTCGCGGATGAGGATTACTGGATGATTGGAAAGAAAAATAACGCCTGGAATACGGGGATTAAGACAGAAGGGGATAAGCGCAGACTTAACCTCACAGAAGAGCAGGTTGTTCCGGGTGGTCGAGGACTGCCGCTAATGACCATAGAGAGAAATACGCTTAAAGAGAGGAAGGAGTTAGGGTTGGAGAAGTTGGTGGGTCCAAGATCTCAACTACAGCGTGGTGTATACTGAGTAATTCAGCTAACTCGCTCAAGCTTCTTTGTGAGACACGTCTAGATGAGAAATACCTTCTCGGCAGCTACCGCTGGATCTACAGCAGTGCGGACAAGCACCGATGGTACCCACGAGATTCTTGGGACAGCGGCCTAGCATTATTCCGCAACCCCAGCGGCGGCTCAAAAATCACCGGGCGACTACATTTCTGGTCTGATTCCGACAACGCCGAAATGAGGACAAAAGTGGGAGCCATATCGCCTTCTGTAGATGAAGAAGGCAAGGAAATCTGGAGTATGACGTCTGGTAGGTGGTCTGGGGCAGAACGGAAATCTTATGAGAAAGTTCTCTTGTTGGATGGGCATCAGATGAGATTTACTGCCGAGAAAGACGATGCGGGGAATCCATTTTTGGTGGTCATGTGCTGCTGGGGTTTCAACCGCAGTTCGGATAATACACCGCCGACTTATAGCTATTTGATTGGAAAGAAGCAGAGTTATCGCTTTGGGAGGCTGGGGTTCGGCGCGGATGAATATGCGAGACTGGGGCAGTCGAGGGTCGGATTCAATATTTAATGAAAGATATGGAATAATTCACGGGATAATAAATTTACTCGGCAGATTCTCGAGGAATTATAGGTAAATATTTTTTATAAAGTTCCCTAGCATTTACTAGTAATATATCCCGTCACTTCTTATTTAAGATCTTTAAGAGCTTCTTTAAGCTCTTAGGAATAATCCTTGAAACTTAATAAAACCGATATAATATGCCCTAAGCTAATATCTAGTACTATCAGTTAAGTGGGCACTATTTAGGTTACTTAAGGAATACTCAAGGACTACTCAGGCTGCTTAGATAGCTCAGGTGAGCTGGATGAGCCGAGGGTCATTAGCGCCTGAGCAAGAGCGGCAAGCTTACTAATAAGATATAGAACAAAGATTGAAGGATTAGAGTTTAACTACTAGTGTGATTTTTCACGGCATACCTGCATATCAATATCCCTCCTAAGAACCCCGAAGTACCTTAATTATAGTACTTGATTCTCTCCTTCAGGGGTTTTAGGGGGGTATGAGCTGTACGCTAGTGAAGAACATGAGGTTGCTGGGTGGCGGTGGTCCATGCTATTCTACTTATGAGGTTTCGATCAAGGACTGGGATGAATTCTTGAGATTTCTCCAAAATTTAGAAAACAAGCAAACAACGTGTCAAATACAGCAAAGCCACGGGGTTTAGGCCCTTCGATCCATAATGTAAAACAAAAAATGTCTGGAGATTAGATTAATTAGCAGTAGCATACAACGCTAACTTCTAACTTGCAGTGAGATCAATTGGGAAAAGTTCAAAGAGCATTGCAATTAGTTACAAGCGAAGAGAACAGAAGTTGCGAACCTCGACAGTTTTTCTTTCCTGGCGAACTGGCGGACTGGCGAAGGCGAGGGGTCCTTTGCAAAACTCCTTGCATTATGGCCTCTTACCAATCAAATGTGAGCAATTACTCATACCTCCAGCCCAAAAAGAACAACATCTCAAAGTTACATAAACATCTCAGCTTTCATCTTACCATTGCCATCCAACCAGGTTCAATTTCACGGAGGAGGCTTTCCCAGCACTTGAGGTATTTTCCTTGATTCGTTGATAATTGGCGATGCCGTCATTCCATGTGCGCAGGATTTGAAGAGTGGTACGACAAATAACCCCATCGCGGTCTAGGGGACAAAGTGTCCAGGGTGAGTGACAACACCACGATCCCCACGATTAGATATGTCTGGTAAGATTAGATCTTGTGGCTTCGGAAAGTCATACCGCAATGCAGGCTTGTATTCTAGATTTTACAGCATGATGCCACTTCAAGACCATAATTGTCGCCTGCCTGGAGTTGAGGGTTATATGATGCAGAGGTCCATCATGCTTCCGCAAAGGTCTTGGAGTCGAATAGTTTCGCTTCTGCGTCCTCTCTTTGCGTAAATCTCTTGAGGTTACCGGTTCTAGCTACTGGCTTTCTAATTCTTTTGTTTTCACAATGTCTTCAAGTCCGTCACCAGAATCATTAAAGAGAAATCAGGTCACAATCACGACCACTGAACTGCCGGGTACAGAACATCACTTACCTAATGATACCACCAAAACAATCATTTCGCGAGAACTTGCCATTTTCCAAGAATTGCTATCGTCGAAAACCCTCGAAAGTGAAGTTCTCGAGAAGGGAAATAATCAAGCTCTGATCGAGGAGCGCCAAGTTTGCCAAGACGATGACAGGAGAAACCAAGCTAGATTTCCGACGGTCAAGCTGATTCTGACCCAAGACATCAACCCTACCGGCCGAATGTTCAACGTTGAGCCCTTCACACCATCAACCCGTGGACTTTGCTTCGCAAACATAAGTCAAGCATTCTGGTATCGCACCACAACTCCGCTGCTCAGCAAGCTTCTTGGCATCGCCAAGTATCCTCCCCATCTTCAAGACCAATACACATTCTTTTACAACAACTCTGTTCTCCCTGGCCTTGGTCCTGTCCCCTCACCAGCAAACAAATGGACGCCACACCTAACACACAATGGCTCCCCCTTCGAGCCGTCACTTGCATTCCAGAACAACAAACAACAAGTCCGATTTACATTCGAGCCCATCGGCCCTCTTGCCGGAACTCTCACAGATCGGTTCAATCAGAGCCTCCCTCTAGCCTTCGTCTCATCCCTAGCATCATCGAACACCTGCCCAAACTTAAATCTAGAATGGTGGTACCATTTTACCACCGCATTCTTCGTCTCAGAGACAGAACTTGCGGCCCATCCATCGCCGTTCGTGGGTGTCAAGGTTCAGCCTACCTGCTATCTCGCCTTCGATTTACCAGGCGAAGAGTTTGCGCCAGTGTTAAAGCCATATCTGTTTCCACACCGCCGAGCACTGCTCCAGGGAATGGATAAAGCGAACCTTGTTTTTGAGGCAATTCGCCATATTCCTTCTTCCGTCGTTGATATGTCTCCTGCATTAGAGAAAGTTGAAACGTTCCTCTCGCAGCATCAAGAAAACTCGATTGCTCAACTTGCACTCCAGGCAGGGCGCGATGGGAGCGGAAAGGCGTCGAAAGCGAAGGCGTTGAGTGTAGAAATGCTATCTTTCGACTGTGCTTCTTCCTCCGAGTCTAGACTGAAAATATATGCCAAGACGCATGATACTTCTTTCGCCAATGTGCGAGATATATTTACCCTTGGAGGTCAGCTCAGGAACTCCTCGACTCTCGATGGACTAGAAGCATTGGAACGGTTCTGGAAACAACTGTTGCTTCTGCGAGAAGATTGGAACGATCATGAAAGTCAAAGTGCAGAATTCTTGCATTTCAAGTTTGAATTTTCGCCTGGAAAGTTAGAGCCCGACATCAAGATTTATGTGCCGAGCTGGACATTAGGTATCAATAAGACAGGTTTGACGAGAGGGCTTGGGAGGTATTTCAGGGAACTGGGATGGGATGTTGGGAATACCTATCGAAATGATATGCAGCAAGTCTTGTAAGTATCACAAGTGCACTGTTTAGTATTCTGGAATGTATTGGCTAATGATGTATAGTGGTGGCATTGATGAGCCAGGGAGGGTTGGGTATACGTATACTTCATTCACTTATGGCGAAAATGGACCGGCAGTGGCGATGTATTGTACCCCAAAATTTGCGTCTCCTTTATGACAGGAAAGGATAAGTTCCTCGAGTATTCGAAAAGCAAGCTTAGAAGCTCAAGGAGATAAAATAGAAGGAGAACGTGGCTGCAGCGCAATCTAACACAAACATGGCCTGGAGACATTATTGTATAGTTCTTTATACCCAAGGTAATAAGAAATAGCTGGCTTAAGGAAGTTTAACAGTTCAGAACGATTTGTGAGTTGTTTTCAGACGAAAAAGAGGTGGCGGGGTAGGTAGACCTGTCACGGAGGACATGCTCGCTAGAACCCCAGAGTTCAGAGCCCCTCTTTCGTCGGAAGCAGTCCCCGACCCCTGTAGACATTACTAAAACAGCCTCAAGAACCCTAGATCCCAATCCTTTGCAGGGGATTTCAACCCCCTGCTTCAAACGTCATTCCGTCCGAAGAGTCGCATACACAAATACCCGCCAAATATAATCAGATCCTACTAGACCACGGTAATTGGGGGATAACAAACTTTCGTTATCTTCCTTGCAGCTGAAAGGTCAATTCTTCACGAACGCATATAATTCGTGGGGAGAGGATGACCCTAACGCAATCAACGTTGCGTACGCAGCAGCATGCAACCACTCCACAACTCTCATCATGCATCCTCTTTGCGTCACTTCCCAATCACACTCTCTGCCTCGCCTGCAGCCAAGCTGCAGCTATCCTTTTCACCAAACGTCTCTGCGGCTTGGCTCATCTAAATATAGCTTTGTACCCCAGATACGCCAATCACCGCACTATTGAGAACTAGCACATGCATCCGACCCCTGAATATATTCCTTGACGGCTCCCGACTAGGCCAAGCGCACCCTGAAATCTCTATCGGAACCCAGCTCCTCATCTCCCTGCCTTTTATAAAAGTACCCTTTCAGATCCGCGCCGCCACCGCGTCGGGCCTCAGTTCTACTATCGTCATGTTTGTTGCGCCGGTCGTCGTTCATTTGTCCCGATTAGTTACTGATCGGGGGAAAGAGCCGGCCACCGAAGACGATGATGCGGGGGCGATAAGCAAGGTTGAAGAGGAAGAGGAAGATACAAAGGTACACAGAACCGAGGTTCATTTTGAAGCTTGGACTGATAAGGCTTATTAGGATGGAATCATACTCGAAGGAAGTACACCCTCGAAGGAGAAGAAGACTCTACCACGGAAACAAATTCGCATTCGTCGAGTGAGGCAAACTAAAGCAAAAGCCAAAAGACGGGAGAGCAAACCTGCATCACCAATCATATTTTCAAATGTGAAGTGTGGGTTGGCCTTGGCCCTTCCTCGGTTGTGAAGCTAAATGGTCGCAAATAACAGCGCGAGAAAACAAAAAGAAACAAGTTCGATTCGATGTGAGGTCTCAAGTGGATGTAAAGATTGGCGGAACAGATCCCTTCAATGCGTTCGAACTTCCGCAGGATAGAACAACTGACCTTGCTCTTCATCATTGTAAGAATTTATTGGCACTCGGCCACCTTTGCAGTTCCATCTCAAAACTTACTCAATTTTTGTCGCACTAAACTGACTTTCAAGGGATTCATGTGTTTCAAAACACCCGTATGCCTACCAATCCGAGACAGCCGTGGATGAGCATCAACCTTTCAGACCAAACCCTCCTCTCAGTCACGTGGGCATCCCAAGTCTCTAGCCGATCATGGCAACCTAACAGAACATAGGGTCTATTGCTCAATAAACCACTTTTTCTTCATCCGAGGGCAGCGATGTCCACAGGCATATCTACCTCGGAAACTTCACGCAATACAGAATATCAACAAGGAGCTTCAGAGGCTGCCCAGCGATCACGCCGTGGTAGCCGTCGCGGTGATGACTCTCCTTGAGGTTTTTCACCGCACTCTCTTTTATTTCTAACCCATATGCTAATAAGCAACAGTGTTTAGGAGGAGAGCCAGCTGAGTGGGTCGTTCACAGACAAGGCCTCCAACTCATGATACGGAGCAGAGGCGGTCTCGAAAAGCTTGGTCTCAACGGCTCAGTCCAAAGAGTGATATCTTGGTACGCACATCTTTCCCGTACCGGCCAACGATTTCCTACATCAAACCCCGCCATCTCCTTGAGCCTCTCTAACCTTGCGCGCAGGGCGGACACATGCTGCGCAATTCTCCTCCGCACCAAGCCCAGCCTTCACCCAAACCTAATTCCCAACGCCCTCGAGCCCGCCATCCCCGGCTTCTCAATTGGGAACCTCGCAGAGCGCCTAGAACCCCTAACCTCCTCCTCACACCTAACCTCAGGCATCATCTACATCTATCTGCGCCTACGCTACCTCTCTCAATTCCTCCTCTCGATCCCAACCTCCACACTCACCACCTCATCCTCTTCTTGCGCCACTATCCTCGACGAATCCTTCTTCTCCGACAAAATAGACCTCATCGAGCGCGCCATCCTTGCTCTCTTGTGCTCTGCGAGTCTAGCAGAAAGTCGAGTAGCTGCGTTCCTGACAGCGTTGTTGAACGCAGCTCTGATATTTGTATATGAAGATCTGAGGGAAGTGCCGAAATGGAACAATGTATCTATTCTCCTAAGTCAGAGAATAAAAAGTGGATTAGAGCTCGTGGAACTAGAAGGCGTGATACAATGGTGTCCAGATTTGTTGCTCTGGACCCTGATGCTCGGGATGTCAGGGGCGAATCCGTTAGAAATTGGCGCGAGAACGTGGTTTGTGAGAGAAATTATGCAAGTTGAGGGGATGTTGCAGATGGAAGGCAAGGTTCCAAAGGGTTTGAAGGGGATTGAGGGCATCATGTATTTTGAGCTGGCAGAGAGTACTATCACCAAGCTGTCCAGTGGGGTAGTGTCAAATATTGACGAGGATGTTGAAGATGATGGTGGATAGGTATACAAGATCACCAATCAAATTCATGGCCTTCAAACTGCATCTATTGGAAACAAGGATGAGTTGTGCATAATTAACGAAGGGCTCGCTCTAGTTCCATCAACCGTGGACCGCTTCTCACGTCCTTCCAGCAGATTTTCCTGCCTCAAGTAATCTTCTAAGAAGTCTATTCATCTCTCTCCACATCCGTTAACTCCTGTCGTAGATCCAAAATATACACACCACGGATGCTGCGCCGCTAGGTCCCAGTATTCCGTATGTCTATGCATTTCTCAAGCAGATTCTCAATCTTCGGGTGCAGTATCCTGTATTCCTACTACCTATCAACCAACCAGTTCGGGTTCTCCATGAGTTCAGGAATCGGTGCTACTGGATGCCTTTCCAAACCAAATCTGTAAAATGAGCATTGCTTCGTAAATGAGAACAGAAACTTAATCCTCGTCTTCACAGTCCAAGAGCCCTCTTGAAGCGTATCTAGCCCCTTGTTCCCTGACCTCGCGTGGCTCAATGCCTCTTCGTCATGTCTTCAAGCCCACTCATGATATGCATGATCCGCATAATTCGAGAAAGAGACTTTTTAATGCCTCCAAACATTCCTTAGAGTTTCGGAAGCTGTGGCTTTGGATTGGGGGTTCATTTCTCATATGTCTCTATCATTTCATCTCTGTTTGTGGAAAGAGAGGTAATCCTATTTACACATTCCTTAGCCTGTCCTCTGAAAACGATTCAGAGGAAGTAATTGAAAGTTAGGACCTCATGCTGAGCTTGCAGCTGGAAATTTGTTAGTGAAAGTTGAAGGTGGAGCACAAGACCTCTACTTATGGACATGCTCCTCTAAATTCTGGAAACGGACTACCCTATAGAGATAGACTCGATGTACTGCCAGACATGATGCCGATGATGAAGAGCGTAAAGTATATCATGACTAGAATTGTGACAATTCAGATGAAACTTTTTAACCATATGCTTCAACATATGCTTCAACTTATATTACATCCATTGGGAGAAGGAAGTTTAATATCAAATTTTCATGTTGGATTTCATTCTGGTTTTAATTGACCCACTACAGTGGCGAAGGCCGCTTGTGAAAAATAGGAGCTGTTAGCTCGGCTAAGAAGGCTAGAAGGCGATCATAAAACCGTTCTCGATTCAAATTCGTGAGTCGACAGCTGCTCAAATCTCCGTATCTCTGGCATATAACATCTTTGCCTACTTAAAATTATATAGGCCAAGAATTTCTGACCGGTCTTCGCTTTAAGTGGAGTAGCTGCCTTAAGACGACTCGAAATTTTCAATTTGATTTATCGCAGCAATACACCGTCAACGTTGGCTCTCGCATTAGTTTCTACCTTCTGAGAACACGAGAAAT
Organism: Stipitochalara longipes BDJ; assembly: GCA_009732865.1. Lineage (NCBI taxonomy): Eukaryota > Fungi > Ascomycota > Leotiomycetes > Helotiales > Hamatocanthoscyphaceae > Stipitochalara > Stipitochalara longipes. Next base: position 266,136 of record ML769349.1, on the reverse strand, counting down.
CAGACCCAAGCGTGTGATTTCAGCATCTAAGTAGTAAGGCTGTATGATTGATTGGCTTTTTTTTTTGAAACTTGATATTTCATGGTTGTTGTCTGACTTCTAATTCGCTGTGCGCTTTCTGCCGCAATTAATTGAATTTTGGATAGCTGGACGACTTGAGAGATGCCTAAGTATCCCAGAGGCTGATTTTGATAGCAGATGAAAGATATCTAGAATACTAATGCGGTACTTGTGCGTTTGAAGCGCGCAATTTTAGCGCGAAAAACGTTGATTATTGCAACTGACTGTAACTGAGCACCCTTGTCGTGCCCCATGCCATCAAAACGGTGACGGTAACCCTAGAAAGCCCAGAAAATTAAAATTTCCAATATCCTGAAGACGGGAATGAATTGGGGAGTGCGGTAGTGGGCTTTTGCCTTTTTCCTGGCTCACTTAAGACTACTTTTGATGTAGTTGGGGTAAGTTGGGGTTAGTAAACCGTCCGAAAAGCAGAATTCATTTAATTAGGTTCATTTACCCTTGTCTTCATCGCTTGGTATGTGTACCCTCATGTAAATTAAATGCATTCAGTGCTGAATTCATTCAGGAATTATGGATAGATGTAGACGATGCTATCCTCAGGACCACAGCAGCGAGAACTAAGCAAAGTTTCAAGATGGGATTCATAGTGTGAAATATGGAGACTTCGGGTCAAGTAGTGTTATAAATTAATAATTTATAGAAGATATAATGGCGAGACCTTCATGTAGTTAAGTCGCATAATGATCCATAGCGTAAAGGAACTTAAAATAAAGACAGACAGTAGGGACGCTATAGCTGGAGACGATGCTCTGGTTACTTGATTCCAACCTCCAGAGCTCTCCTTTGTGATTCTTGTGATGGATTCCTCGTGACCAGCAGGGCGATTGCTATGGTGAAGGCCGCAAAGTTCGCTACATATTCCTAAGGAGTCATGCCATAAGTGACTCTGTTCGTTACAACACCAGAGGGTGGTTATTTACTAGTCCCAGAACTGGGCACCGATACCCAACAAATCTGTCTCTTGCTGTATCTTTGTGGGCTCAGAGCTGTGATTGTTGTTCTTGGCAGTCTTGTTCTTCTTGGATCCCTTGGGTCCCTTCTTTCCTCTTTGTACATTCTTTTGTTTGTTGTCTTTCGAAGTAGTCCCATTCTGGGGCTGCCCGGATTGGTTTTCGGGAGAAGAGATTTGAGGCTTGCCCGTCGTCCTAGAACACATCAGCAAATGAAGGGATCATACTATGCAGATAGGTAGAGAACACACATCTTATCCTGAGAACACTCAACAGAATATAAGTGACTGATATGTATAGGATAAAATGGCTAGACAGCGGGTGAGATGTAGGTGATTAATGTGTATGCTTGATGTGAGAGATATTTGAGCTGGAGGAGAGAGCTCAATGGGCTTTTATAGACATCGAACGTGCAGTCCTTGCCGCGCACTGGGCATCTTTACACCAGGCATTCTCTCACCGAGCATTCGAGACTAGAATGCCGCTCCTATACTCCTCATCACCTGGTTATATTTCCACATGGAAGACTTGTAGACTCTGTTCTGTCCAAAATCCGCCCAATAGTTACTTTCTTTCTCGGAAAGGGAGCCGATGAGCATGAAGCTGCGTGTCCAAAATCCAGCGAATCATTTTCGAGGGCTCCACAACAGCCCCCGAAGAGTCCTTGGGTCCTTCCCATTTGGGCGCCTTCGCAAAAACGCTGATGCCGGGAATGTGGTCGACAATGGTGACTGGATCTCGACCTCGATAGGGAAGCAAAATCGGTCCCTGGTATATGACACAAGAGAAGTGAAGTGGAGGATGGATGACAAACGAAGAGACCTCTTCCTCGAGAACACCAGAAAGGCTGGTTTTCCTGTGCGCTAGCTGACCGAATCTCCATGATCTACAACAATAATGCCAAAGTTTCATGGAACACGAAGTTTGACGTTGCTCAAAAGAATAATAAAATCGTTTAGACCCAGCCTTGACTGACGACAAGAACTCTTTATACCCGAAGTGTGGCCGGCCGGACCTTGAAGACGTAAAGCCTCAAAACAACTGTAAATACATTCTGAGCTGATGCTGAGCGCTACTTTGTTCAAATCTCTATTCCCAAATCTTTTCGCTGCAGTAGATATTGCAAGATATGAAGTCGCAGCTAAAAGAGTTGGCAGCTCATAAAAGCTGAGACTATTATCTCGGACTGGCCAGCCACTTCAGACTGTGGAATTTTGTGGCTTGCGCGTAACCTGAATGTGACTTGTTGTATGTGGTAGTATAGTCTGGGTTCCGTTCGAGATAATGGGACTGTGCGAATGAGTTAAGACCAAACGAGCTTGCTGAAAACCGGTGAACTAGGTAAGTATGATCTCTTGATTGGTCGAGATTTGACTAGCTGCACGAAGAATTTGGGCATTCTCTGAGGCTGTTGTCCTGCAGCAAGTATGTCACCATGATTGGTTAGGCAAAGACATTTGGTCCGGGTCTGTTGTAAGCCTTGAGCGGCGCGGCAGATGCCCAAGTGGATGAAGACAAACACATTGTCGCCCGTCGCACCTGTGCGGATTGGACGATAGGACGAGAGGCACGGGCGTACGCCTGCGTAGGGCGCTGACATGATCTGCCAGTGGCCTGCCCTCGGCCTATACCCCTGTGTGAAGTCAGTCCTAGGCTCACTTGGACGATTTCATTGGCGAGATTCTGTCTGTATGCATATTGCCGCGCCCCATTTTTGCTGGGAAACCATTCGGGTAAGAGACAACAAGGCAGCATGGCAGGCAACCGCCCCTTTAAGAAGAAAAGCGGGGTAAATCCATCTAGGTATAGGAACCTCTTTACTTCACTGAAGAAAGTAATTACCTAGGTAGTTACTCAACCTCACGCAAGCTATTTAGCACTGACAGGCTACCCGTTATTATTCGGAGTTACCGATTATTCTCTCTTGAAGTCTTTTGCGGCTCTGAAAGCCACCTTCACTACAGTTTCCTGCTTGTGAGCCGTCTTACGTATATTTTGGTATTCTCGAAAATGAGTCTCCAAATGTCGTCGACGCCCCGGGGCGTGATATACGCCAACGAGCCTAGAGACTTGGGTATTTGGTTCAGCCATCATGATTTATTCCGTCGCCTTTACATTGAAGAGAACAAATCCCTAAAGCAGGTCAAAGAAATCGTAGAGAGAGATCACGGTTTCCCAGAAACAAAGTGAGTTAAGTGCCAGAACCTGGCTTGCTTTGGCACGGACATTTGCCCTGACATCCTTTTCTCCAGCTTGAAAGTATACGAACGCATCCTCCGTGCCGATCTAAAACTGCGAAAAAACCTTAGCTCACAGGATTGGGCTGCAATCCGCTCTCATCTCGCAAAGCGGAAAAGAGACGAAAAGGAAAATGGTCAGATTCTGCTAGATGGTAGAGTTGTTAACCCGAAGAGGGTCAAGAAGGAAGTAAGAAGGTATCAGAATAAGGACAATCCGACCTCGACTCTTCCAAGGGGCATACGTATTAGAAGTCCAACGCCACCCTTGGTACAAGAAGCCATTTCTCGAGAACCAAGTCTGTCTCTTCAGCGAATACAAACTGCATTTCCCTTGACCCTCTCACCTTCAGGGCAGTTACTACAACGGCATGCGTTCCTCGCACCAGGGCGATCTCACTCCGAACTACGATTGAACTCACCTCACTTGAAATTTTCTATGCTTTTCAGAGAATTTTGTAGGTCTGAAACTGCTCAAAAGCCCCAGCCCCATGACTAATTTTTGCAATTCAGGGCAACCTTCAACTGCACCTCACCCTAATCTTCAAGTCTCCACAAATGTGAACATCTTCCATCTCTTGGAAAGAGTTTGCTTCGCTTTGTCGAATAAACTCGATGATGACCTAGAAAAAACCAACCTCAAGCGACTTTTGAGTTGGATTGGGAAAGACACCAATGTCAGCGTCCTTAGGGCATTCTTCTCCCTCGAATCACCGGTGGCGGCTGCTGTATGGGACGGCTTGATTCTTCATAGCTGCCGATTAAGAGAAGGACCAGCATTCTGCGTTCTCGTCGATGTCGGCCTTCACGAGAAGCGCGGATGCATGGCCAACTCATCATTGAGTGCCTATTTGAGCATTGCTGCACGTCTCGGAACAGACTTAGCCTCAAAGGCAGCATCAAATCTCCTGGCAAACGGCGCTGATCCAAATGGTCTAGTCTACAATTCTTTCGAGATTGGTGACTATAACAGGTCCATTCAGATCGCTGCAAGCGCACTCGATAGACCCATGATGGAGATCCTGATACAACATGGTGCTCGGATTGATGACGAATACTACGATGGCCTTCCTAAGTCGAGATACCGGAGCCGAGAGAGCCCTTTGGCAATTATTCTCAGGAAAAAGAACAAGACTGGCACAAAGGCTACACGTCAAATCGAATGTCTTCGCCTGCTATTAGATGCCGGGTCCCGGTTCCCAGACTACAGACGATATTTCGAAGACTTCGGTGATTCAGGACCTTGTCGGGGAGTCGGGCGCTTGCACGAAATCGGTTGGTGCAAGGATAGAAATCATCGATTTTTGCTGGATGACACATGGAAGCACAGCCGGGAGCTCTATCTTACTGCTGCACCGCATTCTCAGCGAGTCACGCAGTCCGTCACAGTCCCGGGCATCTTGGACTCCGCACGTATCAGCGTCCAAAGTCTTGAGCTCTATTTGACAAGCAGACAGACGCAGGCAATCAGTGACAGATTGCAACGCCGGAAGCTATGCCTCGAAGTTGCCCTCTCTAAAGCGGCTGGCGGTGGTGATATCCAAGCTGTCACAAACTTGCTGAAACTGGGAACTGATGCCAACACCGATTACTTCATCAACTGTTCTCGGCGCGAGAACAAACATCGGGACTGGAAGTTTTTCACGTCTTCCAATTTGCGGCCGGTTTTGCAGGCTGCCATGGCGCACGACATCAATGTCTTGGAAGTTCTCGTGGCACACGGTGCTGACATTAACCGATGCGAGACACTAATGGCCGCAATCCAGCACCCTGTGTTAACCCGAAAATATGTAACAGACACAGAATGGGCTACGAATAGGGTTCATACAGTCGAGTTTCTGATCAAGCATGGTGTTCGAATGGACAAATTCGGCGCCGATGCACTAGATGCTGCCCTAGAACCGCCTCGAGACAGACAGTTCGATCCTCACCTCGCCGAGATTCTCCTTGAGGCGGGTCGCGGCTTGAACGAAAAGCTGTATTTTCAAATCAAGAACGATGTGCTGTTCAACCTGATTTCTCAAGACGTCGAGTTGGAAGTAGTCAAGTTCTTGGTAGATCGAGGAGCCGAGGTCCATTCCAACCCGGACGTCAACGGTCGCACCATGATGGAGAATGCCTTTTACCACTTCGCCAATATCCCGGACCCAGATCACTCGGAGCTGCTCACTTTTCTGCTCGACCACGATGCCCGTATCGACGTCCAGATACTTTGCAGAAACCTAGGTCGAGTCTTCGATTGTAATTGGACTACGGAAGCCCGGGCGGAATTTTGGCGGCAGTTCGAAGTCCTCCTCGGCCTTTGTGCCATCGAAACCAGGTCGGAAAAACAGCTTCCGCTGATTTCTCGACTCATTAACTTATCTGCCGAAGATTCTATCATCGAGCACGCCATAGAACTTGGCTTTGCTGTGGAGTATGGTGACTATAGAAAGAAGTTTGCTATTCCGCTGAGTCGTGACCGGGACGATCCCCCTCTACTTATGGCTGTCCGGTTCGGTCGATTTGACCTAGCAAAAAAGCTCATCAACTATGGAGCGAATGTTCATTCTTGGTGTTGGGACGATCAAAATGACCCTGCCTACAGGTACTCCATACCTTTGCCTCGGACGGTCTTGGAAGCAGTTTGCAGGGGCGGAAGATGGGTGAATGACACCGATCATGCACGCTTTACTGAACAGTCACTGGAATTTGTAGAATATCTTCTTCAGATGAACGTGCAAGTAAATTGTTCGACTACGGATTCTGGGATGCCAGCGCTCCACCACGCTGCTCTACGCGGGAGGCTAGACATTGCTTGCAAGTTATTGGATCAAGGGGCAGATGTGAACGCGTTGGCGTTAGCTGTGCCACTTATGACCTCTCGCCGCAGACATGGGTATGCTCCGGGTGCGCGTGCACTAGATCTGGCAGCATTTGAGGGCAGGGTTGAGATGGTTCAACTATTGATCGATGCTGGAGGTCGAAGTGGAATTCTTGGAGATACTGGACTCGATGGAGCGATAAAGCTGGCAACGGAAAGCCACCACACTGGTGTTGTCGAAATACTAAAAAGCTACGATCAGCGCTTGAGGGGTGAGTGCGGCGATTTGAATGACGGCTACTTGGCAGATGTTAAGGGATTTGGGAGCGATGATGAAGGGTCAGATTGGGGTCCGAATACGTCTGAAGAGTATCCATACTTGTCGGAGGACGGTGGGTCAGATTGCGGGGACCTGGCTACTTGGTGGGAATAATACAGTAAGGGATATTGTATTGCATGCTTTTGGCACTTTGTATGGCATTTCTAGTAAAGACCAAACTATCAGTTTTCCAGCCTTTTCACTAGGACTTGAGCCTTTTGCGTTCTAGTTGAGATGAGAGAGTGGTTTCGAGTAGCCTGAGATGCTTAAATAACCCGAAGAGCAAATCATCTGAAAGACCCGATGCCAGTAGAATGATCTTATTTTTGGCACAACCGAAGTTGTAAAATCAACGAAATCCCGGGACGGAGTGCTGGTGAGCATGACGAAGAGGACTCAGATTCCAGATGTGCCGTTCGTGGCAAGACGAGTAACTGGATCAGGTGGCAGGCGGCAGGAGTTCAAGAGGAAATTTGGAGCCATTCATAGAAGACTAATTCATCCAGGCCAAGGTAATGAGGTGTGACAGTTTGCTTGATCTCTCGGGTCGGCAGGTCAGCAGTGTGAAAGGTGAGCGGCAACACACAATTTGCAGCAACCCCAGGCCGAGTCTGGATGAACTGATCGACGTCTAACAATGGCAATGGGTTTGGAGGATATCGGGTTAACCAGCCAGATTTGCTCAAAGACTCTAAATCGAATGCCACCTACCCTGAGTCAATTGCTTCATCGCCACTGCTACCAGCGAGCGTACGTTTTTGCAGGAGAATATTAATCTTACTCGCGTTTGAGTTGCAGTGCAACGGCAATATATTCAATCCTCGTTAGGCTACATCGTTGGCAATTTGAGAGCAGAATGCTGTTCCTCCTCAATCCATCTAATCTCCAAATTGAAGCTAACAGTAGCATGCTTGCAAATGAAACAGCAGAACGCTATATCGAATCCATATTACTATTACAATTATTACGCTTTGTTACACCACTGTAACCAGTGCTGGGTCATACTCAAGGGAATTCATAGTGTGGTGATTTTGGAACTTTGGAGTATTCGAGCAGTATGAGAATTATGTGGAATAAATTTTGGACTATGAATGTGGTTTTATCACACTTCCAATTAGAAAAATTGTTATTTAGTGGCGTCATTTGCGGCTCTCATCTTTATCCTACGTCTAAATTTCTCGTTTGAAAAGTCTAAAGTAATAGTGTCACGTAAAATATTTTCCTTTCGCTATATTTGGTGACTAATATCTAATTTGAGGATAAGATTTCGGTTTAAATTCATTTGCTGAAAGGGAAGACTTCTAAGGCAATCCTGACTTTCTGTTCGGTGATATTCAATCGTGTATAGTACTTTGTAATTCCGTAAGGCAAAAGCTCTGACTATTCTCCCCAAATATTTATGTAGAAAGAACAAAAGCCTGCACCACCCTATCCGCCTGTGTTACTCCTAATATAAATATAAAATAACTGAACATTTCCTATCGCAGAAGACCGCTGGGGCAGTACAGGCGTCTCTTTCTGCCGATTCCTTAACAAGGACATTATAGAGATAGCAGAAAACCTCATAATCTTGGAATGATTTGCATGGCGGATCTGTTTAGGTACTATGTATTTTCAATAATAAGATTGCCATTAATAGTTCATTCAACTTTCTGCCCTATCAACTTTCCAAGGTCGGATAGAAGCCCACTATAGTTTTAACGGGTACCGGGAAGGTAGGTAAGCTCGTAACCTTTAGAACTACATGGAAATTAAGCTAACCAAATCCAATATGGTACTGTTCCAACGAGAGAGCGAGCCCTGAGAAACGGCAATTACATCACGTTCACTATAGAACTATCAAAGTATAAACTAAGTGTCAAAATACTACGCTAATCAATTCCGTATTAATACTATGTAAGAATTTAAATCCCATGCTAGGAGTAAATCACCCATGGAGGTGAGGTGTTTGTGTCTAAAAGATCTGTCCCACAGCAGTACAAGTCCCATGTGCTTGCATCATGCTCATACTTGTAGCAGTCTCCGTAATGGTAGCCGTCACTATACACGCCAATAAATTCGAGCTACTGGAGATTAAAATACTCGGCTTGGCGCTTAAGCTTGAACTGGAGCTCAAGGATGTAGTCTTCAGACTAGAAGTTGAACTTGAAGAATTAGAAGAGATTTTAGAGTTTGTTATCGCGATGGACATTGATGAAGAAGAGGAGAGCGAAGCCAGAGGTCTGCTTGAGCTACTTGAAAGTGATGTGGCGGTTGGCTTTACCATAGCGGTTGGCATGAAACTCGACGTTGACGAATATTTAGAAGACATAGAAGATGCTTTTGAGGACGTATATGACGAGCTAGAAGACGTGGAGGACAATTTAGAGGACATGGATAATGAAGTGGGAGACGTTGATGTATGTGCAATGCTTGAGCTAGAGGTCGTCGATTGTGGAGGTGTGCAGCCGCCAATTACCGATGGAACGGCATTAAGCCCTATGGTGATGGGGATAATATTTGAGCCGCAGTTAGCAGCTTGCGCTAAGAGAACATTGGCGTTATCTTGATCATACACAACTATTCACAGTTAGCTCCGTAATATCACTTGGTAATCCGAGATTTACTATATGCAGATCGTATAAAGGAATCGCCCAAAAGGAAAAACTCTTTGCTGGGTACAGCAGCCAACCAGCATTGTGCGCCGTCGAACCAAAAGAATTCATGGTACGATACATGGATTGTAGTACCTCCAAACCCGAAGTCGATCGTGCCGGCTTGGGTTCTGAGAGAGCAAGGGACTGTGTATTCATTGCTTCCTTGATTGACGGCAGAGGGGAAGAAAGAGAGAAGACCGGCAAAAAGAGCAGGTGGCAGATAGCAAAAGGTGGAGCCAGAGTCGGGAAAAATGGCTTGGTTGATCGTCGGGGTTGTAACTGGTGTGGAATTGTCGGATCCTGGGACAGTGACGCCTAAGGATGTCATATAAATCCAGTATCTGGCTGTGTTAGATTTGTTGAGCGATCATGGAGGAACACTTACCGCGGATAAAAATCTGGAGCTTTGTAGTAAGGAATGATTGGACGTTTCTCGAGAGCTCCAGAGTACTTCATGGTATCAATGCCACCAAATATAATTGAGCCTGGAATTATAAGTTTCGACTTCAAAAAATGCAAGATATACGTACCTTGTGCTACATCGATACTTGCGAGATCGACACTAGAAGCTCTACTGTGGGTAATTCCTTGAGCTGCTAATTGATCAATGGTATTGTAGTAGTTCGTGTCCATGTTATATCCCCAACCAATACCTATTATTCCCTCCATCTGATCCGCGCTTGCAGATGCATCCCCGAACTGCTGTGCAACTATTTTGCACCTGAAAAAAACGTATCAGTAAGAATTCGAAGGTGTCACAACATGCAAGACCTACTTCCCATGGCGATATTGTCTAAGACACAAAGCCCAGAAGCGGAACCAATACCGTACTGAATTGAGAAGGTGGACGAAGTGAGACGTTTGGTAGAAGAGCTAGCAGGATTATAAAATCCATTTGCTATGCAGCTAGATGGGTTCCAAGCATTTGAACAAGTAGGGTTGACCCATAACTCAGACGATCCGGTATCCATCTGAACATCTACAAGCTGAGGAGGGGTACCGATACCGACTGCAAAACATTAGATATACTCAGAATAGAAGGTGGGGAGCACCGACTCTGTATGGAATAACCGCTGATATTATTCCTTAATCTATCTACAGATTGCCTCTTCCGTCTCACTTTTCTGTGATGCTTTCTTGCAACAGGAAGATGTACAATTCCCGACCCCTTCACCATAGTGTTCTTCGCATGCGTAAGATTTGTTATAGCACCATCAGTGTGTGAGACAACGAATGCCCCGCAATCGCTGCAAGCGAGGTAAAGACAAATACTAGTTTCGACATACTTGCGGGGCTGGTAATTGACATAATGGGCAGCAGGGACGATCTTTACCTTTCAAACCATGGTGTAATCAAACATGAACATAGCTGGAATTCGGTGTTATTTTCCGCAAACATCAAAGAAATAGAGGATTAACCGGCCCCAGAACTCTGAAAGAGTGTTCAGGGGAATTGGCTGATTGAGACAAAGAGACCCAGGACTCGCCCAACTGAGACATTGTGCTGTGGAATGTGGGGGTATTGAGGGATTGAACAAAGAAAGAAAGACACCTCGCCATGCTTCTCTTTGAGATTGGCGATTTGAAAATGAAAGATGGCAGTTTCCCTCTGATAAACTTCAATTTGGGAGGACGATGGATCAGATATCGCCGCAGTGACTCGGGCCCAAAATTAGAAATGAACGAGGCATTTTCATTTGACTCGAGTCACGAACCGCTCGACCGCAAAATTTTCAGAGGGATCATTGAAACATGAGTTCCATCTCAATCGGATTAAAAGTTGATAAGAACTACAGCTGCACGCAAGTCCATAACCGCTCGCTGAGGTAGTATTGCAGGTTTGCAGAGGACGAATGATCAAAATTTGAGGAACTTTGCGACAAAGCAATGTCAAAGGCTGATCCATGATACACTCCTCAAGCTTAGAGGGTTACTGAGTTGATGGTGGAACACTTAAGGCAAGAAGACTTGCGTCGTTGAATCGCACTGGCGATATCGTACCGTAAATTCGAAGCAAGATGAGATTGAGAAGTTTTCGCCGAGAATTGAAGTCTCATTGAACTCAGAAATCAGAACAAAGGACGTGCAGCCCTTTTTTCTTCTTCATAAGTCAGCCTTCTCCGTTGGACCATTCTTTAGTAATACCAATAAAATCACTCACCATCGCCAACTTCAAATAATCCAGTGCCGGTGTACAGAACATGCGGCAGACTTCGCAATTTGTAATTCTGCGCCGCCGGAAAACCGGATGTCGGCCCGGATTTAACATTTCGGATCCGATGAGACAGGGGCTAACGGTACGTAAACAATAACCTGGGGGATCTTGAACATGATGGCGAGGAATATATATCTGTTTGAATGGAATCACGGAATATCACTTCACACATCCAGAAATCCTGAGAGAACTTGCAACATTATCAAATTTTACCTCATCATCTCAGCCAGCACCGATCCCAACAAGCTCACAACCAACGTTCAACTACTTGCAACCCAAGTTGTCTAAACTATCGCTCGATATCCTGCAGCTTTAGTCCTCTGCTTGAATTATTGGCCTCTCACAAATCTTAAAAATGCATGTCCTCCTCCTCGGCGCCACCGGCAGGACTGGCTCCCTCATCCTCAAAGACGCCCTCTCCCGAAACCACACTATCACCGTACTTGCGCGCAATACCGCCTCCATCAACCCAACACCTGGCCTGACGGTTATTTCTGGCTCACCGATGAACGAACAAGATATCGACAAAGCTATCACAGCCTCTCCAAAATTGCCAGACGCAATAATCATCGCCCTAGCATCCGTCCGCGAAACTGATTCTCCCTTCTCAAAACCAACCAGTCCACCGCGACTCATGACCGACACCCACGCCGCCGTCCTCTCGGCTATGAAAACTCATGGCATACGACGTCTAATAACCATCTCCGCCTTTGGAGTTGGAGACTCTAATTCCCAAGTCTTTTGGCCGATGAAGATGGTGTTGAATCATAGCTCGATGGCATTTGCGTTTGAGGATCATAATGCTGTTGAAGCTTTGGTTCGTAAAACAGCTGATGAGTGGGAGAGAGGGAAGTTGCAGTGGACGCTCGTTAGACCATGTATGTTGAAGGATGCGGAGGCAGGCGAAGTCAAGGTTCTCGGAGAGCAAGGAAAAGGAGTTGGATTATTGCCAAGTGTTTCAAGGGAGACTGTAGCAGGTTTTGTGGTGGAGAGATGTCTTGAGAAAGAAGAGTTTGTGGCACGGACACCGGTCATTTGCAATTAAGTGTGGACGACGTGGTACTTGTTGGGAGCAGATGGAGAAAAGAGGTGTTTGCATACGGGTTTCGTATATTAGAGCTGCGTTTTTTATGAACTATAATTGGGATCGTTGTATCTTAGAATATATTTCTTTGATTTGACTGGAAGAGGTATTACTAATGTTCCATACGAGAGTATAGAGTTATGATATGTGTTGGAAACTAAGACAAGAAAATAATTAATAGGTATTAGGTAAACTTTTGTAAGCCCAAAACTTCGATAGGTAACATTAATCTAAGTTATTTGAGTAGCTATTAACCTTTATAATCTTTTAACTTTAATATTCATAACATCTTCAAACACCGGGAGGTATAGACAGCAAGAGAAATATTCGGTGCCGAATAACCCAAGTATTGTACTTCGGACAAAATACGGATCCGACTAAGTCCGTACAATTATACAGTTTGCCTAAAGAGACTTAGCCAGAAATGGATGTCTGTCAATTGATTTGTTCTAAAAAGCGTCGTGATAAGGCATTAGATATGCCGTTTCAAAGTCGCAAATTGCGTGCGTCATCACGCAATATAGCGGCTCGGAACAGAATGCCGCTTATAAACCTTAGAATAAATTCCTGAGGTTGCCCGACTTTCTGCCAAGCTCATGTGAATTGGTAAAGGGTTATCTATGAAAACGTGAACGACCGATTTTATTACGAGCTATTTTCACATTGTTGCAAGAAGAACGAAGAATCAATAACTGAGGATAACGTTGCACAAGAACCGAATTCAGCCATGGCACCAATCCCAAGCCTCAAGCTCAACGACGGAAACGCCATCCCCTTCGTAAGCAACCCCATTCTCAAAATTTCCTCCAATCTCACCAGCTTCAAAAGCTTGGCTTCGGAACCGGAACAGCCAACTCACGTCGCCGCCAAGAAAAGCCAGGCTTCAACCACGACCTCGTCTCCATAATCAAGAGCGCCATCGCGCAAGGAATCCGCCACATCGATGGCGCGACCAACTACGGCAACGAAGAGGAAATTGGCGTCGCGATCAAAGAATCAGGCGTTCCACGCGAAGAACTGTTTATCACGACGAAAGTGCGGGATATCACCACCTTGCCCGGTGCGATTGATGAGAGTTTGAGGAGGTTGGGGTTGGAGTATGTGGATTTGTGAGTTATTGGACCTTGCAAGATTTTGAAGAGGGGAGATTGATGATTGGATAGGTACTTGATTCACAGCCCTTATGCAGCGGAAGATTTGTCGCAGTTGCAGAAAGCGTGGCTGGAATTGGAAACGATCAAAAAATCGGGGAAAGCGAAGTCAATTGGTGTTTCTAACCATTTGCAACCACATATCGAAGCAATCCTTGAAGTGGCAACCATAGTGCCAGCTGCGAATCAGATAGAGTTTCATCCTTACTTACAGCGCGGTGGGAATTACCTCTCTTGGTTAAAAGAGCATGGCATCGCAGTCACGAGCTACAACGGGCTGACTCCGCTGCGGAAGGGCGCTGGTGGGCCGCTGGACGGACCGTTGAAGGAGATTGCGAAGAAGCACGGGGTGAGTGAGAACGCGGTGTTGATCCAGTGGCAGATCCAGCAGGATGTGGTGCCAATTACTACTTCGTCTAAGCCAGAGAGAATTGCGGAGTACCTGCAAGGTGTGACGCTGAAATTGAGTCCGGAGGAGGTGGAGGAGATCACCAAAATCGGGTTGACGCATCATTTCCGGGCGTCGCAGGTTGCGAGATTTGAGCCTGATGATAGATCTTGATTGAGGTTGAAAGCTGTTAAAAATGCACTTGCAGAACTATCTCCTATTCACAAACATATTCTAGTTATGACCATGTCGAAAAATGGGGACGTAGTTTTGCCTACGAGTACTATTAGCACTTCATAGCCAGCTACTGGTTCAAGTTGTGAAAAGGTAACGATCATATCTTGTTATTTCTATGTAAATAAGCCGATCTGGCCTCTCATGATGTTTCGGACGTGGCGGTCGCAGCTTCGGTAACTGTCAAGTTATTCTGAGAAGCCGGGGAGGGCGCCTCGAATGTAAACCTGGGAAAGAGCCAAGCACCATGCAATGTAAATCCAGCCCAATGATATGGCTTCCGAACCTTTCCATCTTCATCGTTTCGGAGGTGCAGCACAGCATTCCTGAATGTTTGGGCAAGGTCCATTGTAACCGCTTCTGGAGAGTCATTATTCGAGCGCTCCAATAAATCAGCATAAAATGCCCTCGAAAACTCCATACAGTCTCTTCTGTCAATCCTCCACAGAGTTGAGATGACGGTTCCCGCACCTGCCAAGTGAAATGCAGCAGTCAGTCCCAGCAGATCATTTGTGGGGGAAATCTTTGCTCTTCCGGTATTACAGCCCATTGCTAACACCAACGACGGTCTAATAAACTGGAGCTCAAAGATTTCTTCTACGCTCAACTGGTCAGAGGAGTCGACTGAAGGCTCCCTAAGTTTGAGATATTGGGCAAGCTGAGGTTTCAGCTTGAAGTCAGCGTGGCCATGAACGTGAATAAAGTTCGAGCCAGCGCATCCTTCTCTAAATGCTTCTTTCATATTCTCTGGTTTGTGAACTAACCTCGCCCCTAAGAGGTCACAAATAGCTAAAAGCGATGTGGTTGTTTCGACTTCCTCGGCTTCCGACTTAAACTTTTCCAGAGTATTGAAGACTGTGGCATGGAAAGGAACAGACGCTTGGCTGTCATCTGCTTGGATTTCCTGGGACGCGTGACACAGGCGCAGAAGAGACAGACTTTGTGCATAAACTATAGGGTTCCGCTCAATCATGGGAGTAGCTGGTTTCCCTACGCTCAATGCATGAAGGGGAACGCGATGCAAACTCAGAGTTGGACAGAAGACCAAGGTCTCACCTGGCGCGGTCAAATCCTCTAGGGAAGCAACAAGCGGTTTGAGCTCGTTCAAGCACTGTCTGGCGTTTCTTTGTGTCAGAGGAGGATCATCGGCGATATTCTCCTCCGGTTCGTCCAAGTACTCCGCAACCCAGTGATCAACATCTACGAGCTTAATTCCATGAATTGGGGTGGCGCTAGTGATGGTGCCTTCGCGGTAGATTAGGAGCAGGAGATCGTGCTTCCCGTTCAAGATCTCAATCCATTCTACCAACACCACTGAGCTTCCAAGTTCCTGTCCGAACTTCTGCAGCTGAGGAGCAGAAATTGCTTCTCCCATTTCCATGTCGAGGAAGGGCGCTAAGATAGGATAATTTTCTCGAAGGGTATTTGTGTTTGACTCTATTTTGGGACCAAGTTCTAAACGCTTAGATATGAGGCTCGTCTGTTGGAATTGAGCAAGCAGATTCTCTCTCTCTTCCCAAATTTCTCTTGCTGGAGGCTGCTTCAGTATAGTTCCGATGACAGACTTAGGAGGCTTGATACGGCGGCCAAGCAGATCCGTGATTGACTGTGCTTTGGACTTTTGGACAAACTCCACGAAGTAATCCATAATCTCCATCCATTTTTCAGGGGACCAGTTGTCTGGCTTATCTGAAGGCATCTTCCCAAGTTCTTGGATTGAATGTATTGCTGCGAGAATTGCGTGTTTGCGAAAGACCTGCTGTTGCGTTGAGCTTGCTAATTGTTCCTTAGCCGTGAATGCTGATGGATTGCTGAGACCTCTGTGGTCGGATCGCATTTCTTGATATAATCGATCTGCCTCGGACCAGAATGGAAGGCAGGCCCAGGGATCAGCAATCCGGTAAATGCTATACCGAGTCCAGTGTGCTCTGGCGATGCTACTCACGGTACGATAGGCTGGTTGAAGCCGCTTTTCTGCCTTCTGTTTGGTCAAGATATCTGTAAATATCTGGATAGCTTCAACGAGATCATCATCTGATGGGGCTCGGCTGCGATTAGTGGCGAATTCGTTTGCGAAAATAATCGTACTGCTTGCAAAATCCCAGAGAGCGCGGTCCATATCGTGTTCCCCAACTAACTGTGGATCAATGCTTTTTTGTATACGAAGACATTCTCGAGAATCATTTTGCTGTGCCCTCATCCACTCAAATGTCTCTTCGCCAGACAATTGCCCAATCCGTGGTGAGTGAAACTTCACTATTCCTGCCACTCTAAACCTTGAGATCTGTCTTAACAGGAGTTCTCTCTGCATTTTTGAAGGGCCGCGGCCAGGTGTTCGGAGCCAGCCCTCTATCTCTTTGAACCAAGGGTCCCAGGTTCCGGCTTTCACTGGCTCTGGTCGCCCAAAGAGTCTTGCTGCAAGCACTTTAGATGGAAGCGCTTCCACGCTATTGATGATACACATCTGAGTCATTGGATCCGGGATATCATCGAATGGTGCCACAGTGGGTTCATGTGAGTCGTCATCATCCAATATAGTTGGAAGTATGTCTTTTGCTGGAACTTCAAATTGCAGCAGGTACTTCAACTCGTCTAGTTCCAGCTTCTTAGCCTCAAACTCACGTAATGCCCATCTCTGAATCAAGGTTGCACAAACATCTTGGTAGTCCTCAATCCAGGTCTCCGACTCTGAAGTATTTATGGCCCAAACACGCCATGCGCTCTCGTCGTCGACATCGTCGCGTAACAGAGCATTTTCAGACATGTCCCTTGGGCATTCTCTCAACCAGAATGAGCGTTGTTCCCGATATCGAGCTGCGGCTTCATTGTTCCCCTGAGAAACATAAGATCTCATAGCGCTTTGTGTCAGATAGAAAGCCAGCTTGGGAAAGCCGAAGTCTGGGAAAGCTACTGCAAAACTTTCCACAAACCCCGTAAACTCAGCACCTTGTGACTCGGAGATACCGACAACGTGGTGAGCGTATACTTCCAAAAATGATGCTAGATGGTAGCTCGAGTGAGTATATTTCTCTTCTAGTTCAAGCCGTTTGGTAACAGCCAAATGCTGTATTTCTCGTGCTTTGGATATGTCTGCATTAACAATGGCTTGCGAACGAGCTTTCTGGCTAAGTTTCATGGCGGCTGCAAGCAGTTGACGATAGATTTGGAAGCTTGAAAATTCAAAGGCCTCGTCAGATAGATCGAGATAAAGCTTGCACTTCGTTTCCAAACTTGAATGGCGATCACATAATAATCGTGTTTTGTTTGCCCGTAACCGCAGGTGTCTGAAGTATCTTTCGCCTAGTCCGTGAGTTGTAATCGCTTGAGTTATGAGAGCCTCGACTGAATAGAGCTCCTTCTGCGAATCCTCAAATTTTTCTGTCTTGGCCAGTGCCTCCGCTTCCTTGATTTTCATAAGGCAGGCTTCGAACATGGCGGATTCATCCAGCTCGGGGGTGTTGGTTTTGTTATTACTTGTAGACTCTTCCATCGTGTCTGCCTTCACTTCTCTGCTGCCAAAATGATCTTCGCGCTTCAGTTCTAATGCAGTAATTAGCTCCTCGAGGTTCATGGTCTTCGCTTTGCCGGAATGATAATTGTTGGGTATCTCGGCGCTGGGTTGAGGAGCGTCATCATTCGGAACTTCTAACCAGTTGCTGTAGTTTCTCGCAAACCACTGCAGCCGTTTACTGAGTGACATGCAATGTGACTGACAGCGCACACGTTAAAATTTCGATTTCTTAGCGATGATTGATTTTAAGATTTCTTACCTCGATATCAGTATGCTCTAAGCTATCTTTACCTAAAAGCTTCTGGCTGACCGATTGTGCGAAGTCTACTGCAGGCCGCAACATTCCATAGGTCATCGCATCAGCTTCAAAGCGAAGGAGTTGAATAAGCTCCCAGATATCGGATCCGGTTTGGGAACATAGCCTATCCCGTGGAGGCTCCAGCCCTTCAAGCACTTCAAGCACCTTAAATTCAAGGCCCATGGTATGATAGAGACCCGACCTCTCCACAGCAATTATCGGATGCCGACATTGTTGCAGTAACCTGTGGCCAAAAGCCTTTTCCGCATCAAGGTACAGACCGTATCTAACAAGGCGGAGGGCCTTCTCCAGGGCGTCTTGCTCGTCGATTGAAAGCTCCCAGTACACGGATCCGTGCCGTCCCCACTTGGACATATTGCTGGATGTGATATCTTCACTGAAAATAGATCATACAGCATTAAACCCTTTTTAAAGTCATTAGAATTTGCCTCTCCTTTGTTAAAATCGTGCGACTCGTTAGTTTAGGCATCCGCACGGCAAGCCTTCACTGTTGGGTGGCGATGATCAGCGGGCCACAGCCAACACCTATCATTTGCTGAACCGATTTCAGTGCCCCGCGCACCTGATAAAACAAACATTCGCAGCATATGACGCATGCCTGGGCTTCCATTCTCAGCGAGTTTCGACGTTCCCTTCTACCTATTTAACCACTTCACAAGTCCATATCCCACCTCACGACATTCGAAATGGCTTCTACAACTTCCGACTCAGAAAAATTACTTAAGAACGAACACATAGAATTCGTCATTGTCTTGAACGAGAACGATCTCCTCACCAACCAACTAGGCTCCAGCCCCGTTCGGAACGTGACGGAAGAGGAGCAATATACGCCGCGGGAGCTGGTTACGGAGAAAGAATCGCTGTGGAGGAGATTCTACTTCCACGTCCGCTGCCACAAACCGCGCTTCGGCGTTGTCGACGGAGCGCCTGCTTGCCTCATAGTCTTCGACCATGCATTTACCGCGTCGCTGACCAAGTCTCGCTTCAAGCGTGCCAAGGTGGAAGTTGTTTTCGAGGACAGCTCGGTTGCGTTTCTCGATCCGGACGACGATGCTAATGACGATGCGATTTCTGAGGCGGCGAGGTTTCATCCAAAGGTTGTGGCGTATGAGCCGCGACTCTGGCACGGCGTGCGGGAGAAAGGAGAGGGCTCGACGCAAGTGCAGGCAAACCTTACCGCGGGAGATCCCGGGGGAGCAGTTAGTACCACAGCTGGAATTACACGCCAGACGCCATTTGTCAAGGATGGCAGTGCCAAGATCCAGGGTGTGGTGAAAGGGCGAACATCATCTGAAGTCACTTGGAGTATCGATGAAAACGAAATGAGCAGCAGTGGATTTGTCACCGATTTCTCAACTCCGATTATCGTCCAATATACAAAAGGAAGAAAATTTGCTGCTAGAGTCAAGGTCACGGCTCTAGTTGGAGGGAGTCCGATACCTGTAGTGGCCGGGGAGAAGGACGATCCGCTGATGTTTGATCCGGTGAAGTTGAGTGCCAATAATGAAAATGAAAATGAAGAGAATCTAAAATTACTTGGCTTGAAAGAGATGTGCCGGTTAGCAGGCTATGGCGGAACCTTTGTAACATAATTTATATAGGGGTTATGGATCAGAGCCAAGATTGATTTGTGCCCCAGTCAAAGAACCCGAAATCCATGTTCTCGAATCCTAGGTCTGGCATCTATGACCATTAGCTCAGTCTCAACATTACCACAGAGTAAAGAAAAGGAAACCTACTGCTTCAAACCCGTCAAACCCCATCCCCTGCCCCAACACCTCATTCCCACCCGGCCCATTCTCGAGGGACCCATTCCAACCCGAAGTAACCTCGCTCTGAGCTTTCTCCCTATCACCACAACCCTTCCCCTTCCAACCAAAAGCCCCCTCACCCTCCCGCGACCCACTCCGAAACCTAACCAGCACATCCGGTCTAGCGATTCTACACGCATCCCTCACCCTCTCCGTCGCCCTCTTCATCATGCTCCTCCTCTGCTCCTCATCCCCATCACAGCGAACCGCACTCAGCGCCAGAGCCAGCGGCAAAATATCCTTTAAATCACAGCCCCACTCGCCGATCCTTTCTAACATGCCTTTAACCGTGTTCTCCACCACCCTTGTAAAACTGACTCGGCTTTGGCCGATGCCCCAATCGATATCTCTCTCTTTCTCGGCTTCGATTTCGTGGGGGGAGGCTGAGGTTGATGTTGGTGAGGAGTTGGAGAGTTTGATTTCGTAGCAGAGGACGAGCGCGGACTGGAGGATACTGTTACGGTGAAGGATGTGGAAGAGATTCAAGTACTCT
Source organism: Stipitochalara longipes BDJ (assembly GCA_009732865.1). Taxonomy (NCBI): domain Eukaryota; kingdom Fungi; phylum Ascomycota; class Leotiomycetes; order Helotiales; family Hamatocanthoscyphaceae; genus Stipitochalara; species Stipitochalara longipes. The sequence goes on along the minus strand of ML769349.1, from coordinate 245,905 downwards.
CTCCCCTTCACAACGCTCAGATCTGCGACCGCTGGATCCAGCGCGTCTAGATTTCCGAGAATTGCTAACGCGTTCCTGACAGCTCCTTTCCTCGCCTCTGGGAACTTGCTCCCGATGTCTGACATTGAGATTGCGCGGTAGAGGGTTAGGAGGGGACGACGGATGAAGAGCTCTAGTTGGATTGAGGTGAAGAAGCGGTGGAGACGTTTGTTTGATGATGAAGAGCGGAGTGATTGGGGCAGGCTGGAGAGGTGGGCTTCTAGATCTGTGGCTAGGCGTAGGAGGTGGGGTGCTGATGTTGCGAGATTCAGATTGCTTCCTAATAAATTCGTGATCTGGATTCGTAAGGGAAGGGAGGCTATAAGCGCGAGTTGAGGCAGCGCGTCTGTGTATGTCGTTAAAGGTTTGGTTGGTGGGTAATCGCTCATCTCAGGAGCTAGGTCCTGGTCATCGACATTAAGAAGTTGTCTAGTGTTGAATATGTTTGAGACAACCGAAGATGGCATCCCCGCTGCAAGGGAGAACTGAAGGTCGAGCTCGACGATCGTAAGCCACAATTTTCGTCTCGCTTCTCTATCAAACGGAGAAAATTCCCAAGGCTCTGGGTCCTGGTGGAGACCCATGGTCATTGCGTTTCTAACTAGAATTCCGGATTCAACCCAGAGTTCAGCAGGTGTGACGAGATTTGCTTGTCGGGCTAGTAGGAGAAGAGTACGTGTTTGTAAGGTGGGAAAATTGACGAGTGCCTTGCCCTGGAGACCGTCGAGCCAGGCCTTTATCATCGAGCAGTTCTTGGATATTTGGTCGTCTGGTATGCGTTGTGTTAAGCCGCGTTCACCGGGATCATTGAGACGCGATGCTGTAGAGATTATGGCGAGGATCTGAGGGATCACCCATTCGTTAATATGTGGTGGTAATGTGAAGGTGCCCGATTCGATAAGTTGAGACACTTGGTCGCACTCTTTCATGAATGTTCCGATGTGAAGGACTCGCCATATCGTCTCCCAGTTTTGGATATACCTCGCTTGGAGAGTGCCAAATAAGAAACTTGAAGGCAAAGCCTTCACCATCTCAACCATAAGTTCATCTCGGTCTTGTGGTAAGACATGGCGTGGCTTGTTCTTCGGTTGGAACGCATTTTGATACGCAGCCAACTCCTGAATCATCCCAGACATCTCAGAATCTTTGAAACTACTTATAATGAAGCCTTTTGAATCACTAAACTATACGCTGTTAGCACTTTATAACCCAAACAAGAAGCACGACTCACGTGATCCAACATAGCCATTCGATCTCCAATCCCAACATACCTTGACCTCGATCCCTTGATATGCACCCTCCCCAGCGCCCTCACACCAGTCTCACTCTGCACCACCCCCGCACTGGATGAGGGAGTAGGCATCTCATCCCTCCTCGCTTCGGGCGCATCGTTAACGCCATACATAAACATCGCCCTCCCAAACCCGTTATCCGTTCTCGCAAGAGCAGGTCCATTCGGGTACCTCTCCACATTCTCACCATTCAAAGTCCGAACACGGTCTTCATGTTCCTGCATTGCCCTCGCCCGAGTAGCATCAGCCGGGTGAACATCAACGCCATTCATCCCATAAGCAAGAATGCCCCGTCCAGGTCCAATCGGATCACTCCTCGCCAGCTGTGGGACATTGGGGTAATACCCTCCACTCCCTCTCTCTTCTTCTCGTTCATACCCTCCACCACCACCACCAACATACGGCCTCCCCCTCTCCCTCCACCCGCCCTCCAGCTCCTCAGTCCTCGCCCTCTTCCCTCCAAAATCCCCCGCACCAGGCGCATCCTTAAAATAACAGATCCCGCCATCTCGTCCCCCTTTTTTACAGTTACTACACGGCAACTCTCGATCGCACTTTAACTTCTTCCTCCGACACTCCTCACAACTCTTAGTGGGTCGTTGTCTCGACCTCTTTACTCCACTTCCTCCACTTCCATTCGCAGCATGATTCTGATTCGGCACCGGAGATACGCCCAGCTGCTGGGACGCAGGCGGCGAAACGCCCAGTGCAGAAGAAGAGGGCGTTAACTGCTGCTTCTGGTTCTGGTTCTTGGTACCAGGATACGCGGCGCCAGACGAGAGATGCGTGAGGATATGTCCGGCCTCCGTATCGTTATCAGACCCGGACTGCATTTCGGATCCGAGTCTTCTTCACCCTCACCACTCTGAATCCCAATCTCAAGGGGTTATGGAGTTATGGAGTAGGACATGAGGGTGTAAATGTCGGAGTAGAGAGAGGTCGGTGATGGGCAGCGGATGGGGTGGGGGATAGCCGTCGGAGATGTGGGCGGGACCTCGGCTTTTAGAGGGAGGGCTGGCGAGAGGGCGCGGAGGAGAGATCCCGTTCTGGGTACGCGGTCCGGTGGCGATGGCGAATGTAAGACTTACATGCAGCCGCTTTTAGGGTGGATTGCTGTGTGTGATTTGAGATTATTTGAAAGCTGGTTGATTATGAGGTAGCGATGGCGTGGGGGCCGGGGTGTTGTGAAGGGGAGGGAGATGGGCGTGAGATGTCGGGGAGCGAATGTCGGAGTTTAGGTGTTCGGATCATCGGCTGAGTGAGATGAGATTGGGGCTTGCACGTGATATCCATCGACCTTCTACCTTAGTAAACACAAAGAAGAATAATTAAGAAGGAAAATTAATAAGCGTATTCATTGAATTTGTATCTACCCATTTCCCTTCATTTGCGTAACCAAAATTAGCTGTATCCAAAATGCCTGATCCCTATCTCCTATATCCCCTCATTCCCAATCCCAGAACCTCTTGCCGAACCGCAATCCTAAATATCGCCTCCATCCCAGCACGTACTTCAGCCATATCTCAAGCCCTTAACCAATCCCATCACAGCCTACCTCCTACCGCTTCCTACCCCCTTCTTCAAAACACAGCACACAAAGCACCAACAACTCCACAACCACAATCTCCACCAACGTCAGCTCTCTTGCCACCCAGAACAAGCCATAAGTCTCCCTAGCTTCCCTCCTTTGCGCCCTTCTTCTGAGCACCTCGCTGCCTTTCCCCATCATCAGTACCGAAGGAAGAGGCGTGACGATTGATTCAAAGCCAGGTGCATCTCGGCCAGGGAATGAAGTGCGAGGCATAATAACCAACATAGTCGTACTCGCCTCCTCTATTGTAGGGGTGGGAGTGAGTAGAGTGTGGAGCGTTAAGCTGAAAGTTGAATGAGCTGCTGTTTCGTTGTCTGCCGACTCTGACTGATGAACCCTAGTCATAGTGGGAAGTGCGAAAAGCCTTGAGAGGAGGACGAGGATGTGCATCTTCAAGCTGAGGAATGTATGGGGTTTGGTTGAGGGTGGAAGGGGGGTTGTGGAGGACAATTGGAAGGAAGAGGAGGTCGAAAAGGGAAAAGGAGGATAATAAGATGATGTTGCGAGATGATGTTGTGAGGGCGATGAGAAGGTGAATTCACGATCACTTGATCCCCGTCTCATTTTCCAAGTCTCCCTCAGACAAACCTCGAAATGGACAACACAATAGGAGAAAACAGGCAACGTGAGAAATCGCAACATATATTATCCCCATCCATTCCAATTTCCCACCCAAAGATGCGAACCCTAACTCCATACCCGCCCACTCGCTCAAATTCCAGGTCATGTCACATAACAACACAATCTCTATCCCGTCCACCCTCCTGTCCACTACCCGCCGTATTCCTCCTCCCGATTCCCGGTCCAGGGCCGGGAATCTGGTCTATCAAAGTCTGCCTCCTGCCCGTCGCGACCCTTCCAACAGGACTCTGGTACGCGTTCGAGTTCGCACTATACGCGCTCATCCTCCTGCCTGCGTTCGCACCCCTACCCGCACCTGCACCCGCACCACCAAGCGGCGTAGAAGGATGCGCGGGGTGGTTACTGGGCGGCACGTACGCGGCTTGGTTTGCGGCTTGCTCGTAGGAGGGCGGTGCGTCTGCTACTCCTGCTTCGGGATCGGCGATTACTTGCGTCGGCGCGTTGTTCCGCCTTGGTGGGATTGCTGGGCGAGCTTCTTGTGGTGCGTTGTTGACGCTGTTTGAGGAGACTCGGCCACGAGTTGCGGCTGTGTTTCCACGTCCTCGACCACCGCCTCGTGTTGAGACAGGGATGCTGTTTGGTTCGCGACCTTGTTGCTCGATGTATTGCTGACTGAGTTCTGTTTCTCGTCGTCGACGTGCGAGTTCTGCGCGATGCCGCTCCTCTTCTTCCTCTTGTAGTTGCAAAGCTAGGGCGAGATCGTGATCTTCCTGCTCTGTGTTCGGTGATTGTGGAGGTTGGTTATGAGAGGAAGAGCTAGGTGTTGATTGATGTTGGTTGGTGTTAAGCTGGCGACCTTGGACGGTCGTCCAGCCGTCAGATGGGCCAACGGCAGGAGTAGAAGCTGATGGTGTTTGTGGTGCCCCGCCCACGAGGCGGAAATCACCAGAGAAAAATTCGGCGTTCTCGCCGGTTACATCGAGAAGTGATTCCCACACCACTTCTTCGTGACCTGCGTAGCCCATATCTGTGACTAATTGCAGGAGTTGAAGCGTATCTGGATGTCGGTAAAGGGTAGAGAAATGGTCGTTTCGGAACAAGATTGCAACGGCTCCTGGTGCGAGAGATGTGGTGATGGTTTGCAATCCATAAGGAGTAAGTTGTGTTGCGTTGGAGGCGAAGAAAGCTTTGATTGTAGCTATGTCTTCCAGTGTTGCTTGTTCTTCGAAGCTCAGGCCATCCCGCTGCAATTTATCTTCTAGACTCTCCTCGTGGAACATTAAGTTCTGTGCATCTTCGTAGGTTTTTGCGGAGCGGCTCAAAGCTGCGAAAGCTTGTGTTCCGGCTTCGGGAAGCCAGCCGTGGATCAGTGGCATCGAAAAAGTGCTGTAAAGCTTCATCTCTCGAGTATCCTCGAAAGTGCCTGGAATTGCTGCTTCTCGCTCTGAGGGATGGATGTGGGACATTGAATTCCGAGGATCGTTTGCTGTTCTTGTTGGTGGTGGGGGAACAAAACTGGGATTGACATTCATCCCTGTGTGGAGAGTGATCAAGAACGAGTACAGATCGCTGACATCTGGCAATGCTTGAGCAGCATCTCCTCTTCGACCAGACATGAGTTCATCAAACACGGCATCCAACAACAACCCAAGACTAACTTGTTCACGTGATCGTAATGTATCAACTAAAGCTGTTTCGACTTCTGCAGGAGTGGACAATGTGAGAGCATTGACGAGAGCCAGTAACGGACAAGGACCATTGGCATTTTGAATCAGGATAGGAGATACTCTCGGATTCTTTTTCGCGTTAACATCATGCCAGGTGATCTTCTTGATTTCATAGGTCTCTTTCCTTTGTTTCTTAGTTGTCGGACTCGTGACCGAAGATTCGCTCGGATTGGTGGTTACGATAGTGGGTCTGGGTGGCTGTTGAGGAGGCTGTTCCTGGGATCTGCGGGGAGGTAGAGCTGGCGGATCTTCTTCTGTGGTATATCGTTCAATTACGGTCCCGTCACCCGATATAATACCGCTTTGCTGTCCTGTCGCCTCATGATCCACAATATTCCAGCCCTCGCCTGGTTCCACCGCCAAAAAGTTATTCGTAGGAGGTTGTGGTTGGCCTTGTCCTTGATGCTCATCCCAAGCATGGGTTTCTTCGTTTATCTGCTGAGCCTCTGGGACAGCTTCCGCTGGCATCTCGTATACTACTGGTGATGCTTCATCTTCATCCCACGCCGGGCTTTCTGGCTCTTCCAAATCAATCAAATCTGGTTGCGAATTTTCGATTGGTGGAGCTGTAGGAGCTTGTCTGGCGGGTGGTGCTGCAGCCCATGCTGCATTTCCCGAGTCTTGACGATGTATCGATGGTGGTTGTGAATTCTTCTCGTTCAGAGCAGGTTGCCAGGGATTCGTGCTAGGTTCTGAGACGGAGAGATTCGAAAATTGTTCAGTTGGAGGAGGGGTAGCTATTTATGTGTTAGTATTGTGTTTTCCGAAAAGGATGTTGGATAGTCAACCTCTGGGAATTGGCGGAGCAGCGCTTGGCGCAGGTTTCTCTCCCCAAGCATCAGCACTGCTCTCCTTCAACCCACCCGAATGCTGCCTCTGTATGAATGGATTCGTAGATGTGACTTGGGCAGTCAGCCTCTCCTGCGAGGTTTTGGGTGTGTATCCTTGCGGAGGTCCAACTCTTAACGATTCTGGTAGCTCTTTTGGAGGTGGTGGTGCTGTTGCTGTTGCTTCTTCCTCTTCTTCCTCATTATCGCTCCAAGGATTGTCTGAATCTTGTTCTGACTCTGGTGATCGGAGCTGTCCGTGTGCATCTTGCATTCGAAAAGGAGAGGGGGTTGTCGTTACGAGAGGCGTGGTGGGATATGGGAGAGAGGCAGCGGGTGCAAGACTGGCGTCTGCGGGGAGGGGTTTCCGTGTGACCATGTTGACGATTGGAATAGGAACTGGATATTGCCTTTGAGCAGTAAATCCCGACAATTAAGCTTCTGCTGCAGTTCCTAGATCGATCCTCGTGTGTTCCTGGTGGACCCGGTCTATCCTGTCTCGTTGAGGTGGCTGGAGGTGTCAAAAATGGGAGCCTGGATATGAGGTCATTTCCAGACGCAGTGGACAGCAATTCGTTTGGAGAATGTCCTCGCCGCAATCCTGAGATTGTTGAAGATGAGAAAGGAGAAGTCTTTGGGGTGAGGAAAAAGAAAGATGGCCGGTGGTGGTACGGCGCAGGGCAGGCAACTCCATTACTCGCAAGCGTAACCGTAACGCCTGTCTCTGTCTCGACTTGCTTTGCTCGTGCAATCGCGCGCTATCGTTTATCGTCACCAGCCACACCCAAAGATAGAAGAGAGGACACTTTGTGGCGCCATCTTTTACCGGTGAATGTATTTCAGCCAATTGAATCAATCATCACATTTCAACCTGAGCAATAAATTGTATTCTTCACTTCCTGAATGGCCAGACGTTGGCTGACTTTGCCTCTTGCTGCATCGCGCTGCGCTGTCTACGTCGCTACTTACGCGTCGCCCCTCCTGCTTTGCCTCCAGCGGCAGCCGTCCAGCCATCCATCCCGCAGTCTTGGCATGAGCGACCCCCTGCAGCTACGGCGGTCGAAATGACCAAAGCGGCTGAGAAGGCTGAGATCGAGCCGAGAAAAAGTTGTTCGATCCAACAAGGCTGCGACAACATCAACATGCTGCGATAACACTCAGCAGCTCGACTGACATACGATTGTCTAATAGCAGTTCACTACTACGCATCAATCAATTGATGCCCTCCATACCTCTACGATGCATTCTCTCGTCGAGCCCAATGCCTGGGTGGCCTTGCGACTCCCCTCCGACTCCCTCAAGATCATGCAAATAGTGCCAAATACGTGAGTGTCTACCAGAGTGAGCAAGTCATTCTCATATCTCTAGCGTTAGTCCCTACTAACTTCTTGTAGTATTGTTGGTTTAGGAAAATATGGCACCTTCTCCTCTAATCTCATCATCGATCGTCCATACCACCTCACCTACGAATTACTAGACCGTTTACCAGGACAGAAAGATTCAGATCTCCGCATTGTACCCGCATCTGAACTACATGCCGACACAATCGCGGAGGAAAGGGGTGCAACTCCATCAAGTGGGGCAGATCAGATCACCATTGGTGGCGATGGTGTTGAATTCCAGCTGGTGGGAGAGAACGGGGAGGTCATCATGCGCTCAAATAGAGAAACAATTGACGATTCAGCGCGACAGACCTTGACTATGGAGGAGATCGAAGAATTGAAACGAGAAGGAACGGGAGCCGGAAAAGATTTGATTGCGAAACTCATGGCGAGTCATCTTGGAATTGAGCAGAAGACGGCGTTCAGTCTGGCGAAATACAAGTTGCTGAAGACGAAGAAATACCTCCGACGGTTTACGATTCTGCCTCTAGATGTACCGATGTTAACACGTTGGATGATGGAAGAGAAAGATGCGAGCAAGATCTTAGAAATGCGCGAAGAAATGGTCTCCCTAATAGGAAGCTGGGCCAATGCACACTTCTCTGAATCACGCCCGTTCGACACCATTCCCTCAGGGGGACGCTTACTCGTTGTCGACGAAACAGGTGGTTTACTCGTTGCTGCTCTTGCAGAAAGAATGGGCATTCTCTACCCCACGACCGAAGAACTATCTACGGAAAACGACCACCATGCTGAGATACCCCTCGCAAAATCAAACACTATAACCCTCATCCACAACAACGCACAACCCAACCTCAGCCTCCTAAAATACTTCTCCTACGACCCAACATCTACCTCCACCTCACCCCACCATCCACTCTCAACAAACCTCCACCCCCTCTCCTGGCTCCAACTTCTCTCCCCCTCCTCCGACCCCACCTACTCAACGCCCATCCCACCCCTCTCACCAACCACACTCTCAACCCTCAAATCGGGCAAGCGAGGAACGTACTACCGCAAGCTCCGGCGCCACAACCGCATAACCAGCATCGTCTCCTCGACTCTCGCCGGCGGCTTCACCGGCCTCGCAATAGCAAGCCACATGGACCCGATCTCCATCCTGCGCCACACAATCCACCTCCTCTCCGGCGGAGCCCCAATCGCAATCTTCTCACCAACTATCGAACCTCTAGTCTCACTCTCAGACGCCTACTCTACTTCACGACGAACAGCATTCATCCAATCCCCGCCCCTATCTTTCACCTCCCTGCCTCTCGAATCTAGGGATTCTTGGCAAGGAGATGAAGATTTCCCGCTGAATCCGACGTTGGTGATTAATACTTCAGTGCAGAGCGCGAGGGTGAGGGAGTGGCAGGTCTTGCCGGGACGCACGCATCCTGTTATGACGGGGAGAGGCGGGGCGGAGGGGTATTTGTTTACTGCTATCAGGGTTATTCCTGCCGAGGGACGGGTCGAGGCGAGAGGGAAGTTTGTTAGGAGGAAGGAGGGGAAGGGCGGTGAGGTTTCGGGAGAGGGGAAGATGGAGGAGGGCAGTCCGCCGAAGAAGATTAAGCTCGAGGCAGATGTGAATGTTAAGGTGGAAGGGGGTGAATTGGAATCGAATGTGGAAGTCAAAGAAGAGAAGGTGGTCATTAAGCAGGAGGCAGAGAAAGACGCACAGATGGCTGAGTCGTAGCTTTGCATACTGGTTGGTATATGAATCCAATCATGATGCATACGCCGCATTTTTCGCCAAGATCTAGAATCCAGAAGTGAAACCATGCTTTCATGATGTTATATCATCATAATTCATTGAAATCTATCTGCTTTTCTGCAACATAGCAAATTAGCACTTTTACATGCCATCTTCTGCCTTCTCCGCTATAACAGGCCCTTATTTCCGCCCACTTGCTTTCTCCTTCCCTCCTCCCATCCGCCCATCCCCTCTCCCTTCCAACATCTCCCAACCACGAGCGCAGCTCAGCCCAAAAACTCAAAGACTCTTCCCCATAAACTTCCTCTTCGCAAAGCTTAGCCACCATTTGCTCGGCTTGTCGCTGCCATCCTCGTATATCCGCGCCAGCAAGCGGGAGGCGAGCTCTTGGCGTACTTGTGAGAGGTAGCTGCGCAGCGTTTCGGCTTCTTGTCGGCTGGCGGGGGGGTTGAACATCTGCGAGCGTTAGCGAGGAAAGAAATTGGGGAAGGGGGAAAAGGGGGACAAACCTGGTTCAGAGGAAATCCAGGATCGCCTGGGATCGCGAAGTTATTGTCCAGCGCTATGTTCTGGACTTCTTTCTGTGCTTCCCTATATCACCCTCATCATCAGCCTTATCCTTCCACATATAAACAGAACCACTCACCTACCGACCAGACATACTCCCCCTTATCTTCCCCAGACACTCGCTAACCCACAGAATCCCATAAATCAGCAGCCGATCGGCCGGGCCCTGGATCTCGAAGTTGCGGAAGAAGGTGTTGGCGCGGAACAGGCTGAGCACCTCGTCGAGCGCATCGTAGCTCTCGGAGTCGGGTTCGGGACTGAGATGCGGTGCGAGCGAGGGGTCGAGAGGGAGGGTGTAGGCGGGTCCTCGGACGCGAGTTCGCAGGGGCAGGAGGGGGAAGTTGCCGATTACTTGGGAGGTGGGCAGGGAGGAGTCGGCGTTGAAGATGGAGTTGTATGCCTGGAGGGGTTAGGATGGGGTTGGAGATGGAATGGGGTGGTTGAGATTGGAAGATGGAGGGGGAAGGGGAGAGCAGAGGGGAGGAGACGTACCGGCATTATTGCGGCGTGTGGGGAAAAAGGTCGTTATGCTGTGTTGTTGTGGAGGGGGCGTGAGGTTGGAGATGGTGGGGTCGTCGTCAGAAGCGGGTTGTGATATTAGTGCCTTAAATGCGAGGCATCAATTTCCACGCCTTGAATTCTTCTCTTTCCGTTTGCGTTTCTTCCTTTTCATTCAAATCCGGCGAAAGTGCAAAGTTGCACCCCTCTTTGCAAATGGATAGATCCTATTGCTGAATGCAGTATTACTTGATCTAAATTGTATTCTCGCGTTTTTGAATGTTTTACTTGATGCTTGCGGGACCTTTATGAGCTTTGAAATTTGAACGCTGCACGCACACAAGTCCAAGTAGGTCTCGAGGGTTGAGATTTAACGGAAATTTTAAAGGCGCCAGGCTATCAAGGAATGGTGCTTTTCAAAGCAGATTCTTTTCTGCAGAACCATTTTACAGCGGGTTAATGTCATCCTGGATAGTTACTTTCGTGGCTCGGAGACGCAGGGAATGGCGAAATGTGCCTTCTCAGCGTCGCAAATAACACAGCGGCTTTGGAGATTGGCAAGAACATTGCAATCTCGATGCAGTTTACCTTAACTCTGCCTTGACGCTGACTTTGCGTCATCTCGCATCTTCTACTCCTGGATTAAAACCCCCCACTGCTTGCGGGTCTTTTCCTGTCGACCGTGGCCATCCACTGAGATGAACTCTTTGAATGCCAACAATAGTTCTGACATCCACAAGTAACCGGTTTCACATCTAGTATGGAAGTAAAGTACCAAACGATTTCTTCTGAATAAGCCTTAACTCTGCCCTATCCGCCGCTTGGCATTGCTCACAGGGCTCAGTTTGCACGTGAACCCAATCTAGATGGACTTGGCAAGGTATTAGATGTCTGGTGCGGTATAAAGCTTCTTTCTCATTCAGCAACCTCCGTAGAGCTTCTCTCCAAAGCAGTGATAGCTACCATCAGCAGAAGGCATCTCAAGTGTGATGTCAGTTCTTTTTGTCGAGAATTCGCTCACAATCCCGCCAATCGAAAACAAGACATTGTTCATTCAAGACGAGATATGGATTCTTTGTCTTTACTACACTTGGTGCGCCGCAGCCAGGCGAGCATGGGGTCGTTGAAAGCGCCCTCTTGATTCTAGCATGAATGGTTTTTTTCTAGTGGCCGAATGCAGGTCCAGATGTACTCGGACTCACATCGAACATTATGAGGGCCAGAGATATGGCAAGCTCTTGGCTCCTTGTATGTTTGATGTCTGTAGATTAGTCTCCATAGTAGGCGTCACTGTGCCAGATTTCACTTGAGGGCAGCTGAGACTCTAATTGACATGTATTTATTGCACTCTAGCATCTATATTCCAACCACTTCCAGTCGCTTTTCTAACACATAATTACCAAAAGAAAATCCTAACTTTCCGCTCCTGGCAGTCACGATTTGCCAGCTGGAGTAGACGACGCTTTGGGTGAAACTTGCGGTAAGCTTTCTTCGCTAGCACCTTCTTCGACGAGCATGGCCCGAATTGTCACCCACGGAGCACCATCTACTATATTCGTAGCTATCTGCCTCCATTCCTCGTATGTTGGCAGCGGCAAAAGCACTGGTGCATCAACTGCCAACGGGTTCTCTGGCAAATCCAAGTTGGGAAGCAGAGCCGTTACGATATCGATCCTCTTCTGCCTCCTGTTGATTTTCCCCTGTTTGAGCATATTGGCTGTCGGCTTATGCTTGGGAATAGGGATTTTGTGTTCCACTTTCCTTATTTTCCTGTTAACCATTTTCTTGCGTACCTCAATTGTGAATTCTTCCTCTGATTCTTCATCCTCGCCGTCGTGCGTCGTCCTCCTCTGCCTCTCTCTTCTATGGTGTGTCAGGGTAAAGCAGTATGGGTATGACTAGAGATCTTACCTCGCCTCTGCATTCTCTGTTTTCAAGCATATGATGCATCCAAGGTTCATTGTATAGAACCAGTACGGATGAAGGGGACAGGATTTGTTGTGTGTAAGACAGAATCCTTCCTTTCCCTTCCTGCAGGCCCCTGGGTAACCATCGACTGTTCTAAACTGCCCCGGGCAATGGTGCTGTGTACCTCTATTGATATGAGGCATTATGGCTTATATTCAATGACATCTGTTCTGGTACGTGAAGGCGTCGATGAATAATTTCGATCGAAAAGACTTGCTGTGATCTTCGACCCTGTCTTTTCTTCAATTAATGAAGAGGTGGGGAACAGTGGTACGGAAATTATACGAATAATAAGGTGATAACTAAGAAGAGTTGAGGGATAAAGGATTGCGAATCCTTTGTTTTGCTGCATGCGGTAATGGCCTCGACATTCTGGACTTGACGCTGAACAAAGAAGGACGGAATTGGCATCAATGGCCTTGTTGATGCGCCGGAAATGAAATTTAGTTGTGAATTCAATTGTACGCATGTTTGTAGGATAACCCATCAGATTTCTCGTAAGGAAAGAATTTTGCCAGCGCTTCGACTTCGTTCTTCTGTGCCATATACATCCTTCGCATTTCCACTCACCTGCGCCTCTCAATCTACTCTTCAGACTATACCAGCTCCGAGCAGAGCTTTCTAATCTTCTTCTCCCTTTGTGGTTCTGGCATCCCTAAGAAATCTCTCAACAAAGTTGGCCTGATTAATGGGTCAGAATAGAGCTACTCGTCAATAGTTGATAATATGAGTCTGAGGATAGATAACACATTTTCCTAGGTAAATAAGATACTATTGTCGTTGGCGCAGAGGTATAGCATGCAGATTAGTAGTATCGACCCAAATAGTAGGGGAAACAGTCGTAATCTAACCATCATGAGAATTTCTTGTATAGATATTTGAGAGCTGAAGCGTTGATTTTTGCTGTTTGAGTAGAGATTTAGGCACTGCACACTTGCTGCTGGACTATTGCAACTGATTTTTGGCCTTTGAATTTCCTCTCTATGCAATCAATGAGGCAGTAAGAACTGTCAGCAGAAACATGAGTTTGGTAAACGTCCAACGGCACTATCAGCGTGAGCTATAAAACATGTTGCGTAGCGAAGTTTTTTTCTTGGATGGGCATGGTACGTATTGTACCAGCAATGGATTCTTGTTCACGGCCAACGCAATGGCCAGAGTAGTAGAGAACTCTTCGCAAGCCTCTGGGTCTAACCTCACTATCGTTTTTTGTCTTTCAAAGAACATGAGCAAGCTGCAAGTGTAGTCTAGACTATATCAAAAACTCGAACTTCCACGCCTCGTTTCTCAATTACCTCTCGGGTCAAACCCGGATGGTAACGAGTTTCCTCCCCAGTGCTTCCACACACAAACAATGGGCGTTGATCCTCTTGTTCTACCAACTGCCACGAAGGTGGTAATGTTGGCCATCTTGGGTCAACTCCTGTTACCGTTCCGTCCCTTCGGTTAACGAACCCAGGATAGTCCAAGCTGTCTGGAGTCTCCTGCCAGATTACCGTGAAAGTATCGGGTAACGGCCCAAGGAGAGCTTCTCCGTGCATCACGCTGTGGTAATACGCCTGGCCAACAGCTTTATACCGACCATCATCTGTTGTTCTAAGAACAAAGGCATAATCAAACCCCAACACTACTGATATCGCGTCTCCTGGCCTCGCAGTCTGAGGTGCGAGTCCGAAATGCCCATGGGTACTTCTGAACAGGGACCTCCCTCGACTATGGTAATAGAAGGCTTGCAAAAGTGCTTTCATCTCCTTGCTTTTGCTTTCTTCAGCATAAATTTCGTCTACCTTGGCAGCCAAGATATCTTGTAAAACCTTAGAGCTAGTATGTAAGTCGCGGAAACCAACGGGAGAAAGAGAGAGGAAAGACCCTTCTGCAACCTCGCTACAACATAACGTTTCGCACAATTCGAGCAGCATTTCCCAAGTAGGAAGAGATTCAGGGCATAATCCGAAGCTTTTCAAGACTCGTCTCAAATCAAACAAGAGATTGTTCTCGAGCTCAGCTGGCTCTGTCCATCTAATATCATCAAATGCCTCTACGATCTCAATATTCGATGCATGAACGCCGGCGATTTGCAATATTGAAGAGGCGTTGATTTTTGCTTCCGACCGGAAATCACCTGCAGCGTTTGACCATGCGAGTAAGTTCGTGACCCTGAATAACGACCAATCGGGAACCCAGGATGGGCATCCAATAAGATGTTCATTCATTTCGATAGCACTTAGAATTTGTACATTTCCACCGGTAATGTACTGTTCAATGACATTTTGGTATACCTTAGTATAACTTTTGGTATAATCAGCCTCAATTTTCACTCCTTTGTAGCCACGGAGCAGGGACAACAAGGCAAAGACTCTATCCCTTGGATCTGAGCAGATAGCATATCGTGTATAACTTAAAAGGTGCTGGATTTCGAATGACGTCTGCCTCTTACATAGATAATAAAGCAGGTGTGGATCTGATGTGAGAAGCTCTTCGTCCCACTTCTGTGGCTTTTGGGTGTAGCACATTATTGTTTCACAGAGCTCCTCCCATGGAATCGAATGCCGACCACACATAACTGTGACTAAACGTGCCAGGTGAACCTCTTGCCAGATCCAGAGCCTACTGAACCAATTGCGACTCAACAGTCTACAGATGGAAAGGGTCTCCCTCTTGTCGAATGGCAATGGAATATTTTGGTTACTCCATTGAGCATCAGACTCGGCTGAAAATGGGGCCATGGTGTTATATCGCCAGTCCACAGCGATATGTGAAGATATCGTTTTAATACACTGCATCGCCAGCTCACTATCTTCTGACTCCAATCCTAGCCACACAACGACGCGGACAGCTCTGGAATAGATATCAGGCATCCTCTTCACTTGACTGCTTCTTTCTCTCAAGTCCTGCTGATTGACACAGATGGCATCAATCCAGAGTAGCCGGCTCTTGTCATTATATCGAAGATATGGCAGAGCCCCGGCCAAGTTGCGAGTCACTCGGATTGTCTGTCGTCCAGTTTTTCCTACAAAGACATCGACTGGATCTTCTGTAGATCCCCATGCATACGATAATGCCTCGAACTCTTGCGCAGAGTCATTCGTGAATTGAGTTTTGTGAAGACTGATTCGGGTGGGAGACGAGAAGTTGCCGGGTAGAAGCGTCAAGAGCCTGATCTCGCAGTCTCCTTCTCTCATGGGCTCGTATCGGTAAGGCTGGTGGCGGGAGGTTGAGGGAAAAAGGTTGTGCTGCATCTCTCCCAGTACTTGCTGCGTGGGTTGGTGAGCATTCATTTTGACGAATTGGAAAGTGAAGGCGGTGCTTAAGGGAATGGGGATGTTGGAGAAGCCTAGAGCCTAACTCAAAATGAGGCGTTTCCAATGTGGCTGAGTGTAAGCCACATTCAGGTAAATTTGCTGCTTCGACATGCAGGAGTTTAATCGCCTGGAGCGCGCAAAACGACAAAAACCCTCGAAGGACCCTTTAACTTATTGGTTAAAGGCGTAGGGATTGGGAATTTGGGGTGTCATAAGGTATTTGGGAATCATAAGTAAGTACTGGCAGTAGGGAGAGATTACCCTTGAGCTGTGCGCGCCTGCAGCCTCGGAGACCCTCGATGCCCTCGAAAGTCACAGTGAGAGTTCGCGCCGGAGGCTATTCTCATTCCATTGCTCACAGACCCTTGTTAAGTCTGAGAAAAAACCAAACAACATCCGAGCGATCCAAAGACACGCCGAATAGGGCACAAGGATAACCCTTATACCGATAAGTGCATTGATTCGTCGCCCATCCATCGATGGCCGATTTCCCCACGGGCCGCTTCTCCACCAATTCAGGATCGAGGAGGCCATTGCCCAAGCCTTATCACTGCAGAATGACGGATCGGCGAGAGATGTGTACAGCCATTGTGTCTGGCCCTGCTGTTGTGCATTCACAAACGCAGGTACGTGATGCTTCCCAAACTGGTTCCTCGGCTAAATCCCAGTGGACCTTTCGAGATCGAAAAGCAGTATATTCTTCGATAACCCTTAGAAGAAAGCCGCTGCATTTACCATTTGCCTTGGCCTCTTAGCAGCCATCATCGTGCACAACACGATGGTGGCGCAAAATCGGTGTTCAAGCCAAACCCAGCGAATTACATCAACAGCCTCACTTTCTGCTTGGTTTGTGCGAAGCCAAGATGGTGGGTTCGGTACTGCTTGAGTCTGGTGAAGGTACAGTAGTGTGCCTGCAGGTTGTGTCCTTCCGGCGTTCCCCGATATGCCGCCCATTAACACCTGCAGGATTTGATAGGTATCTGGACGCCTTACTACGTCGTTGGGTAGGCCTGCATATTGGGCTGAATGCGAGGCTGGAGAAGTGAAGATTTGCTGTCGAATGGAAATGAGTTATTCTTTTCTCTTTAGCTGTATCAGATTTCCCCACAACCGCTTCCCTCAATCTTTCCTTCCCAATAAAAAGAACCTCAATTCGTCCTTTGAATTCAGTACTTGTCCCTCATATCGCTCAGAAGCCACGGCATATCTCCATTAGCTTGCATATTCTCATCTACCCTAGCTAGCCGCGCCCCCTCCACCTCTCGACCAATAGGAAGAGTCAACAACCCCATTATTTTGAATGCTCGCGTCGTCTGCCCTTGCTGCCTCGATATTGACTTCGATTGTCCCCGTACTACTAGGTCCCGAAACTCCATTATTCTGTCGAGCGTTTTTCTGTGACGTAGCTTGCCTTATAGAGATATTGATACGTCTGGTACTGCCTGTGTTCTCCTCCTGGTCGTCAGTGGTGTCGTTTCTATTCTCGGTCCCCATCTCGGCATCAGAACCTCTCCGGGTTTGCACTTCGATTCTTAGAACTTGTTCAGTGCTTGGGTCAGTTGGTGTTGGAGATGGCTAGATTTTCGATTAGTAGCAGATCGAAGACGATAAGAGGACAAGTGAGGATTCTGACCGGGCTCTGGGGATTTCCTTGTCCCCCAACCAGTTTTTCAGCGACCTTAGACGTTCCTTGTTCAGGCATATCCGATTCTGTCTTTTTTACTTTATACTGGAAATCGTGGAGGAGTTCGCTTTGGGCAACGGTGAGACACAGAGATAATCCTGTCTTCTCTCTCTCGAGATTCTGCAAGGCTAGAAGAATCCGTTTCTCCTTCGTGCCTTTCAACACCTTCCAGTATCTGCTTCGGAGGGATGGATGCGTATACTGGCCTAGAGCTGAGTCAAGGAGATCTTGAAGAGTGTAAGCCTGTTTAATGGTGTGTTCAAGCTGAGCGAAGACAAGTGTAGTATGCAGAGATCTTGTCTCTTTGATCTGAAGAATGATTTCGATCAGACGCTTGACATGGTTTGCATCTTGCCGAATCCGGTCCGGAACGTTTTTGAGTCTTTCATATAGATTCGAAAGTAAGGCAGCAGCTTTGAAAACGTAGACAATGAGTTGGGCTGAGCTTGCGAGGGAGCCGACTACTTCCATTTCCGGTATCGTGTCAAGAAAAACAGACGTTGGCCGCTTTTCAGTCCTTCTGGGGTTTCGAGAATTCAGCCGACATGTTTCACAAAGCTATTTAAGTCTGGCACTATAGGTTCATGAAAGATGCCCGAGTCAAGCATCGCCCCGTCGCGGAGGCTATGGATGGTGGTAAGGGCCGCAGCGGATGAGCCTCCCATCTGCCAAGGCTTGTCCTAAGGCTGATCGATATCACATCAAGCTATGCTCATCGTAATGCCGCTTAGATTGGGCCGCGTGGGTGGGAGTCGTTCGGGTAGAATTGGGCACACTGTTTCACTTGCATTCGAGCCTACCTCTAAATGAGGGGTTTCGGCTGACACGTGACTGAGTGCAAGCTACATTCAACACCAGCTGATCAAGTTATCCAGCTTACACTCAACGTCTGTCTAACATGAATCATACCATTTGTATATACTATCGCTTTGTGTTAGCTCTCTTCCTGTGGCGACAAGATGAAGCAAGTGTTTTATTGATTAGTATCAAGTTATAAACTTTTAAAATATCAAAAGAAATTTTGTTGTGAAAAGTATGAGATATACATCCATACATGTGACCGGTAAAATATATCCCGTAGTCCAAATGTCTACAGGTATGCTCCACTTGTAAGTCATTTCTTAGCAAGTGAAGTCAATGTGGAATTTCCAATGCGGTCCGATAATCATGCCATTAATGTGAATTTAGAAGGTCCAAAATCCTCGCTGCCGACGTATAAAACATTTATGACTTCAGCCCGATTATCCACGTACATCAACACTATCAATGAGCTGGAATCGAACAGAAAGATGGGAAGTATACAAGAAAAAGAAAGATTCAACCAAGAAGCTCATGTATTATGTTTGTGACCAACCATCTAAAAGCCAGAAGACAGAAACAAGGACAAGATGCAAACATTAATAAAACGACAATTCCAAAAATGCGCCGCCTAGTCTGTCTAGAAGCAACCCAACCCCATCTATCTTCCATTACCAGTCTATAAGTCAAATGCTTTCATTCTCTCGCGTACCATTCATACAGCGCCAACAGAAATATTTAACCCCTTCAAATTCCTCCATTTACTGAATAAGCTCACAATCAACGCAACCCCAGCACTAGCAATAGCAATCGCCCACGCTGCATGCAGTCCATCCATATACGCGTGCTTGATACCCACCATCTCCGCCGCCGAAAAGACATTCTTAAGCTCTGTGGCGCCGAGAGCGAAAATTTCAGCCGGATTCACACTTGGCACATAAATCGGTAATTTTTTAAGTACCACATTCGCGAGTGCGGACTGGCCAGCAGCAACAAAGACGGCTCCGCCGAGAGTCTGGCAGAAGAGCACCATTGCTGTTGCAGATGAAAGATCGGCCACACTTGAAGTGGCCTGCGTGGCGATGATAGGAATCTGGAACCCGACGCCCATCCCAAGACCAGCGATGACTTGGTATCCGATCCACTTGCCGGATGAAGAATCAATATTGAGGGTGAAGATCAAGCCGGCGCCAATAGTTGAGATCATGCCGGCACCGATCATTAGAGGGACGAAGTGGCCTTTAGCTGTAATGTAAGCCCCAGATGCGATTGTACCGAGAGTCACGGCAATGATCATAGCGAGGTTGCGAACTCCGGATTCTTGAGGGCTGACGCCCGATACGACTTGGAAGTAATATGGGAGGTAGTAGAGCAGTGTGAAGAAGGCACCGCCAATGGTGAGAATGTATATCATGCCGATGTAGTTTGTACGCTCCTTGAGGAGGCGGAATGGAAAGATGGCACGCTCGCCGTTGTACCATTCGAGGAAGAAAAAGAATATGATGAGGACGACGCAGCCAACAAGTGTACCAATCACGTCGGGAGAGTTCCAGGATTTAGTGATGCCGCCCCATTGGAGAGCCAGAATGTAGCAGACGACGGCAGCCATGACAGTCAAAGTTCCAAGCGGATCCATCTGCAGAATCTTCTCTAAGAAAGGAGCTTTGATGGGGACTGAGTTTGATGGCGTCTTGAAGAAGATGAAGATGATCAATGCGGAGAGACCACCGATTGGAAGGTTGATATAAAAACACCATCTCCAAGAAAGCTTATCAGAGAACACGCCACCAAGGAGAGGACCGATGACAGATGCAAGACCATACGAGGCACCGATAACACCAGTGTATGCGGGTCGAAGTTCTGGCTTGACAGCAAATCCGATAATCGTATATGCACCACTCGCAATACCGGCTCCGCCAACTCCAGCAAGCGCGCGACCAAAGATCAGAGCATTTGGATTAGGCGAAACACCGCAGATGAGACTACCGAGCTCGAAGATGAATACCGAAAGCAGGAAGGTATACTTGAGATCCCAGAACTTGAAAGCTTTGCCCCAGGTGGATTGAAAGGCGGCAATTGTCAGGAAAAAAGCTGACCCTATCCACGATACGAAGTCTTGAGACTTGAAAGTCTACGAAATATTAGCAAAAGTCCTTTTTGCAAATCTTGGGAATTGTGGCAGACGTACATCAGTGATTTTTGGAATGGCTGTCGCCACAATAGTCAGATCCAATGAGACCAGAAAGACGCTGAGTGCGAGCGCTAGAATGACAGCAACAAGTTTGAGACCACTAGCATACTCGATCTCCAGCTCAGCGGTGGCCTCTCTTTCCTCATCTGTGCTGGTATCTGGGATTGATTCCTGTGTTTTGGGATTGTTTGGGTTTGGTTCGTACATCGAAGTAGCTGGAGTCGAAATGGTCGGCTCTTTCTCTTCAGGCGACAACTCTCGCATCGTGTGATTCGACATGGTGTTATTCAGGAGTCTACAGCACGACAGAAAACGTTTGTCTATCTTTTCTAGGAAGAAAAATATGTTGAAGACAAGATTTTTGAGAAAGAATGATCAATGTTATGGTAGAAGAAAAGTTAACCCTGAGGAAAGGAGATAATTATATACAGATTGAGGATGTTCTAGCTGGCCTACTATTTCGTATGGAGTCATCTATACCACCCGGACATCAGCGGACTTGTAACGGGCGAAATCCTCATCCACCTTCCGCCGGTCAGCATTGTTGATGCTTGGGCCCGATTACCAGGGGTCAAATGCTGTTCTAGCAAAGAATGGGTGGGAACCGGGCCAAAATGTCGCTAATTCGCCCGACCTTCGGCCGAGTATTTATATCCTACGAACCTTGATCACTTTCGTCATGAGTCTCCATCAACACCTCACTAGATGATCCGGCGATTCAAACGTACATCACTGCATATTATATATCGCGCATCAATCTCTTTCCTTCACTTGCAACACTCGTTGGGGTTGTCTTCTCTTCAGAATAGCTACTGTTTGAATAGGGGTGGTCACGTGACCATCATCAAGTATGATCTGTTGGCAGCGAGAAAGAATCAATTGAAATCGAGCAAGTGACTGACTGGACTTGATCTCTGAGATTTATTGTGAGTGGCAGGCACATAATGGAACAATGGAATGAATGTAGTAGAACTTTCTAGCACGCAAACAAAGAAACTCCATCCACTGAGAACAATGAATTGTATGGTGATATTAAACCAAATGTCCTCAGAGAAAGCCCCTTTCTCTTCAAGACTTCCACTTATTGCCCCGTCTCGTTTATTACCTCTATGCAGGTCTAACTTCCATTTCTATTCCAATGTTGCACCATATCAAGAGCTTCCTCAGCCGCCCAGCATCTCGAACAACATCTCGATCCACCCCTCCATACACCCACCCCTACTACGCGCATCAAACACAGTGCCTGAAATCCCTCGGTGAAGATTTCCTCTCCCAATATTCTCTTGTATCTTTCTCATCAGAAGCCCACATTCTCAACACACTAGTCTCCGACCACTTCTCCGACATCGATATCGACTACAGTTGGGACTCTGACGATGGTTGGGCAGTATCCTGCCATCGGTGTCATCAAGAACGATGCCAAGATTGCGAGGGAGGATTATTCACACAAGTTACGAATTTCGAAGATGTGTTGACCTTCGAGAATCGGGAGATGTGGATTTGTAGTCCATGCAGACATCGAAAATGTCCTGGGTCGAAGTTGAAGATTTTGAGTCTGTGTGGAAAGTGTGGACATACTGCTTGTGCCGAATGTTTGACGAGGGGAGATGAGAAGAGAGGCTTAGTATGTTGCCATTGCACTAAAGAAGAGAGGAAGGTAAAAGTCAAACTGAAAACTTCCTCGAAATAACGGGGGAAGGGAGGCGTGGCAGATCAGATAGTCAAGAGGACTAGTGAGATGCAATTTAATATTTAGTTCTCAATCGGAAAAGATACAATACAGAGATTGACTTGAACTACCAAAAAATGTAATGGCTCCTGATTTACAAAATCATCTGTCCTCCTTCAGTCAACTTACTAGAAAGCCTCCAGCCTCTTTGTTTTCCTCACGCCCTAACACATCCCCTAAGTCTTGATATTAGCAATGTGCTGCGTAACCAACGACTGAAAATCACTCGTCCCATAATAAATCGTATTCCCATCATCCGCCGTCTTCCCACTCGTCAGCGTATCACCATATTGCCAGAACATGTCCCCTGCAATACCTGGCGTGCTCAGCGCCGTGGATTGCCACGGTCCCTCGACAGATGGCTTGTTCGAGGACGTGCCGTATTCTTCTAGGATACAGGGTTTGCCGACTTTGACGCAGACGGTGCCGTGGTTGGTGACCCAAGGAGAACCCCATGTGTTTGTTTCGCTCCCTATAGTTTCTATTAATCATGGGTTTCTAATTTGGGGAGGTTGGGAGAATGAACTTACAAGAACCGGGGTAAAGATGGAATGTCCCAAAATCAATATCCTACAAATTGTCAGCTTATAAAGAGATGTGAGAGGGAATCAAAGCAATTACCGGAATCCTCAAATTCGCCTCGAAATCCATGCCCTCTCCCGTTGTATAAGGATAGCTCCCATCACCTCCACCATTCATAAACCCCTCATCGCCCATAGTCACCATATGATTCGGATCTAATCCCTTAATATACGCACTCGTCTTGGTCGCCCAATCTGTCACAATAGACGTCTTACACCCATTGCACCTCGGTTCATTCGCTAACTCCCATGCAAAGATCGCCGTACTCGTCGTATACCGACTTACAACAGCTTTGATGTAAGCTTGATACTGAGCTTGGACTTTAGAGTCTGTGTACCAGGTTGTCTTCGTGGTGCCGTAGAAGGTGTTGTAGGCTGGCATGCCGCCGTAGTCGCTCCAGTTGTTCACGAAGTTGATGATTAATTTGATGCCATGGGAGGCGGCGGAGGAGACGACGTAGTCGAGGCGTTGGAGGCCGTTGGCGCCGGTATTTATCTGGGGTTGCTGACCTTTGACGAAAGATTGATACCAGACGCCAGAGGTGGTTTGGGTTACGTCGTTGAAACCTGAAGATAGTGTTAGTAAGTGGTTGGGATTGAAAAGGGAGAGACTCACCCCAGACTCGGAGGACTTTCAAGCCGGAGGATTTCAGGTGCGACATTACGGTGTCAACGTCGGCGTTGGAGGTCAGGAAACCGATCCAATAGGTGTTTGTCCCTGCGAAATAGGAGGTTGAGCCATCAATGTTGAATTTGAGACCTGAAGTTGAGGGGTAAGACGCTCGCTTCTGGAGATCATCTGAGGCCGTCTCTTCTATGCCTGTGTTCTGCGTGACTGAGTTTGCAAGGAGAGGAGTTGCCGTTGCCAGACTAGCAACTGACAACAAAAGTATCTGGAATATTTTCATGATGAAAAGGTTACAATGAAAGAGAGTGGAAGATGACAGAGAAGTGAAGATTAAAATCCAATCGTGATGCAAGTCGTCTTATATTAATATTTATACTCTATTCTGAAAAGCAATGCCGAGCAGAGAACAGCTTTGTCTACAAACTAGACAGCGCTTCCCCTCAGTGGGGAACCCCTGTCCATCATATAAAACGGCATGAAGACTGCCGTCTGAAGACCTGTAATATAGCAGATTTACTTGCGATCGAGTTAGAAACGACGATTGGACAGGCTGTTCAACAACCATTCTTCGGATAATGGATGTGAGGTTGACGTGCGGAGCGAGAGGCTCCGTGACGAATCTGGACTATTTGCATCTTGAAACACTCGACTCTTGCCCTGCGTGACTTCGCGCAAGCACTATAGATCTAAAACGCGAAACTAGACGCGTCAAACTGAGTTCCAAATGATATTAATATTTCTTAGCTTTGATACATGATTACAAACAACAAGGATAAGAACTCTGAACCCCGTCGCTGACAATATGCGTCCGCGCACCTCCATCATCTTCATCCTCCAACGAACTCCACCGGTATCTCCCGATCGGATCTCTTGCGTGTGCCACTGTGTTCGAGAATGCACTGCCACTGATCCCAATGAAAAAGTAGCTCTGGACCATCATTCCCATATCTACCGCACCCTGGAAGTCAAACGCAAGTGCATTAATCATATCTAATGTCTCCGGATTCGTACTCTTCTGTGCGATCTCCCATTTATGCGTGACTTCCCAACCCCTCTTCTTTCCGACCTCGGCGAACATCTCCACTTGCTTCTCATCGCCGCATGCAAGATAGACGAGAGGCTTTTGTTGTGAATTGATGCCGGAAGCGCTGCCTTTCCCATACTTGGCCCATGCCTTGTCGAGGACGTCGAGATCATTATGCATCTGGTCCTCGGCCGAATTCCAGATGCTGTCATTTTCTGCTCTGAAATGCACTCCGTAATACGGACGGTTGATGTGTGCTAAAAGCTGGTTGACGATCTGTCTCGGCTTCTCAAGAAATCGAATGAGCATGGCCAGTTCATTCCAAAGTTTGAGATCGCCGCCAGTTGGGTCGTTTGTAATGTTGTAAAGCAGGAACAGTGAGGCGATCCTGATGACACTGATCCCGGAACCCGTGGAGCTAGTACTTTTCTGTAATTTCGCGAATTCATCGTCGAAGAATTTTCTGAATGGGTTGCCAGTCCAGAAATGGCTGACAGTAAAATGATAGCCTGGGGCCTTCGACACGTCAATCTCCCAGTGGTTCTTCACTGACACAGGGCTCACGTGGTCTGGCTTCAGCTGATCTGGATGAACAATTTTCATCTTTGGGCATGTTCTGCCCAACACCTCAATCAGGTGCTTCGTGTCGAACCATTGGTCGTACGGCATGTAAGCGTCGCCCGTCTCGTCCTCATTGTTGTTGAACTCCAGCAAGTTGGTGTTATCTCGAATCGGTATGGTGGGCAAAACGAGGCCCGTTCCAGCTTCAACCGCCATCTTGAAGCAAACCTTCACTTCCGACATGATGGAAGTCATCCCCGCAAACATGCCGCCACATTGCAGGTAGACGTCCTCGTGCCATGTCGCGCGATCACATGCTTTTTTGAGAGCCAGGTAATCAAAGCGGTCGGCGTCCTCTAGGGAGAAGACTTGATTGAAATATTGCGAGACTGGAGCAGGAAGATGGCCATTCTTGACTATTGATGCCGTCGTCGATGTAGATGTGGTGGGAGATGTGTGTTGAGAGATGGTGGATACAATCGTAGAACCGAAGGATGTGTTCTGTAATCGCCCTGAGCTGAGCCAGATAGCCACCAGAACACACAACCCTATCGCAGAGATGACTGCACTGCGACGCGGCGTCCCCAGCATCGTGAATGACGGTATGTTGTTGAGTTCAGGAGGCGTGACATGAAAAACGAGTGAAGGTTCGTGCGGAAAAAGCGCCAGAATCTGATGTCATCAGGGCTGCGCTACCCCCTGTTAGTCCCCGTATTCGAGTAAGTACCTGTGTAATATCTTTATCGATTGATCAACACATGGTCATCTCACGAAATCGAGACAGGAGTTCCCCAAATAGCTCATAATACTTAGAATAGGGGTAAAAAAAAAGTATGATTGGAAGTGTTTGGGCGGGCGCGCTGAGAGTGGGTTCTAACGCAAACAGGGGGTGGCTGTACGTAGCCCCTTGCCCAGCGCTTAGTCACCAAACGCCTTCCCGAAAAGAGAACGAAAAGGGGCGCAGATCTTCCCGATTCGCCATGCATGAAATGAGTTCACGGCGCTCTTCATGACCGAGGTCCAAGTATATTAATTTCTGATGAAGCCCCGCTTAAATCTCTTGATGGTTCCTTTGCTTTTCTTCATATGTTCGCCAATTCGGCCAAGAGTGCGGGAGAAAGGAATAATCCTTCTCATTAGTTTTGAATGGTTTATATTTTCAATACTCGTCCTTTCCATAACTTTGGATTGTTCGTAAGATCAGTAGACTTTTCGGATATCGTTCAGCAAGGGAAATGATCAGCTTGAGAACCAAATATCTCTTCAAACTGGAATACGGAGACACAGAGACTCGTACCAAACTGCCGAGCACTCAAAGTTATTGGGACCGGGACACGTGATTGGTACCAATTTTCTATAAAGTTTCAAACAACTGCGGGCTGCTATTTGCTTTACTCTCGTAGTGTGTTACTAGAGAGAGCTATCTTAAGGATGTTGCTGATAATCATGTGTTCCTTGACCAAGACTCTCATACGCACTTGCATGGACAAAATGGGGTGTATTACAGGAAACAATACTGCTATACATTCACGATCACTCGGCTTGGATGAATTTCAGAAGCCAATCTAGTAAACAATTTTTTAGCGCCTGGTGTATATTACTCGTTGCAGTTGTTCTCAACTGAGTCAACTCCCCTAAATCAAGAAACTTTGTTTCGCGAAAGGATCGCACAGTCATCTGCTCATGCCCTGGTATCGTTTCCCGTTAACACATCAAATATATACTCCAGTGTATTAGCTCCACCATGAAAAGAAAAGTTTTGAAACAATCCCTCACTCATTTTCACCAGGATTGAACGCCGCTCGCGAGACAAAACGCCATATGCAGCAGCTAGAGACCATGTCATGATAAATATGCCTAGTGGCTTGAGACCCTGGAAGAAGTTTATTGACTTGACAATCTGCTCTGCTGCAAATTTTGATTCAAGAGTAAGAGTGTTATTAGGGTCACCAAATCCCGCGAGGATACTGTTTGCAATGATTGTGGCCGTCCAGTATAAGTTATAAATATGTCCAACCTGTCGACTACAAAAAATGTAGCTTGTGTCCAGCCAGGCCGACGGGGAGAGTTGGATCTTGAACACCTTTGAAGGATTTTGCAGATTGCTTTGTAGCTTGGCCGCGTGCTGAGAGACTTTGGTTTTGAATTCCCGAGCCTTATGTACCAATGCCCTTTTTGAGTCTACGTAGTCTGGTGCATAGTCTCGGATATGTTTTAAGAGATTGGGTAACCAAGCCAAAGCTGCGAGGATATCCCTATAATACTTCTCGTCCTCGGACGTGTGAAAGCGCAGCCATGCAAGTCGTACCTCTTCCCATTTGGGGGAGTTTAAGAAGCACTCTTTTCTAGCAAATATGCACGAAGCTATCTTCAGACCGAGTTTTAGGTTTTATGAAGAATTTTTTTTTATCGGAGTGTGTAACTACAATTGCCCCATGGTTGGACATAAGAATGGCTCTTTTGAACTGTGAGTTGAAGCGTTGAGGACCCCAAGCCTCTAGTAACGCAGCGGCCCCACCAGCGTGAGACATCCATGTTATTCTCGCATCTCCTCTAAAACCCTATAAGACGTGAGGTCAACTTAAAAACATGTATCAGGTCTTTTTCATCTTACCTCGTAGCACAGGAGAAGATGAGCGGCGCAAACGGTTTCGGGTGGCGTCTCACTTCCAAATACTGTTAA
This sequence comes from Stipitochalara longipes BDJ, assembly GCA_009732865.1. NCBI lineage: Eukaryota > Fungi > Ascomycota > Leotiomycetes > Helotiales > Hamatocanthoscyphaceae > Stipitochalara > Stipitochalara longipes. The sequence goes on along the minus strand of ML769349.1, from coordinate 218,537 downwards.
GTCCCTTCTAAGTAACGCCACCGCACGATCGTAATACCGCAAATCTGTATCCACTGGGGGAATCTTCTGGGTCAATATGATCCGGTGTTTGTCTAGCATACACTTTACAGCAGCGTCAAGAGCAGCATTGTGCCCTATGTGCGTTAGCAGAAGATCAAAGAAAGCCGCCAGATTCTGTAACTGATAGCTAATGTCCTTAACGCTAGCAAATCTGTCGACAAGTTCTATAGCAAGAGACTGAGACGTAGAGCTTGCTATAACCATGGGGAATTTGGTGGTAACACGTTCTTCAATGTGCATTTCCCTGCCCGGTTTAATGAAGCGGATAAAGCGAGACTTAGGGCTGGGACAGTCACGACCTCCTCGCTCGCAATTCCTACAAACTGGGAATTTCTCGTTGCACTAACGCCACAATAATTAGTATGTATAGCGATAGTGACTAATTTGATATAGTACTAACCTTAATCTTACGCCTTTTGCAGGGCGCGCATCCGTCACTCTTGGCTCCGATCATTATTCACAAGTTCTGTAAGGTAGGTATTCAGGCTTAGGTTCAAAGTCTATCAGGGACGGAATTCGTCAAATAGATATTATGCCATCTTGCCACTGAGGATGACCCTATTTTAACAAGTGCGGTGCCACCAAATGAAAGTAAGTTTGAAGTCCAATTGTCCGCATCTCAGGTAATGTATCGACTCCATCTTTTCAGGCTTCCATCTAAACCGAAAAGGCAAATCGAATTCCTAAGTAGCAGGCTTTCCAGACACACCCATGAATGAAAACAACAATCGGTAGGGGTAAAGGCGGAACCCTAGCATTTAATGAACAGATTACGATATTCCCGATACATTTGGGAAAAGGCCTGACCAGTTGTAAACTCGTAAACTTGTTTCTGAAGAAAATTACTAGATGCAAGCCGAAAGATACGAAGGATCGGCAAGAGTCCTGCATTGTAACCTTGAAAACCACGTCACAGCTCGCAATATTAGTGGCTGGACCTTGCTCCTGTAGCATTTCACATAAAGGGGCTGAAGAATGCGAATAATCGTTGGAGACCAATTAAAGTTTCAGCTCCTAGGTTATCTTATGTCACTCCTCGCAAACATCCAGATTTGTGTTAGTGACCTCGCCTGTAGGACTATTCTTGGTTTCCCCAAGATGCCTTAGTGGTAGGATATATGAGCTAACACCGTAGTGGGGATGCGCTATATCTCGTAATCCTCAAGGAGTGTTTGGTATTAGTTGCTTAGGATCAATTTCCTGAGGGTGGCTTATCCCGACTCTTCCCGGGAGTCGTTGTGTCAGAACGTAGTAGACTCAAGTTTTTATAGATGACGCATTCTACTAGACCTCTCTATTACAATCTCCTAAACATATATATAGTCTATACTATTGCAAGCTAATAAGTCCCATAATATTATTCTAAAAAACCTGTCTTCAATTTTCGTGAGCCTTGCGCGCTACTACAAAAAAGGAACACTTTTTTTTTTTTTTAGCTCTATCTCGTCCCATCATCCACTTCAATGCGAGGAGGTACGAGTGCTCCATCCGCGGGGAATTTTTCGATTCGGAATCTCTTTTTCTGTTGCTCTAGAAACCTCTCCCTCTCCTTGTTCGACTTTCCTTCTGTCCTCGCCACTAACTGCAATAGATTCGTACTATTATAAACCAAGGCAATCTCTGATCCGATGGTATCAGGCTCTTTATCGATGATGTGCAACAATCCCAAGAACCACTTTGTCCAGTAGGACAAAGTTGCGAGAACAATAACCATGACAGACAGCATGGACACAACAATAGCCATTGCAGTAGTAGATATCATGATCCTCATCTCAGTCATCACAAGCCCACCTGTGACAAGAGTCGAAGAGTTGACTGGCACGAACACGTACCCGGGCGTGGCCGCAAACTGCGAGAACAGCGAAGTAAACGCGGCCTCGGTGGCAGTCTTCAAATTCCCAGGCTCGACCATCTCAGAAAGATTACTGAAGCTGAAGCTAGCAATTTCCGAGGACATGTCTGTAAAGAAATCCGTTTCGAACCACATCTCGAAGACTGTAGTGTCGGTCTCGAAAATACTGGCAATCGTAAATGCACTTCCGATTCCCATTTCCGCTGGTGTACTACCGTCTGCTGCGTGCCAAGTTTGAAGGAATTGGCTATATTCCAACGTGCTAGGATTTCCATTCACTTTATATTCCAGAATGCTTTGTGAAGTGCCGTCGAGTATCAATTGAGCATTTACATACTCAAATCGAGGCTGGCATACAACAAATGAGGCGACTGGGCTCGTAGAATACCATATTCCGGTTTCAGGCTCCTGGATTCTGCTGAAGTCGATGAACCCAGCTCCAAAATAGCCCGGTTTCATCTCTGGTAAGTTCCATATTGTTCTGGCCTGGTCGTTGGTATCCCGTGCAGATATGCTGGAATTTGGGTAGGAAATGTTGGCTAACTCGATGTCCCCTGTGCTATCAATATTAGCTAACCATAATGGGCCCCAAAATCCTGTATAATCTTTTGAAGTCAGCCAATCTGATTTAAGAGTGGTGACACGGAGACAAACTCATGACCCCTTGCAGTGACCCTTCGGCTGAACCTTGACGCGCTCGAACACCTGTCCTTGATGAAGGAACACGAAACATCGATCCTTGAAAAGTGACAGTATTCCCTAAGCAAAGTCAATATTTCCAAAGCTTGACAAGAGCGAGCTCTCACGCAAGCGAAGTTGGGAATCAATGTAGAAATCAGGAACTGGGTTACCGGTCGTTTCCGGACCATCTTGCCAATCGTGGATCTCCAAGCCAATTTCAACAGTTACATTCTCATCGTTGACTATGGGAAAGGGTTGAAAAAATTTCTTCGGAGTTTCTAGAGCTTCACAATCCGCTGATCCACGCACTCCAATAGTTGATACGGTCCAATTCGTACCTTCGGGATACGGAGAAATGCCGTTACTTGAGCCATTCAAGAAAACAGGGAGAAAGGCGTACTCCTCTGTTGTCCAAGGAGCCGGCTTCGCATCCCAAGCCACCATAGTTAAGGTTATGGTAGCAGGATAGAACCAGTTTACTGTATTGCCAGGAATATCGTTGACTGGTACAAAACTTTGTAGAATTGGTACGATTTGAGACGAGTCTGTGAAGTTCATCATGCTCACTGGCATCCATAAAGATGAGTTCGTCATGCCAGCCAGTGGTTTTATAACATTCATTGAGCGACTGTTGAATAAGGCTGTATATCGTTAGCAATGTGGGGTTTTCTAGATTCTCAGCTTGTACTGGAACTCTGGGACAATCTCGAGGTTAAGTGCAAAGAAATAAGGCTAATGTAATTGTTGACTATTGAGAAAGCACTTACCGCCCATGGCTGTCACCAAGACTTCATTGCCCAGTGACAGAGCAGCGACGGCAGCTAAAACATAATGTTTTCGGAAAGACGCCTTGACAATGAGCCATTTTTCCATTGTCGATGAATAATCGACACATATTGAGGATCTTGCGGATGCTGAACCACCAGCCAGGCTGATATACGGCTGCAAGAGTCGGAAATAATCATCTACAAGGCCCCAAAAGAACTTGATGAGAATCACGGCCAGCACAGGAACTATAGTCCACGCAAATTGATTAACGCTATCGATGTGGATATTAAAGCTTCCTTGTGCAAGACCGCCATTCTTTTGAGCCAAAGCCCAGAGGACGATGACGGTGACTAGTACGGCTATAGTGAAAGCAAGGAGGCCAAGATGGAAATACGTCTTTTTGATGAGGAAGTGGATTCGGGTTTTGATAGGAAATACTATATATATGACTATATTAGCAAGACTGAACTGTGCAGCGAGAAAGGAGCACTTACGGTTGTCGTTCCAAGACTCTGTAAGCCCGCTGATTACATTGTCAGCCTCAAGCTGTACGACTTCTCCTCGTAGCTTATGGAGACGACATTGTCCCGGTGACTTTGAATTTTGTCTATCGAAACAACTCAAAAACAAAGGACTGTCGTAAATCAAGGCGCATTTTGCAGCAATGGAATTTGGATTCCCGTAAAGGTTCACTTTGCTCCTTGAGTTGATGTACATGATAGCCAGCGTGAGGAATATGAGAAGTGCTAAAATGCCCTCAGTGATTCTTGCATATACCACGTCAATAACGAGACGGTCTGCAGGCATTGATGCAGGGAGAGTAAACGAATTGACGGGTCTGGATTTCCAAGAATCTGAAGATAAATCGATCCTCTGAGTGAATGCCGCCTGAAAATATTCATCTGTCCATTTTGGCAAGCCCGACGTGAGACCCATGTTAAGCCAAGCGTTTATGTTCGGAGACTTCATCGTCGAAAAATAAAATGACCAGGGCTGGAAACTAACCTGGATAGTGGAAGGTCGGCCATCTGGAAGTGTATTGACATAAGAGGAATTATCCTTCAATGATTCAAGTTCCAGAAATTGATATTCTTCGAATTGGGTTGAGTTGAAAGCTTCTCGTGGCATTGGCATTGAGAGGTTCGCAAACGCTTCTGAGTCATATGTAAACGACGGAGACGTGGTCGTGTTCAGAAAGTCGACCTTGAGATTTGGCACCTCATAGTACATAGCTTGGCAGGATACGGCATCGAAAGTAGGTTCCTCTCCAAATGTGACCTCAAAATCAAAATTTGTTGAGTTAGAAGGAGAGTAGATGAGTGTTGCATAGTTGATATTGAGATAGAACCATTGGTTGCAGCTTGTGTCGATTGATATATTCGTTACTATTTCAGTGGCCGAGAGAAAATCCATTCCACCGTAATACCATTCGTTGACGTCGGCAGGGGTAGGATCATCCCCAACGCCAAGAGGAACATTGATCGCAAATTGACACCCTCCATGAGTTCCTAGTCCGGAAAAGACAGCCGATATAGGATATTGCAATGAAGAATAATTGATTCGAGTCTTGTTTGGCATCGAGTTATCCTGCGCCAATTGCTGCTCTTTTGCAGAATCGATATAAACGAGCTGAGTAGCATTCAAGGTAGTACACTGCAATCCTGAGCTATATGCAGTGGTGGAAGCTTGAAAGGTCGCATATTGCATACTGGGATTTTCAGATGCAATTGGTAATACTGCCACCGGTAGGCCAAGACTTCCACTTATCCGAGCAGATTTTGCAATTGGTAGTCCTTGAAATGCTAAATATGCTCTTCCATATAATTCGCCCAAACGATCCTCGTTATGAATCGGATTACTCGCATTGAAGGCAGGCATCTGAATGTATTTTGTATCATGAGAGGTGACCAATTCTCTCACTGACATTAAACTCGCTTGTAGGGGCGGTAACACAAGGAAGGACAGAAGATGGGCCAGTGAAGAGCAGAATATAGCCAATGAGCAGAGCCTGTCGGTGCTGCTGTGAGTTCTCCATAGTCGTCTCAGTGATACAAATGGTGTTGAGAATGGATCCTGCAGGTACTTGGTAAACAGAACATCAGAATTAGCACCCTCCTTTGCTGAAAGCATTCGCCAAGGTGTAATTCGTGCTGTATCCGAAGATATAGAAACCCAAGCAACAGCGATTAAGAGAGCAATTGTGATTGGGAAGTATGCCCAAACAAAAGTCTTGCTTGGTGAGTCATGATCCGTTATTGTTGCAAGTCCGGTATTGGTGGCTGAATAATGGTACATGATCTCCACAGCAGCCAACACAGCAGCTTGGAATAACAAAAAGACCAGCAGAAATCCAAAATTGAGACTAAGAGGTCGCCATTCTTTCTGCAAACCTTTTGCTCTAGAATTATCCGCTTGAGTTCGTACTTCTTTGCTGCCTGTCTCCATTGCGCCATTATCGGATGTTGTGTTGGCGTTTGTGGCTGTTTGCTCTGGGACAATTGTGTCGATGTGTTCTGCAGCGGTCGCTAATGAATCTTGTGTAGATACTGTGGGAGACGATACCGCGACGAGGTCTGAAATGCTCGGAGTGAGTGAAACTGACCCGCCTTCATAGCATGGTCTTCCTTCAATGGATGCTGGACCTGCCGATGATTGCTGGAGAAGAGAACGGAGATTATGAGACTCAGATGCTATATCCTCCACGTCTTCGTCTTCATGACTAATAGACAATGCATCCTCCTCTCCATTATTATAAATATTGATGTCTTCCCTGCCGCTGTGCATACTCAGTGCGGCTCTCTCTGCCTCGTTTGGGACAGGGAGGGGAACTGATGCTGGTTCAATGTTGTTTGACCTGGTGGTAGACGCTAGGATCTCGGGAGATACAGCGATCCTCTCATTTCTCGCCGAGCTACCAACTCCCTCATCAATGTGACTTGCTGCACGTGGAATATACGAGATTGCAGATGGAGTACTGTGAGGCGACGCCATTGCTATTGTGCTTGCGATAGCATATGGGCATTGAGATGCTTTTTGGAGTCGTCTTTGCCGCAGATATGACCGCTTTAAACACTGTCTCTCATAATCAAGATTTAATTTTATTATTGGTCGCAATTGTAAGATAGTACCTTGAGTGGGGCCGGCCCAATGTGACGTATATCTTCGTTCGATATAGATTCCAATACTTCAAGACGCACGGATGGTCCGCACCATCATTCAATCAGCGGTTTCCATGGAAAAGGGTGGCTGGTAAAGAATAACTCGTGAGTGGTTGACTCATTCTTATATGAGACTCAATTGGACAGTTGCAAAATCATTCTTATCTCCATCGTGTTCAACTCATCTGTGGCACATAGAGCGGCCTTGATTGGTTCATCCGAAGGCGTTGAATGTTGTTCCGTTATGAAGTAGGATTTGAGCGTGATGATTGTGTACTATTTGGGCAATCTCACATGCATATTCATGCGGGGGCACACACAGTGCTGCACCCGAAGACAGGGTTTCCCCAAAACGGTTGTGCATCCAAGATCGGGGCACAGAACGCGAAAATCATTATCCCTCTTGGTGAAGAACCCGCTGAGCTGTCAGGCCGGGGATAATACAATGAAATCATCGCCTCAAAGTATCAAAACACATATCCCAGCACCGAACTAGAACCCAATGTACCCCATACATTTTGCAATAGTGGCGTAATGGCTTGCACCTCATCGAAGGATTGACCTACCACCCACGTACAGCTTATCATTTGTTCTTGAACGTTGAAGTTCGAGTAAGCAAAGCGTCTAAGGCGTACAAAATTGGATCTTGGAAGCGCTCCCGACTGGCTGCTGTCTTATATTTAGCAGGGGGTGGTGACCGTCAAGGAGCTTTATTGGGTGGCATTCCGCACTAGTTAAAGCCAGTCTTCGGAATCCCCTCCCCTTCTTGGGTTCATGCAGTTGTTCAACTCGTTCACCGAATCTTGAGATAAAGCAGCAACAGCTCACACTAAAAGCGAAATATAGAAATAGCTCAGGTTGAGATGCTGTTCTAGAATTGTTCTGGAATTATTCTGTCATACCACAATAATTTGCACCATCGCAGGCGAACTGTCCAGGACTAGTTGCCCATGGCCATGATTGGGTCTGAAGGATTCCGAGTTGCTTTTCCACTTTTGCCCCGCAATAATTAAGCAGCGAGATAAATTCACGATGTGCCGGTCGTAGGGATGCTTCGCTTGATGGTTAGTCTTCGAGGGAGACACTCACCGCCGTTTCCAAGCTTGGCACGATAATACAGCTTCATTTCTTCGTCCCATATCTAAGCAGACTGGTGTTCTTCGACTGCACTCTTACCCTGCAATAGTTGAGTGGCGAGATAAATTTACGATGCGCCGGTCGCAGGGGATGTTTCGGTTGTGCCGAGGCCGGATGGCGAGATAGCAGATATCGAAGGTGGCTAATTGTCTGCATACCACCATTGATTGAGAGAGCCCGTTGGAAGATGGAAGTTTTCCTAGCAGACCAAGGTGTGCAATTAGTTCACATTTGCGGTTCACCATGACTGGCCTCAATTTGCGAAGGTCCTTGAATATGGCTCAAATCCCCATACTCCAGCAGTGTTCGAGATAGTATACTATAGTATTATGGTGGCTGGTTTAGGGCTATAATATACGTACTCCGTATAGTATTATTGCTTTGAGTACGTATTGACTACGGTACCGTATCGTACCGTAATACTAGCCGTATACTAGTATACTACATATTTTAATACACGTGACCTTGCCTCAAATATTTTTTATTATTCTCTCTTGTTCTCTTCTATTATCTTCTCTTACTATTTATTCTAAGGGCGTCTAGAATATAATTCGTCGTTTAATGGGTTGTTTATGCGTCGCGTCGTGAGAAATCGGTGCGTTTTAGCGCGTTTTTAACGCGTTTTTAGAGGGGGGGCCGATCACGTGAAGCTTATGCCGTATGAATTAGTATACTGCCAGTGATACTCAGTTTATTAGATGGAGCATATACGGCTAGTAATATCGTTCTTCGTACGTATTGGGCATTATCCGTACCGATTTTGGGCATAATACGTACGTAGTGGGGCGTATCTTAAATACTGCATATACTATCTCGAACACTGTACTCCACCACGCCGGCGCATTGTGGAACGTTCCAGTCTTGTGCTTTGCAGGCTGCAATGGAGCGGTGTTTCTATGGATGGAAATGTCTGTTTATGCCAGAACGGTCCTCACCTGGGGTTTCCTTGTTGGCCAACCTCAGACACGCGACATGTAACTCCGCCCACCTTACCAAGTCCGCAGCCTGAGAAGCCTCCGGTTACTTGCCGTCGTGCATGCGAAACGTATGATGCGGCTGAAACTTGTGAGTGCATTTGTTCGGACAATGAGATACAGAGTATCTATGATTGTGTTTGTTTTTAATTGAGATGCAAACTTGGGGGAGCCGTGCGAGAGTTTCTTCCGCTGGAAATAGGGGCAATCGCTTCCTAAGCGAGCGGACCCCCTATTCCAAAACAAAAACAGAAACAAAAACTTAGCAATTAGTTAGCTGGGTTCAAATCGTGGTTAATAACGCATAGGATACTCTAAATAAGCACTTTCCTCCCTTTCTCTCTTCCTTCATTCTCTTACATAATTTTTTCCTTCAACCCAAGCACTGAGCAAGATCTGGGACGGCCATCGATGCAATATACTTCAATGCCTGTTTATTTCCTTTTCCCTGTCGAATGAACATTTCCCCTTTCTGTATATTAGTTGTAATTCTATCATGCGAATACCGTACCTTTTTCGCGACCTACTTCGTACCTAGGCACTTCCGGATATCGACGCTAGTACGTTAAGGCACCCATCTAGACCAGATATCAACCAATTATACCACATGTATACTCTGGCAGACCTTCAAATTGTCGGTATTGGGACAGATGATGAGAATATTAGGTGCTTTAAGATGGAAAACTTCAGTCTTATTCCTACAGAGTATACATAATTACATGTCTCGGCACCTGCTACTATTCGTGAAGCTCGGCAGCATAATATTGAATAGGAAAATCGAATAGAAGAGCAGCCCAAGAAAGGATGCATACAACCGAGTCCAAAGCAAGATTCGATTCAACCTCCGGATTTTTTATCTGGGAAAGAGGAGTCGCCGCGTGACGAGAAAAAGAATAACAAAAGAGTGACTCATCTAGAGCTTTAAGACCAAGGGCTACGATGAGTTGGGTAGCAAGAGCGGCTCCCAAGGGGCAGAGAAAGAAGAAATACACATGGATGAAAGTGATAAGTTTGCTAGAGGAATAGGTATCACTTGGACAAAATCGCCTCTATCATTTGATCATTTCAGACTATCAAAGATCAGACCAACAGTGAAATGACTATGACGCAAACTTCGTGACAGTTCCTGAAAGTAGGGAACAGGCACAGTTGCGGGGTAGGGAGATAAACCCCTGAAGTAAACGAGAACATTGCCTAAGCCTTTCACTAATCCTAGCGCTTCATTACCATACATTGAAACACATGCCAGTTCCTATGCAAATCACTTTGCACCCAGGTTATCTGCCAGGATTCGCAAATAGTTACTCACCAGCTCACTAACCTCATGCGCCCAACTTCTCCAAAAAATCCATATGATAATACGAAATGCTCCCCTCAATCTCCTTGCTATTTTCAAACAAATTACCTTTTGTTACCTCACATCGCGCTTCCGGTTGCTAAGACATTCAAAGTCAGCATAATTTTCTCATTCTCAAAACAGCCAACTTACAAGTTCCTTGCAGTAGTGAAAACACGGCCACAAAACATCGTCCTTTGAGCACATAGCTAGAATTGGAATGGTGATACTCTTGAAGTACTTCAACTTTGGCTGAACGAACGACACACCATATGCCTGATCACGACCTTTCCAAGCTCGCAGAGCGTCAATGACTTCGTGATTCTTTAGCTCGAGCGTGTCCCAGAGCGGTCCATTTAGTGTGTTCCAGACTTTCATCAAGTGAGAACCATCCTCCTTAGGCTTTCCGAATCTCTTTAATTAGCTTAGGTATTCTAATATATGGGCAGAGTGAAATGTGATAAATGTCTCTGAATGTCTCATCTTCAAGGCTTCACTTGAAATATTTTGGCTCTTCAATCTATGGAATAAATGAGTGCTGACAACATACCTTGCTCCATTCGCCTCCAATAGCTTTAAAAGAAGCCGCCTGCTCTTCTTCACTCATCAACGCCGGTCCTGAGAGCGCAACATTATAAATCTCATCCGGGTAGACGGCAGCCATTTCCATTGCATGAGCGGAACCGGAGTGATGTCCAATTAAGTGCATCTTTGGCAGCTTCAAATGACGAATGAAATTCATCCAGATATCAACGTAGTATCTAGTGCTTGTAGGATCTGTAGCTAGATCATAAGAGGCGCCAAATCTAGAGAAACATGAGCATATAGTTTATAAATTGGGACCGAGAAGGCAAATTCTTCAAAACTTACCCCGGCATATCTGGAGCGAAACAATCGTGCCCGCGTGCTGCATACTGCTTCATCATTGATTGATATGCCCATCCGCATGATGCAGATTGGTGAAGGAAGATAACCGGTGCCTTTTTCTCAGTTGCGGTAGTGAGAATGTAGCGGTAATGGATCTGGCCCTCGGGGGCATCCCAGAAAGCCCTCTTAATAATTTCAGTCATAGTTCTGCCAATAATTTTTTTTTAGATTAATCAAGGAACAAAATTTGATTTAATGCTCATATTCAGGACGGATAGAGGTAAAGTATATTATTCCAGTGAGATGAATTGTGGCTGGAGTGGGAAAACCCCACTATCGGGAGGGAGTACCGATATCGCGGGTTCATCGGCCTTCATACTCGGAACGCGGCTGGTTTGACGTTGTGTTCCAATCGGAAAAGTTATATCCCGGAACTTGATAGGAGTTTGGAGGATACATCCGTGCCAAATGAAGAGAATTGTCATGTTTCCCTAATTGAGGTCTTTCGGCAATCTCAAAGTAGAAATGCGTATACGTGATAGTTTTGCCACGCCCTCAAACTCCCAAAATAAAATTAGGACTAAATTTTAAAGATATATTTTTAATGTCTTGATGAACCAACGGCAAATAATCACAATGGTGAAGACAAAAAGGTAAAATAAATGGAGAAAACAGGCCAAGCGAGTTTCTAGTTATAGAACATATCGTCACTCCTCTATTCTTTACTAATCTTAAAATAGTAGTAGCTAAATATTAGTGGGAATGACGATAAATCTTTAGCAGCACATTGAGTTAATACTTAGTGCAAAATCAGATGCTACTTACTTCTTGTAGGTGTATACTAGTGTAGCTGCGCCAATTAATATAGTGACTGTAACCCCTGCTAATCCTTAGGGACTGATCTTGAAGGTAGGAAAATTGGCTGGAATACAATTACGACACTTCATTTTTATAAAATTCTATGTCATAAACTTTAGCAAATAACATAATTTTATCTCTCCTGTATTAAAGCGTATAAAGGAATATCTCTACGCTCCGCGAAACTGGGGGACGACGGCCATTAGTACCGTGAATAACTCGAAGTCCACTCAGACTTGAATTCTCTCAACTGGCTACTCTTTGATTGCCAACCCTGTGAAGCTGGAACACCATTCATCTAGCGTATCCCTAAGAGAGCAGCACGTGACACTTGTCACGTGGTAGTAAAAGCTAGTCTTTAGAGAACACAACAAAAATATGGGGACAAGAGGTATATGTCCGTGAAAATTTCTAAGAAACAAACATAGAAAACTAAACAGAGACAGAATTCCGAGTTGAACACCTGCTGAAGGGAGTGAGGTCAACGTTGTGTGGCGTGGAGAAAACGCGACGTGGGAAACGTATCGGCCCGTCATCTACGAAAAGGGAGGTGAGCCTTCAAGCGAGTTCTCTTGTCAGCTTCTCATCCTGTTTTCTAAATAGTTGAAACGTGAAAAATCCAGAATTGCGCGTCATATGTCACCTTAGCGCGTCTGCAGTACATAGAGCCGCAGTCCGCCCGAGTCTCGTGTTTCGGCTCATCTCGTTCAACAATCTTCTCCAAATTCCACTCATCCCCACTCTCCTCCAACTCTCCATTCTCCACTGCCTCCGCTGTCCACAATTTCCTCGCAACTTTCTACTGCGTAGAGGAGTCCCGAAGAACGAATATCACCGAGCCAGGACATATGTATTCTTCGATGTTAAGGTTATGAGGCGTGTGCTGGGATCGAAGTCGCGTGTCTTTTCTCGAGAACCTCAGCCATCCTGCCCTTACTTTGTCAAACTTTCTGCTTATGCACCTGTGCCAATTGGTTACATCAAAGTTCTTTGTCTTTCCATCAAGTGATGGGAACACGACGGAAGCAGTGCCATGCCCACGGCATGCTCAAGAAAGCCGCTCGTGACTTCGGAAGCTGAACCTCGGCCCACCTCTGCTCCATTTTTTAAAACTCCAGACCCGTATTTCTACCGAACTTCCATGGTTCTGCCCATGGAGAAACAATCTTAGCTCCAGATCTGGGACGCAACTCGGCCACAATGTGGAAACTCACCGAGCTGGCGGGTCCGAGATGGAGAGCCAGAACGCCGTGTGGGATATCCAGCCTCCAGGCTCAGCCCCAGCGACTCCGTAACCCAAATCTCCAGTATCTCGAGCCGCTGAGGGGTCAGTCGTGATCAGTGGGGAGAAAATTACGGGGCTCATAAAGGGCCGATTCATACCAAGTGAAAGCTGCGAGGGATGTAAGGACGGCAATTGCTTTTACGAGTATATAGTCTGCCCTTTCGCACAAGTTCGCTGTCTCGGTCAAGCTTTCACCCTTCTTATCAGTCTTACTATTTTCCATCTATCTCTTTCTAATATTACAGAATGGGTGGCGGAGTACCTTTTCAGGGCACAGCCGACACAGGCCGTGTCGAATCTCCCGTTACTTGGAAGTCCTACATGATGTGTGCTTTTGCAGCATTCGGCGGCATCTTCTTCGGCTTCGACTCTGGGTATATCAGCGGAGTTCTGGCTATGGACTACTTCATCCACCTTTTCACCGGGCTTCCTATTCCAGGACCGGATGCATCAACAGCAGTGAAAAATGCTTTTGTCATTCCAACTCCTCACAAATCCTTGATTGTGTCAATCCTCTCGGCTGGGACTTTCTTCGGGGCCATTCTTGCTGGCGATCTCGCAGATTGGTTTGGTAGAAGGACGACGGTTATTCTGGGGTGTATTGTATATGGCATTGGCTGTATTTTGCAGACCGCATCCTCTAGTTTGGGTCTTTTGGTCGCAGGCCGTCTCATCGCTGGCTTTGGTGTCGGCTTTGTATCTGCAATCATCATTCTCTACATGTCTGAAATCGCACCCAAGAAAGTGAGAGGTGCCATCGTGTCAGGTAAACTGCCCCTACATCAGTCGTAGATCTTCCTAACAATTCTCAGGCTACCAATTCGCTATCACCATCGGCCTCCTCCTCGCATCATGCGTCGACTACGCCACCGAGAATAGAACCGACTCTGGATCTTACCGCATCCCAATGGCTCTACAGCTCCTATGGGCTCTCATTCTTGCTGGCGGTCTTCTGTGGTTGCCCGAATCACCCCGCTACTTTGTCATGAAAGGGCAGCTCGAAAAAGCCGCCCACGTTTTGGAGCGTCTTCGTGACCAACCTCCCGGGTCAGAACTCGTGCAAGCTGAGTTGACTGAGATCATCGCAAACCATGAGTACGAGATGTCCGTCATCCCTCAGAGCGGCTACTTCTCCAGCTGGGCAAATTGCTTCAAAGGAGGTCTCCGAAACCCTGCCAGCAATTTACGACGAACGATTCTGGGCACGAGTTTGCAGATGATGCAGCAGTGGACAGGAATTAACTTCATCTTCTACTTCGGGACGACGTTCTTCACCGCGCTGGGCACGATCAGCAATCCGTTCTTGATTAGTTTGATCACGACATTGGTTAATGTCTGCTCTACACCAATTTCTTTCTGGATCATTGAACGCTTTGGTCGTCGAACGATTATGATCTGGGGTGCCTTGGGAATGGTTATTTGTGAATTCATCGTCGCTATCATCGGTGTGACGGATTCGTCCAAGCCTGCAATCTCGGCAATGATCGCATTTATCTGCATCTACATCTTCTTCTTTGCAACGACGTGGGGACCTGGAGCCTGGGTGGTTATTGGTGAAGTGTTCCCGCTGCCAATTCGGTCAAGAGGTGTGGCGTTGTCGACAGCGTCGAATTGGTTGTGGAACTGCGTACGTTTATTCACATCTCTAATCTCAGAGCCTGGACTAACCTTTCTAGATTATTACTATTATCACGCCGTACATCACATCAACTGCAGGTGGTGGGGTTGATCTGGGACCTAAGATCTTCTTCCTTTGGGGCTCACTTTGCGTGTTGTGTTTGATCTATGCGTACTTTCTTATCCCGGAGACCAAGGGTCTTACGCTGGAACAGGTTGATAGGATGTTAGAGGAGACTACCCCGATGACGAGTGCGAAGTGGGTGCCGCATAGTACTTATGCTGCAGAGATGGGGATGACTGAGAAGGCGGTGCCGCATGGAGTTGAGCATGTTGAGGCTGGGAAGGAGACGGATTCAAATGTTTGAATAGAAGCATTCCTTGTCTCCATTATTAAAAGATGGACTAGATATATAACTATGCATCTGAGGTTACTATAGGAAAGTTGACTTTTGAGATTGGAGATATGACAACTATAGTCAAACTGAGTACTTTTTTGCTTCATTTTGATTTATTGGAGAATAAGATTACTTTGCAGCCGCTTCATTTCAAGTCATAGCTAGGAAGGGTATTCCTATAATGAAGCCTTTCCCCCTTCTATTCTCCTATCTTACTTCACCTTCTCCTATCTTACTTCACCTTCTCCATGGTCTTCTTCTCTTCTTCCTCATCGCTGCTCTGCTCTAAGAATTCCTCTTCTCCTCTTCTTTACCTAGTTCCATCTGAATTTCCACTGATCGTTTGAAATTTTTCCTTGCTAAAGCCTCATCCATTTCGATACCACCACGAAACTTGGCTACAACAGCGCAAAGTTCGAGTATCATGACTAAACTTTTACTGGTGGCATAGTTTCCGAGTTGAGTGAAGTCAAAATGCCTGTCACGGTAACCTGCTTCGGTGTCAACAATAGCTCCGTGGTCAAGCAACAGCTGGACTGTGTCTTGGCTCCCAGCTTCAATGGCCGCCCCAAGAGCATTTTCCGATTGTCCAATTTGCATACTTACATCTGCTCCGCGATCGAGCAAAAGCTTGACAATGCTTACGTAGCCCATTGCTGAAGCATCTTGAAAATTTTCTAAGTAATCTTACATTTCTGGCACGCCGGATATTTTTCCATGCCACTGATCTTGACAAAATTGAAGCGACACTACTCTCCCAAGAGGGCGCTAAAAATGAAGAGGCAACTCCCGAGTACAATTGAGCATTTGATAGTTTCTATGCGAGTGTGGTGGGGCTGGGCGTAAGCGGCCCCTATCCTTAAGCGAGTCCACCGGGCGGAATCTGATCTTCTGCATAGCAAAATTACTTATAAATCAAAGGAAATCTACCCAGCCATGAGTGGCTTTCGGATAAACAATTGGCCCGAATCCCTACCCTTGGCCTACAGACTAGAGAGGTGTTCTATAAGACCTCGAGTACCCTCTGACTTGAAGATGTCAGTGGTTGTCGTTTCACAGTCTCGGTTCACCTACACTCTACTAGAAAACTGAAAGTAATCAAGAACACATGACGTCAAAGATCATTGCAATTATTGGTGCAACGGGCATTCAGGTACTTACCGAATTTTCTAAGCAACTGGCACAGACTAAAATAAACCAGGGATCGTCTGTTGCCCGTACCTTCCTGGGTTTCCCGGAATGGCGAGTCCGAGGTATCACTCGCAACCCATCAAGCGAAGCTGCTAAAGCCTTAGCTGCAAATGGAGTCGAGATTGTCAAAGGAGACCTTGACGATAAGTCTAGTCTCATTGCTGCTTTTGAAGGTGCTGCAGTGATATTTTCCAACACGGATTTCTTCCTCCACCTGCGAAGTGCATTAATGTCTGGAGTCCCAACTACAGGGCGCACTCCGAATAAGTACGCGTACGACCGTGAAGTAGAACAGGGCATCAACATCGCAGAAGCAGCTGCTTCCCCAACGGTCATCAAGGCATTGGAACGTTTTGTACTCTCATCATTGAGCGACGCGCGAAAATGGAGTGGCGGCAAGTACACAACCGTCTACCATTATGATTCCAAAGCAGAGATGATCCGGGTGATTAAGAACGAATTCTCCGAGTTGGCAGCACGGATGAGCACTCTTCAAGTTGGACACTATGTCACAAACTGGAAAGCCTTCCCATCTATGGCCCCACAGAAACAGGTAGATGGAAGCTTCTTGACTCTTCGACCTGTTGGTCCTCACGTCCAATTCCCATTTGTGGTCACACATGAGGATACTGGATCTTTCGTCAAGGCTCTAGTTGACTTGCCTGCTGGGAAAGATCTACTGGGCGTGTCTCAGACAATGACTTGGCCAGAATGGATGAAACTCTGGGGAGAGATTCTTGGTGTAAAGGCGGGATTCAAGCAGGTCTCTGGGGACGAATTCTTCAAAGGCGTTCCAGAACCGTTGAAGAGAGAGCTCATGGATACTTACGATTACGTTGAGGAATTTGGGTACACAGGTGGAGATCCGGATGTGTTGATGCCTGGACAGGTGAGTTCCACTAAATGAATTTGTATCGGTATGACACTGAGATTGTGTAGCTCCCGGTCAAGATTCCGTTGACATCTATCGAGGAGTATATCAGGAGCGAGGACTGGTCTTCAGTCTTGAATTCGTAGACGTGAGATGTTCCCCATAAGCAAACGTAGCGTGTAAGGGTATTGCAAAATAGAAACTCTGCTACCTAGTTTCTGATCAAGGATCTGCAACTCCAAAGAGATGTCAATGTTTGATATATAGAATCTAAATCTCAGCCAAATCTCTGATAACCTCATCCGCTCTCCCGTCCCTCTCTTCTCTCAAGTTAATCGCAACGTTCTCTGCATTCTTTCTCAACTCTAATCCTTCCACTCCCCTCGCTTTCGTGAAAACCTCTTTCATCTCTTTCTTCACATCCTCAAGATCTCCCTTAATCGCTCCACCACCTCTTCTCGGCGGCCCCCTCGCCTCATTCATCCTAATCTGCAAAAGTTCAAACGCAACCGGTTCATCCCTCGTACTTAGCAGCGCCGCATTCATAAACTGGTCACCGTGGCTCATCGGCCAGCAGATTAATGGTACACCTTGAGCAAGAGACTCAGAGATGGAGTTCCAACCAGCGTGCGTGAGGAACCATCCTGTGCTTGGATGCTGTAGGATTCCACGCTGGTCGGCCCAGCCGCTGTGAATGAAGCCTTTGCCGAATGCGTTGATGCGAGAGATCGTCTCAGCAGGAAGACCATTTGCGGCCATGTGCCCACCGAGTGCGAAGATGAAGGGGAAGTTGAGGTCTGAGAGAGTATTTAGCAGGGCGGTAACGTATTCTGGGGTGTTGATGGGGAAGAAGTGTGACCTAGATATAGAAATAGCGTTAGGGCAGTCCGATGAGGCTAATTAGTGTCACAAAAGAAATTCGGGTACTTATACCCAAAGCTGATGTAAAGCACTGAATTCTTCTCCTGCTTTTCCAGGAACCCTTGGATCTTTTCGTCTTGAATGACAGCTCCTTTTTCCCAACCGAAAGGGGCAACTTGAATCCCTACTGGGTATGGCTTCTTGAATTCCTTCCAAGCCTCTAAGACCGGTCCTTCGATGGCGTACGATGAGGAGATAATAACGCCATCTGTTTCATTAGCCAAATTGGTCATGGCCGCCATTTGGGTCAGAATTCCTATTTTTGTCAGCTTATGGCTCGCTCTTCTTACGAAGAATTCAAAGGACTTACCAGGCGGCATAGGGATATTGTAACCTTCTCTCTCATAGTCATACATTTCCTTGACGCCTGGAACTCGAACTACTGTTCCATTAAGTTTATCTGTTCCATTTTTGGCGAGCGCGACCTGTCTTTTTATCAGCATTTCCTGAAATGCTAACAAGTCTAAACGTGGAAGGGAAAGGACTTACAGCTTCAATAATCTCTGCCTTATCTCTCCCTGCCCGCAGGCCTTCATCAGAATAAATTCTATCAACTGTCTTCTCCCAATCGCTGAATCCGCATTTCTCAGCAGGGACGAAGAACGTATACATAGCGGAAGCGCCTTGTGTGACATGCATAAATGTCGGCACTTTTGGGCCGGCAATTTCTTTGGCTTGAGGGAAAATGAAGTGGGTGCCATAGACATCAAAGATCAATGCTGTTGGGTGTGGGAGCGTCGAAGAAGGGGAGCATAGATCAGCGAGAGTGGAGAGGAATAAAGCGTGAGTTTCTTGCGTGGCAACCACCATTGGATTGCCCTTCGATGGATCAGGTCTGTAGGGAATTTAACTTAGAGATGATTTTCACATTCAGGTTCGTTCTTTCTCGGAGCAACATACATTCCCGTTCCTGCGGCAAGCAGACGCAAGCGCTCTCGAGGTAGCTTTGGGTATTGAGCATAATCGGCTTCGAGTTTATCCACTGCGACAATTTAGTGAGAAAGTAGCTTTGGGTAAAGAAAAAAGCTTACAGATCATAGCATGGGTCACCACAGTTACAACAAGTGAGGGATTGAGCTGCAGCATTCTATTAATCAGAGCGTTGGCACTTGTCAGATGGCCCCAGGCGGCGGCTAGATACCAAACATGATGTTGTTTGTAAGGCATGGTAGCTGACAAATTCTAAGTGATCAGAAGCGATAAGACCTTGATTCTTACCAAGATTGAAAGAGGTGCTGAATTACGTTGAGTTTATAGAGATGTAGACTTCCCTTATATTAGACATTAACTGTCCGTAGACCCTCGAAGTGGGGTCAATACAGGTGAGAATAAGTCGCCGCGCTAGGACCCAGTGCCAGAAATGTCTCCGAGCCTAAATTTTGACTGGCTAGCTGTACTGATCTCCAACCCCGCTTGTGCTTATGCGGAACAGAAGGAATGCTGATATCACGTGACGGATCAGTTAAGGGGCTTGATGCTTTGAATTGAAGATCAGCATTGAGCCACGAATTCCGACAGCCACCAGTGCTCTGACAGATCAATGTTACTTATACCAGAATTACATGGAGCACACGCTTTTATTATCACCAATCACTAGTCCATTTCCTCCAACATATCTTCCACAGCGAAGCTAAATCCGTTCCTACCCTACCTTACCTCCTAATACCCCAAATCTTTCAACACATCCGCCGTACTCGTGACTTTCGAATAAGCCATCAACATCCACATGGCCGCATTATGGGTATTCTCCGCCCCGACATTCTTCCCCTCATAGTCATTCATCCCATAACTTGCGCTCGCATCCTTCACAACGTACATGCTATACCCCAGATCATCGCCCTGTCTCACGGTGGAGTTAACACACTGCGCGCCATCCATTCCAATCACTACAATCTTCTTATGTCCATAGCTCTTGATCGCCTCGGGCAGGCCTTCTGCGAAGAAAGCACTACCCGTATGTTTGACGAAGACCTTCTCATCGCCTTCGGGCGCGGCGCTGGTGTGGATTGCAAAGGTCTCTGGGTACGCGGCGCTAATATTGTTGTCAGGCTCGTTGACAGCGTCGTGTTGAACGTGAAGGATTGGCCAGTTCTTGGACCGCCATGTCTTCAGGAGATGTTTGACGTTCTCTACCAGGTTGGGGGTGGAGCGTGGACCCTCGTCTGCATCGCCTTCCACGAGACCATGTTGCAGGTCGACGACGAGGAGAATGGGCGCTTCTTGTGATTCTGTTGTCATGGTGAGGGTTGGAAGTGGTGAAGAAGAGTTTCGTGATGGAGTGGCGCGCTTGGGGTTTAAATCCGCGTCGGTGAGTGGGGTAACGTTACCCCGCACCGCCCCTGGATTACTGTACAGTCGCGCGATCAGGTGTTGATCGACAAGAACGCGAGCTTCAATCAAAAGGTGTACATGTCTGCTCGCTTTGCTCCGAATTTTCACCGAGAAGGTTTCCAGGTGAGAGTCTAGGGAGAAGAGAAGATACAGTGGGGAAGCGACTTGAAAATACGATTCGCGGAGAGATGGTAAAAGGGGGATCATCAAGGCCAAATATTTACACTTGACATTCGCATTTGTCTAGAGGACATGTGGTGGTGGTGATTATTGGTGCAATTAAGGTACACGGGCCAAAGGCCTTAAAATTGTCGTTAAGCGTGGCCTTGGTGTCAAATTACTCCCATTGTTATGATAAAAATTCGATTCAAATCACATTTAACAAGAACACAAACCCGTCTCTTTCATCATCTGAACTTCGCTCCTACAAGTGCACTGACCGTTGCTCCCGTAGCAGTCGGCTTCGGCTGCTTGACTTGTGTAGCCGTAACTCCACCAGACCAAACTGGTGGGCCTGGGATGGTGTAAGGAGGAACCGGCGGAGCAACATCGAGATTGTAAAGAATGCCAGGATCTTTGGGCGTGTAGAATGTTGTAGCAAGGACTCCCGGTGGCTTGGCCGTACCATTACTCGAAATCGCGAGATTGAAACAGAATGGGTAATTTTGCGCTCCATTTGCCTGCGATGCTGCATGCAGAGCGATGATTTCGTGTCGCAAAATGTAGTTTCCTGGAGCAATTGTGGGAGGAATTTCCATGATCCAAGAGAAATTGTTCGCGATCATGATGTCTGTCGACCAGCTACCGTATTCGGGCTTCGGGTCCATAAGCGCCAATTGATCGACCTTAAAGAATTCAAGTTTTGTTTTGTCGACTGTTTCACAGGGGCCGTTACAGTTTGCTAGCATGTCTATGATGGGTCCTTTGTGGGATGTGGGCCATGTGTCCCAGGATATGAGAATCTTTGAGCCTGCCTTTGCAGGCGCTGCGGTCATGGCATTTGTGGCCGATCTGTGGCAGATTATATCAGGGTTGGTGTATGCTGCTGGCGCAACAAATCCATTATCCAGGACGCTTGGAGTTTTCCATCCTGCGGTGATGGGGGCAGGGGTCTTGTACTGGTATTGGGGGTTGTAGCCGTCGTAACTGAAAGGTTTTAGTTGATATCCAGTGCCGAGGAGAGAATACTTACAAAACACCATCTATGACGAGATATTGTGCGTGGCCATGGGCAGCGACCGTACTGATCAAACCAACGAAGGCGATGAGAGAAAACATGACCGACGCTGACCAGATATATGCAGGGAAATGGTGCGGAAGCGTCTTATAATCAAAGATTTCAGACGACCTTAGTGGTACTGGGGAAGATAAGAGCAGATCTCATGGAAGGAAAAGCAATGTATACTTATATTGCCAAGACTTCGGATCGCTCGCCGTCATTTGGTTGAAAAGGGGGTGGACAAAGGTGACATGACGTTCAAGCTTCGCAACTGCCTTGTATCCGCGGCATATTAGACCTTGAAATGTGAGGAGAGTGTCCAATTGTCAGCATGCAATATACAACTTGCCCAATCTCATGACCTTCGCATCCCAATTGGTAGTCGACGTGTTCGGCACAGTCGCCTTTTCTCATTCCGCCTAGCACGTTTCTTGACCCTCGGTACAACTTTGTCCGGCATTTTTCTTCTATTATATTAAATACTAGATGGTGCTATTGGTGGGCAAAGGCGTTCGCTGACAGTAGGCACATGTTCTTGGGATCGTACCCCAGCTTTTTGGTTTCGAAATCCCGGCGAGCCGTCGGGTTCTCCAGATTCGAAGATTAGCCGCAATAAACAAGTCCACTTGCGGGGCCAAGGGATAATGTAAATAAACAAGCTTCCCCACATAAAGGTCTGATGAATGACCATAATTCGTCACTGGACAAGTCATTAGATTCCTGTCAGGCTGACGAGAGAAGAGGCAGTGCGCCGAGAAGCTACTATTGGCGATTACCTTCCTCATTCGTGAGGAACGTGACTTGAAGATAGGCAGGTATCGAAGACTTCCGAAAGCCTAGTCCTAGACACTCATTTCCACCGGCTGAAAGGTATTTGTGACAGACGATGGGGCGCATAGTGGTAATGAGGATTTTTGCGCTGTTCCTCGGCTTGTCACGCGATAGCTTCCTGGCCGCCGGCTTACAAGTACTGCAAACAACCGAAAGTGATAAAGTGAGTTCAAATGAGCGCATTATATATCACATCGGAATCGTGCATCCCCAACTCAGAGAAGATATGATGAAGCTGCGAGGAGGTTGAAAGAAAGTTGGAACTAAACAAGAACTTCGGGTGCCTGATACTCAAGGCAGAAATGTCTTATGACGTGGAACACGACCTCTCGTGTGACCGTACGACTTCAATAATTTCCCAAAACGCTGCATTCTCGAAATTGAACTTATCGATACGCCTTACAGGCGTAGGACTACTTGTATTGTCCGTGCCACGAAACGCAGACCTTGCATTCCTCATCTTATGGCTTCGGCCATCTCTCTCTTCCATTTCCTACCATTACGACGCAAGCACGATATGAGGAAGGGTTTCAGATCACTGAATGATAGCGACGAGTGAGGAGGGAATCCTTCTATGGAAAGCTTAAGAAAACCTCGCTGCTGTCCTTATTAGAGGACCTGCGGTGGCTCAGTGCGAATTTGCGAAGTTGCGGTTGTCCTTTCGAGCTTTGGGACGCTTTTGAACCTTGGGTCGGCTTTGGACATGTATTTCTCCATTCCCAAGTTGCTAGCCATACAATCACTGACTACTTCTAGCAACATAAATATCGATATCTGCGGCGTGTCGTGAAGTCTACCAACCATCCCCTTCATCCGAGCCTTACGACTGCTGCGTTCAAGCTTCTTCCGATGCCACTTGCGACGCATCTACATGCCGGAGATAATTTGCAACAGACTGAACTGCGGCAAGATATTCGCAGATGGAGAAGGACTGCTCGAGCATCTTAGGAGAGATCATCCGACCAACATACAATGCTACCTATGCCTAGCAACATTCGGCACCAACAACAAAGCGTTGATCGACCACTTTGAAGAGAAGCACCCAGAAGTCAATGGGGACTTGAAATTGCCTTGCACACATCCCGGCTGTCGGAAAACAGCCGTCAATCAGTGGTACCTTAATCAGCATCTCGTTTTAGATCATGGCGTTAGGCGTTAGATATGGTGGTCGATATACCCTGGGCAGAGCTCGAGACGGACCTATGAGGGAATCACGTATGAACTGGTCTATTTGTTTATGGGAGTTGAATTTCTCTCGATGATTATTGCCATTCCCCTTTTGTTTGCAGGGGTGACTAGTCGTTCGATGCCAGTTCTCTGATAATTAAATGGTTAGGTGACAGGACACGAGAGGAATGGAGCGGAAGACAACTCTTCTTATATTATTTCTGGATTCTGTCTGGTCTATCTGTAAAAGCTTCTTGTCAGTTGACAACAACCCTAACCTCTCCGATGACATGCCTCCTCCCATATTTCCTAGAATACGCGACTAGCATTCCTACCACTGTGCAGACGATAGTACTTTGGCTGAAATCAGCCTGACCTGCTTCACCTTCCACTGAAACGATTGTGTGTTTCTTTTTGTTGTATGCTGTGTTTAGAGACGGTATTTCAATGTGATGCAAGTAGGAATCGCTTCGAATTAGCAAAACGAAATTGATTGCCGATTCACACAGTTCAAGCAGGGCCTTTTCCAGCTCCTTATCATTTTCAATTGCGGTGGCTTGGTCAGTGTGAGCTATCACCGGAATTTTTGCCATGAAAGCACGTATCTCATACGCTCCCTGCGATGCCCTGGTTTTTGTAGGGACCGGCTGAAGCCGAGCGGCAAACCTCATAGTGCTGGCTTGCCATTCAGCGCCCTGTATAGGGTGATCTATCTCATCTTCGTTAGAAGATCCTGCTAAAATCTAACTTCCCACTTACCGTTGAAGTCGTTCTGCATTATCTCTTTTTCGAACAACCCAAAACCTCTTTCCATCTCTTCGTTGTCTCCTTGGTCTTCTAGCCCAAAATACTCATACGACAGAATTTACCGATCCAGAAGAATGAAAATGATCAACATTATTCTATATAAAATCCGTAATTTGATGTATCCTCTACCCCATAATTCAGGATATTCCACCTGCATAGGAGGCATGCCAGCCGAGATCTCAGGTTGGGATACCTTTGCGTTGATTTGATAGTGTGACATGACTATCCTTTCGATCTCCATTCCCATTGCGCCGAAAATCTCCCTCTTTATTTTTTCTAGGACTTGGCGACCGATTTTAACGAGGTCTTTGAGCACACCTTTGATAGTATTTTCCTTTATCTTAACTCTTCTCTAGCTTCTCTTAAAGTCAATCATTCTCATCCCGCATTTTCGCAGCTCCTACTTGTTGTTTTTCTTCTACCCCTTCGCTTATCCTCTCCCATCCGAGCACTATGTCCTCCAGCGTTGTGATATCTGCCCTCTGCTTCACAATCTCAACCTCAACATCCCGTCGTTCTTGCTTCCGCTAGCTTCCTGTCTTGCATTCCTATTACACTTCTTGCAAGGTTTCGTCTTTTTCGCCAAGCCGCGTTATAAGGTCTTGCAGTTGGTTTGTCAAGGCAAGGACTTCTTCGGCAGTCTCGCTCAACGGCGGTAATTTTGAATTTTGTCGAGACGCGTTACGGCCTATTACCTCGTCTAGTTATCGAACGCTTTCGCTGAGGGTGTTTTCGATGGTCATTAGCTTCTCAGACCAATTTCTTAACTCCACGATGATGTAGGTATGTGTTAGGAGAGAGTTGCTTCGACTTCTAATTATTCATGGAGGTTGGGCCGCTAGAATGCAGGCTATTGAATTCTGTTTAAGGGGGGATGTAGCTGCTTTACCAGCATGATACTCCTCACTCGAATATTGATCCTTGATGGCGAGCCCTAGAAATCACGAAATGATGCAATAAAAATAGTTTTGAATATCTGTATACACAGCCGAAGCTGTCAGTCAATTGCAATCGCTTTAATCCCCGAGCTTGGATAGCTGGCCATTGGACGAACTGATGGGGCCATCAGCTAAGCATGCAGCAGCCACCTAGTGCACTAGTCTGGTTACCCCACAATTGTCAGCTTGCGGTTTCGCAACCTTCTTTCTCTGTGAATGACTGTGCCAATGGATCAAACTTTCAGTGAAGGAGACCATGGACCCGCTCAGTGTGACGGCGAGTGTCATCGCTGTCCTGCAAGCTGCAAATGCCGTCATTTCAGTATGCTACGACTTCCGCGCCGCGATCAAAGACCAACCCTGGGCCTTGACTCGGATCACGAGATCTATCAATGAGCTGCGGCTGATACTCAGTCGCCTCGAGCAAGTTGCCAATGATTCCGAGTTGAACTTCGATGAAACGAACATTGCGCGACTGAATACTCTGGAAATGCTGTGCCAAGAAGGGGGCGCGATAAGCAATTGTTTGGAAGAGCTAAAAACGCTCGAGAAGAAACTGGTACCTGGAAGCTGGGCTGGGAAAGATGGGAGTAAGAGAAGAGCGTTGATACAAAGTATAGGATGGCAGTTCAAAGGGAAAGAGGCGGAAGAAATGTTGCAGAGACTAGAGGGGTATAAAAGCACGCTGAATCTGGCGATCACGATGGACCAAGCGGCTCTCATCAAGAATATGAGCAAGATGATGACGGATGTCGAGGAAAATACGAGATCTCTGTTCAAACAATTTCAAGATACATCGCTGGACGAGAGGAAGAGGAACATTCTCCAATGGCTGTCTCCAGTAGATCCGTCAATCAATCACGAGGCGGCTATGAAAGTTCGACAGGCCGGGACGAATGACTGGTTCTTATCCTGCAAAGAATTTGAGCATTGGAAAGAATGCGAGAAATCCTACCTTTGGTTAAGCGGCTTTCCTGGATCTGGTAAAACCATTTTGATGTCGACCTTGATTGACTTTCTGCAACGGACTGTTGAGGAGGAATCTACACTGCTGGCATACTTCTATTGCGATTTTCGAAGCCCTGAGACGCGCAATCCTCTCAATCTAGCTGGTTCTCTTCTTGCTCAGATATGCTTTAAGCTGAAGTCTTTCCCAGCATCGCTTGAGACAGCTTTTGATGGATGCAAAATGAGTCAATCACCGTATGGCAAACGGACCAATCTTGATACGATCACCGAAGTTCTCATGGAAATAGCATCTCAACATCGTGTGACAATACTTATTGATGCTCTTGATGAGTGTGAGCGACATCGAGACATGCTTGAATTCTTACAACGACTTGGAACTAAAGGATTTTTCAATATACTGGTGAGCAGTCGGGATGAGGTCCATATTAGAGAAGCGCTATCGGAGTTTCCCAGAATGTCTCTTGAGGCCTCATCAACTTTTTTGGAGCGAGACATCGCTTCTTATATCAATCATCGTCTTTCTCACGATCGAGAGTTTAGATGGCTGAAGCAATCTTTCCAGCAGACCATTCGTGAACGACTGAGTTTGCAGGCGAAAGGAATGTAAGTTTTATGGACAGCCATACGTCGAACTTTTGAGGCTAATTTGAACACAGGTTCCGCTGGGTACAATGTCAGCTCGATTCAATATCAAAATTGAAGACCATGAAAGATATCCGGCAAGCACTCAATCATCTCCCCGAAGGTCTACAAGAGACGTACGAAAACATTCTGGATAAAGTGGATTCTGGATGTACCAACATTGTCAGACAAACTCTACAGTGGCTCGTCTGCGACGTGGCAACCATGACTCTTGCAGAACTCTACGAGGGCTTGGCTATCGAGGTAGGCATGGACCATATCGACGAAGAAGCTCAACTAAGCAGTCCGATGGATATCTATGATCTTTGTGGCAGCCTCATTGCAGTTACAGCAGAAGGCGAAGTCATTCTTGCGCATTTATCAGTCAAGGACTATCTCCTATCTGATGCTATCAAACACGGCAAAGCTTCCGCGTTCGCACTCTCCGAATCCGAAGCTAATACTGAGAACGCTTTAAAATGCCTAACATATCTCTCGTTTGCAGAATTTCGAACCGGACCAACTACTTCGGCCAATCGCTTCGAAGCTCGGCTGCTTGCTCACCCGTTTTTGGACCACGCAGCAAAATACTGGCCTTCGTACGCCAATAACTCTGGGTACACATCCGAAGAACTCAGAAATCGCGTTCTGAAATTCTTCACTCCATCCTCTGATGAGCGCCCACTCTTCATGAGCTGGCTGCAAGTCATTTGTTCTGAGGTCGTACTCCGGAGACAAGACCTGAAGAGAACCTTGATCCAAAGAAGGAAAGGTGGGTTTAATTATTATCCGAAGCATGCAACAACGTTGTATTACGCCGCATCGTACGGAATTGAGCATGTTGTTAAAGCTTTGCTTGAGCAGGGTGCAGATGTCGACGCTACCGGTGGCCGTCTTGGAGCGACGGCTTTTCATGCAGCTGCTTTGCGAGGTCATTTGAAGGTTATGGATATGCTGTTCCAGAAAGGAGCAGACCCAAACAAAATGGATTTTGTTAGGAAGACGCCGCTAAATTCGGCGGTGCTGATGGATCATGTTAAAGTCATTAAGTACCTTCTTGACCACGGTGCTGATCCGGATATTAGAGATGATCGGAATACGACTGCGTTTGAGTGGGCATGCCTTTTGGGTCACGAAGAAGCAAAGAAATTGCTAGAACCTGCGACCAATACGACATCAGTAGGAGATTTGTATCCAAGTATGGTACAGTATCTTCAGGGATAATAACAATCCTTCTGATGATTTTGAGCATTAGCAGGGGATTTGTAAAGATAATGGAGATTTCATGTGTGAGAAATTCAGGGCTCTTATAGCTTGTTCGCAGAAGGAGAGCTTAAGAGGAAGAAAATGAACAATTTGATCTACTAATAGTTCTTATCATTGAGATTACTTAGCGCTATGACGAAGTGAATTCTCAGGGCCTCATTAGCTCGCGTCGCGAGTAGAATAAACTGGGGTTCAATACTCTCAGCGCATAGTACCCTCAGCATTCTCAGCGCATAATACTCTCAGCGCGCAGTACTCTCGGCGTGCAGAGAGTTGCCTATAATTGGGGCGGTGCGGGGTAGTCCTTACGAGCCTAGTATCAAAAGTCCGTGTTTTTAGCGATATTTTCAGGCATCGCCCAACTAGAATCTCCCACTTCACCCGACAGGTATGCCACAACCATCAATTCTAATCCACTATAATTTATATGCACGATAAGAGAAGCTAGAGTGAGTTTTAAAGCTCTTCTAAAGCGATTTAGAAAGTAAGATAAAATGGATGAAATTGGGTTTGGCATTCGCTTTTTAGCGAAATGCCCTAAAAACACGGACTTTTGATACTAGGCTCGTTACGCTTCACCGCCTCAAGTTATCGCTAAAATCACGGGCAGGGCGCCCCTGCGCAAACGCCCTGCCCCAAGACACTTCGAAAGTTGTCAACTCTACACGACTATGTTTAGGGGGACCAAGTCGGCTCCCAGCCAACCTAAATAGGAACCCTCCTCTCAACAATATGTCGTTCACTCTCAAGGCAGATTCTTCTCACAGCATGGCTTGGCCCTAGTTCTTCCAAAGGAGTATGTGTCCTCGCGCCTCCTCCCAAATCTGTGCTCTTTCGTTCTTTCTTCTACTAAGCTATACTTCTCGATCCGCTGCTCGGAATTTCCTTGCACGAGGAGAGCTTTATAACTGAATAATCCCTCGTATAAGGAAATACCGTGGCCCCTTTCAAACTTTCCCCTATTTCGGCGTCTCCGAAATAAAAATCACGTGACAACGCATAAGCCTCGGTTGTTTTTGAAAAACCTTCCTTCGAAAGAGGGATATAAAGTCCAGATTCCTAGGGTTCTAGAATTTCGCTGTCTCGATTCACATTAAACTGAAACTCAGAGCACAACTTAAAAGTCTTCAAAACTACTTATTGGTCAGCCTCACCACCACTATCACCCCCCCACGGGTACCGCCACCAATATTAGCACCACTACGATGGCACTCCTCCCATCCCTCGCAGTAACCTTCGTAGGCCTCCTCCACGTCTACATTCTCGTCCTGGAGATGTTCCTCTGGACCACTCCTCGCGGCCGCAAAGCTTTCGGCCTCACCGCCGACTTCGCTAGCAAGACCAAAGCCCTTGCTGCCAACCAAGGTTTATATAATGGCTTTCTGTCCGCGGGGCTCATGTGGGGGCTCTTGCACCCTGTTCCGGAATTTGGGAAGCAGATTGAGTTGTTCTTCTTGACGTTGGTTGTTGTGGCGGGGATTTTCGGCGGCGCGACGGCGAAGCCGAAGATCTTTTTTATTCAGAGCGTGCCGGCTGGTATTGCTATTTCAGCGGTGTATTTTGGGTAGATGGATTTATGGTAGTAAGACTTGGTGGTATGGACGAGTAGAGATTGAGGAGGTGGTTGTGAGACTAAATCTTTAGATTAAGAATTAGTATGTAGGAGGGCAATGACGGGTTGTATCCATTGGCATCTTTCGAGCCAGGTCTTGAACTTAAATATAAAGAATATAGATATTGGCGTACGAAAATTGTAACGACTTCGAGAGCATTCATGAGTTACCAGAAGAACCAGCGATATTCAGAAGTTGGTTACCCCACTCCAACCCTTCCTCCATGACAGCATCTTTTTCTCTCATTTCAGATTCACGAGGCGAGTGCACGGTACGGTATCAATCAAAAGTACGAACTTAGTCCTCAACGTAATTATAGTTGAATTCCCTCTCTGCAAGTCTATGAAATCCAACAACGAGCATGTCTTCCGCACTAATCCCAACCCGTCTATATGAAGAGAAAATACACGTACGACCTACTTAAAACTCCTGAAACTCGTGATCGAATCAGAGCTTTGACTTAGATTTTCTTAGTATGCGGACTAAAATTTTCCCCTCGAAATACGGGTCTGATATACTAAGATAATACTCCTGGCTAAATAGTCCACTAGGTTACGTGGACCATAGAGATAACCTAAATCGGCTTGGTGAGGACCCTTGATAAAATATGACAGGGAGCAAGAACCGACACCGCCTCGACAGACTTCGAGCGGTGGCTACGTTATAGATAACTAGGATCTATATGACTCCAGATATAAATAACATGGAAACTATAGCCGATTCACGGGGACCGGAAAAGGACCCCCCTAAGCAAAATCCAGATGACTTATTGGCGTGCTTATGACTCAGGGCTCGGCTTGGCTCAGGTTAGAGCGGCGACTGCTCAGGCCCAAGGGCGGGAATGGACTTTGGTGGGCTCACTTGTCGTCTGACATTATAGCGGTAAAAAGCACCTCTACAGCAAATTCAAATGGTTAGATACCTATCCAGCTTAATCTCTCTAGATGAGTATCCATCCGTAAAACCCGGATTATCCACGGATATATCCGCATGCTTGCCCAGACTATTCGTGCGAAAAAGAATCCTCAGAATGGGTATTTAAGCAAGTAAGCCGGGCTAAATGCTCTCTAAGTCATGGGAGACGTAGAAAACTTGGGGAACAACCATGCCTTTGCTTTATTATTATGCAGTTTCTAGAGCTTCATCGACTTCCGAGGCAACGTTTTGAAGGCCTCAGTAGACAGTCTTGAGCGCGTGACCAGGTACGATCCCCAGCTTTTGGACTCCCCCGAGCACTTACTATGTCTTGAAGACCTTTAACTATGTGCTTCTAGAAAATAGCCAACCTTATATCGTCTCCTTCTCATATCACGAATTCCCTCCAATTTGCTTAATGTGAACACTCCTTGGCATGTTCCTGTATTGGGGTTTGCTAAGCGAGCCCCTATTATTTTCGTTTAGGCCAAGGGTATTTCATTACAGTTCAAGCCAAAAGGTACCTTGATCATCTCCAACGTTACATATTTATCTCTTGGCTATCTTAACTCGTATTCCTTTCTCCTTCTGCAATGACGAAAGCCTCCGCTTCCAAACCTTCAGGCTCACTGGCATTGCGCTATTGCTAGGAGTTGAATTCATTATTTCCAAAATTGTCACATGACGTCACATCACCCCCACGGCAATTTACTCACTTCCGTTACCACATTAAAATCTTATTCTTGATGCTCAGTGGTATGTAAATCAACTAACACAGCCGCGAGAGCGAAGTTTTCGAGGTAAGGGCGAGTTTTGAGCATAATCGAAGGGTCGCCACGTTTCTCTAGCTCCTTACTACGTCCAGATACCTTTAAAAGAGTTCTGGCTCGAGATGTTCAAATAAAAGGCTTAGGATCGCCTTGCAAGCTCCCATGTAGTTACTGCAGACATTTCTATATTGCTTGCGAACGTGTTCAGGGGCTGCCTTGAGTCTCTCGCCAGAGCCCTACCTGGCATACATCTTGGCCGTTCCTGTCGTGTGGCCAGTCATGAAGCCGGAGCCGTAGTAAGAAACTCTAGAGGGACGTCTTCTATTACCATCTGAATTGCGGAAGTCGTTGTCCTGGCATTTGCGAAGGTATTCTGCCCAGTGTAGACCGTGTCTAATGGAATCAAGGAGCGACATGGGCTGTAGAATGCTGTACGTATGTTCGAAATCCGTTGAATACCTGAATTTGAGCGGACGTCTCCAGTAGCTCGCAGAAGCTGTCAGAGCACTGGAATCTGGTGTTATGATTAGCCTTTACGTCATGACACAATGCATTAACGTCTGTTTCGTAGTTCTCGGACTCGAGGGGAGGGTTGCAAAATCGTTCTGCTCCGTGGCCATCCCTGCACGCGGAGCTATTGTGGCGAGTAATTCTTGGATATAAGGGCACTCATATTTGGGAATAAGAAACAAAGAGTCGAAGAATGTATTGTGCGGAAGCGGAAGAGGGTTGTTGATGATGCTGTAGAAGTCGCTAGACTCGGCAGAGTCGCCGAAATCGGTGAATGCAGTCATAAAATAAAATGAATTAATATGCTCGAGAGGATGGAGGTATAAACTATCAGAGACTATGTATAATGCTATGGTATGTCTCTTTAGAGTAGCTTTCTGGGAAAGATGAAGGAATGGGTAGATATCTCCGGCCTAAATAATTTTGAGGCTACTTGTTTGGAACAAACTCAGTTCTCCACAACAAACCGAATTTCGACTTGCCTCCCGTCACATGGTGCTCTCAAACTACATTTATTCATGCTTTTCTATTACTTCCACCTTAACTCTCGATATCGGTGGATTGGTTTCTCCTTCTGACCACATCTAGATGAGGGACTAATTTCGTCCATGGGAACAAGCAGTGCTTGCGATCACCTGCCGTTTCCTGACTCTGCAATGATGTTTCTACTACAAACTATCTCGTGCGTCTTTATAATTTTTACAATCAAATTAGCGACTTTCAAAGCCAAAAAATCGCAGTAAAATGAATCTGGAAAGGGGCAGTAGCACGTAACCTTTCCTTGAACCCGCCGTACGGAGCTAGAAATTCCAGCTTTGAAGCAAGGCCACTGGTCCTCGAGACCTTCAAATCGATCTTAGATTTGATATTCTAGCCATATATATGCCTTCATTCTATAAGATCACGAGGTTCACCTGTTTGCTCGTTGTGCAAACTTAATATAGGGATTGAGGAGTAGCTAAGCGAGCCCCTATTATTCTCGTCGATTGTCAGAACACTTCGCTTAAAATCAACAACAATAGAGCACAATTGAGAGACGAAGATACTGTATTGATCCCAATTGTTCTCTTTTCCATTATAAAATTATATAATCTCCCATCCCTTCCATCCAAATCATTTCCTTTCCATCTTCAAGCACGAAAGCCTTCATTCCATCGGACTTCGCCGTCGTCAATACCATTACAAGCTTTCTTCCACCATTGTCGCTATTGGTTGATTGCACAGCAATCTCATCCAATCACACCAGCACCAAAACTACCATGCCTGTCAAGACTCGCTCCCAAGGCCCAGCAACCCGCGGCCCATACGCACCACTACTATTCACTCTCTTCGGTCGGCGCCGCTCTCGTCCCATCACCGCCGTAACCGCACCTCGCCACCTAGCAAAGCCACACAACTCTCGGGCCGGACAACCCAACTCTTTCAGTATTTTCTGGGGTAGATATTAGTTAGAAACTAACGGAGATGTAGGGAGAGATTATCGCGAGGGAGGAGGGGGAGAGGGAGAGGGATAGGAAGAGAGCGAAGAGACTTGAGAAGGTGCGGAAGCAGTACTTGGGACGGAAGAAGAAGCAGCGGGCTTTTCTCAGGGACCAAAGGGGAAGGTGATGGCGGGAGGACGAAAGAGGAGCCCAAATGGTTCGGGGAAGTTCTGGTGTGCCTATGATTGAGTTGAGATGGGATGGGGAGGTAAGTGGAGGCGGTCTGGTGGGATATAAGACAAAGAGACGATACTAATGAATGAAATGATTTTCCTCTCTGCCAATCACTTGAAGCCTATGAACAAAGTGAATACAAATGTTACATTCCGGCCAACACATCTCAGCCATCGACGTTTTTAACTCAATTATCATAATAATCTCTGCGAAACACGTGTAATTCCCTACCAACACAATAAATCCACCCTTATCTTCTCAAAAGGACTTTTACTTGACGAAAGCACGCTCCTAATTCCAATGAAAGTATCCATAAAAATTAAACTCTTCCAATCCCAAACTCTCCTTGATATCTGTTCGCTATCTTTTATCCTCAATATCTGCCGATATCTTCCATTAGGGATATCATCAATCTCAAAAATTGAAATTACAGTCATTATGTGGATGATGCTTGTCCTCCAAGTCCATGCATCCTTCTATGATACGTCACCTTGTCCTTCCTCGAGAAAGATTTCGTGCACCCAGGAAAATCGCAGGAGTGCCTCTCTTTACTGCCATGAGCAGTTTTGATGTGTCTTGGGATGTCCGCTTCTCTGCTGATAGTAGCTCCGCAACCAGGAAAATAGCATACAGCACGCTCTTTCCTATGACGTTGAATGGCCGTATCAGAAATTCGTTTCAAGCCTTGACTAGCGTGGCAGCTCATCGCCATGGACGGAAAGCAAACAGCTTGCAGGACCGTCTGCTCTGGCAGGATCAACGAGTTTGTGCTAAAAGGTCGTATGAGAAAACGAAGTCCTTCGGATAATATGCCGCATTGCTATTATATTTGTCAGCTTGATTTTAAAAGATTTTGTTTGGCAAGCAATACCTATACAAATTATCCGCACATCGGCCTTCGAACATAAGGAAGTCACTAGTCACCTCGGTCTCAAAGATTACTGATTGGTCCATAGAGGGAATACCGCTATGACATGAATTAATTATGTGGTTAGGTGCACCAAATTTGACTGAATAACTTACCATTGGACTAGTTGCTCCCCGACTGTGGCATCACCATTGGCGTCTGGAATTTCAGAATATAGGTAGTCTACTTGGCCAGGATCCACGAATGCCAAAGAGCCAGCCGCTTTCTCGCAAGATTCGCAAATCCAAGAACTTTTCAAGCCTGCCTCCTGAGATATCTTCGATACTACCCAAATCCCACAGTATTCACAGAAGAATCCTTGAGCATCTCTGCTCATCATTGAAGCGTCGTATGCACTTCCATCCGCACTCGACCTGCACATACTCAATGCGTCCTCAAAGAAACTCCAGTCACATCCTTGATTTCTGACATCCCAGCCCAGATTAGCACCCGCTTAAAAGCAAGGAAAGATGCGAAAAATCGCGGCCCAGAAGCTTGTCTTTTGAGAAAGCTTCAAGAGTATGTGCACTGAACAATGTCAATGTTGACCGACGTGTGTCGTAGAGCATGGTGGAGACTTTGCAATTCATTGCGAAGAAGGCCTCGAGCGCGCGGTGGTGATTTTCTCAGAGATCACACTACCATGCTCTATTGTTGCAGTGCACAGGAGACAGGCTATTGTATAATAGCACTGCTCACTTACCTATCCGTAGCGTATGTACGGTACACCACCTATTTGCGCTGGCCACGTTGTCCCTTGCGACGTTTTGTTTGAGTTGGTGATCTCTGAGTAGGACATTTCAACTAGGCTATAAACCACCAAGTTGGCTCCCGAAACTTATCATCTGTTGTGATTTGTTATATAAACATAAGTTCGTCGCTTTCGTACTTTGTGCTTTTCACAAAGGCTACCCAGATGACCGTTACCTTGGGAATCGAAAAGGACGAACTTACGACGATACTTTGCTAAGGCTGCTATCGACATCTTGCGTAGCCGAATACTGGCACTCCAGGGACCCATGAATGATGTTCATTGCTTCATCTCCGTCAGTGAAGAGGGAAATGCTGTCATCGTAGAAATACTCGCTTGTGTTGGTCAAGAAATGCTGCTTATCCATGTCTGGCCGTACGGTGGTGGGAAATATAGGGTGCTCGGGTATTTTTGGTGAAGAATCTTCACCAGAGGCAGATGCGAAAACAAAAGTCAGAGGTAGGTTCCTGGGTGATATATATAGAAAATTGATGCAATTACTGGCATTCACACTCGCTTGCTATTACTCACCGAGTACGCCCTCTTCAGGCAGGAAATGCGCAAGGGCGACCAATCAAATTGGAGGGCCAATTAAGAGGGCGACCAATTATAAGAACCGCCAAGAGGGCGACCAATAGTAGTGCAATACATCGGAGCTATTAGGGAAAAGAATACGTAATCCTTAGGCCGGAGTATTTTAGACTTGATCTAGCTAAAAGTATTAGAATATTAGTAGTTCTATTCTATTAAGGATATTTTTAGTATTAATATTCTGGCTCGACGGGGTTAGTTAAATTTACTTCCTGAATTTATAGGCCGAGTTAGGGACTCACGAGAGGGGTTTTAAATCGGCTTCGCTAGGAAAATTAATAAATAGTAGCAGGGGAGTGAGAAAGGATACCGTCACAGCGTTTCTATATATAAAAAATGGAAAATGGAGACTATAGCCGATTCTCGAGGGTTAGGAAGAGGATGGGAGGATCCCCTAAGCATAATCTAGCTGACTCATTAACGTGCTCAAGGCTCAGGGCTCGACTCGGTTAAAACAGCGACTGTTCAGGTCCAAAGACAAAAGTAAACCTTGGGAGGCTCAATTATTGCCTGAGACTTTAGAGGAAGTGTTTGAAGGTAATACAGAAACGCTAGGGTATAATAGTAGCAAGTCGGACCACACCTAACAATACCCCTCAATCCTCGCGAATCAATTTCTTTAAGCCCTCCCACCCCTCTAATTCCCAGCTTCTAGGCTTGTTCTGCAGCAAAATCATCCCAAAACCCCTTGAAAATAGGAAGAAAATAAGAATCACTCCAAATGCATCCCGTTAAAGAAATAGCAAGCTCATCCGCCCCAATTATTCCAGCAGCACAACAAGACTCTCCAAGAAGCCTAGCAAACCACCCTTGATCTTCGGCCCCAGCGCCAGCCAACCCTCCAATCATGATTATCCAGAGCATCATCTCGGGATAGGCTATCTGAAAATATCGTACATCGACCAATTCTAAACTTGTTCGTATTCGCGCTGAGATTGATGTAAGTACGTGGATCCCACATACCCTTCTATTTATGCCGCACGTGAACATCAAGACGTGAGCTAGCGCAGCGTTTCCAAACAGTCTATAAATCAAAGAGTTCTGATTTTGTATATCAAGAACTTTGTACTGAGCGAGAGCAATAAGCCGATGTATAAACCGACCAATATATATTCGTAAATTTTGAATGTCTTCCTCTGTGGCGTCCATTTTATTCAATTTTAACACTTTCACTTTCTTAGCTATCAACTCGTTTAATTCGTCGAAGATCTCCGTTGTCTCTTGGCTAAGATCTTGGAAGCCTGTGAGGTTGAACAGCTTCTTCTTGTATCGTAAGCCTGAAATACTGTTGGATTCTGGCTTCTTGAAGTCAGGATGAGACGATTGGTTGAGATATTTGAAGCGTGGTTTTGTATCCAGTATAATCGAGCATAGCATATCAATCCTACAAATATAAGACATTGAGAAGAGTCTCCATTTCTTGGCTCAAAGGCTGTCTTACCAGTATAATAGAACTGTTGCGATTTTATCCCGGGCGATAGATTGCATACCACCTTTGCCCTCAACCAGAGCTTCCAAGCCATCAAGATGAATTTTAATGCTAGCCACAGAACCGGATCTGAGCTACTTATAACGTGGCATTAGCTCTCGCAGCCAAGAGTCTAAGAAAACGGATGGAGAACGAGAACTCACCTCCAAGCTGGTCAAACAAACTATTGCAAATATAGTTTCCATTGTAATGGATTCATGAGAGGAATCTGAGATTCGTTTATTTACCAAATTAATTGCTTGACCAATGTGATAGAACATATCCTCTGGATTGCAGAAAGTCATAGCTAAGTGTGCTAGCGTCGCATGCAAGAGTGCAGGATCTGATATCGCGAAGCTGATAAACTCCTCCTTTTTTATGGAGAAAGCTGTGGTAACTGGTGTATACCAGCTGCCGAAAAGGGCATCGTCTAGTTGTTTGTTAGAGAAATTATTAATTTACAACCTCCCATTTAAAAAAGGAAGAGGGTGATGGCTTCGAGGACCTAGTATTATTGGTTGTGGCAGAAACCTTTCAGAGTACAGGTAATGCTGCTGGGTTAATATATTAGGGAGAAGAGAGAAGGGAGAGTAATTCCATACACTGACGAATTAAGGCGTAAGAATTTCCACGTTCGTCTATAGGTAATATATGGAAAGGATCAAACCAATGGCCTAACGGGCTTTGGTTTGGGCTGGGATTTGAGGCGCCTTGGGTGTTATCTGAATCGGTGTTGGGACGAAGTAGAGGAAGCGGGCGTTTTGATAAAGAATTTTGATTTAGGTTGCGCGCTAGCTGGCTTTTTTTCTTCACGTGCGAGCGGACAAGTCGGGAAGCCGTCCCTTGTGGTCGTGCAAACCCAGTCTCGAAGATGAATTGAAACTCCTAAGTGGAACCACGATGTTAGCAGATCAACAATAACACTCAAAAAATTCATAATCATAAGGAAAACACATTTATCAATAAAGGAGATTTTTCCCTACCAATCTAGGCTCTAGCAGAGCGAAGACGTCAGCGACTAGTCTTGTTAGTTGTTTTATTGCCTGATTCATACCAGCATTATTTTCTTCTCCCACACTCCTATTTTGCGGTTTCTTAGCTGCAGATTCTAGCAGTTTCCCACCGGCTGGCAAAACTTGATTCAGCATTAGTAATTGACCTAAGAATTGACGTTGTCTCTGAAGTTTAAATCGTGGCGAAAATCTTGGCTTTATGGGAATACAGCTGTGTTTTGAGACTCAAGTGGGGGCGGGGCCGGTCCGGTGGTGCAGATCGGTACCAGGATACAATACGAAGTAGAGGCTCTTGGTTGCCTTTGGTAATCGGAATGCAGCTGCTTTCCATATAGTGACGGTGGTGGCTTTCACGGCGAAGAGTCACTACAATCATCATCATACCATACCTCTTCCGGTACCGAACCTCCCAGCTAAGTATAAGCTAGCTAGAAACGTAGTTTGCTGCGCCTTCGCCTTTCGTCACATGTCGTGAGCTACGTGACCATATCATAATACCCGTATTATTTAAGCTAGGAGGCTCCCTTTCATCTTACTTTTATTCTTGATACTATTAAAAACTTGCTATTCAACTTTTCTATATAATGGTAATACTGAGAAGAGAGCCGTCATATCAAACTGAATGCGCTCAGCCTTGAAATATTGAATTGGTTATGCGACATATTGTTTTTCATTGATGCTACGCTAGCTACTAAGATTGCAGGGCATAGCTGTAAGCATTTCAACAGAACACATAACGAAAATAAGGAAGAAACACTCTGGTTACACTTTTAACCTCGTCCTTCACCAACCAACTCATGACGAGAGCACTTCCCTCTACTGATGGTATGCTGCGTTGGCATCCTTGTACTCGCCAAGCTTAAGGAGCTTCTTGGCATTCTCACGACCGATCTTAAGCTTATCTCTAGTGTTCAGGTCGGTGTTATCAAACCAGTTAGAAGCATCGGTATAACACTCGTAAGGATAGTCGACGGAGTACAGGATGCGATCGGCACCGACCAAGGTTATACAGAACTGCAAGACGATAGAGGAGAATTGTCCAGCTGTGGTAATCCAAATGTTGTCCTTGAAATATTCGTAGATAGTCTTCTTGGCGGGCATGCCACGGCGAGTCTGTACCAGTTCAAGCCATCTGTTTGTGCGGTCGAGGTCAAATGGCAGACGCTCTCCCATGTGTCCTAAGATGACCTGAGCCTTTGGATGACGGTCGAAGACACCATTGACGATCAGACGCAAGATGTGGTGAGAGACATCAATGGCAAATGATGATGGAGGCCCGATGAGGAATTGGGGCTCTGGGTACAAAACCTCCTTGATTTGAGCTTCAGGGGCGGAAGGATGTATGTAGATAGGAACATCAAGCTCCTCAAGAGTAGACCAGAAAATGTCGTACTCGGGACCATCGTAGAGAAGAAGTGTACGCTCGCCGTTGGACTTGACAGCTTGCTGCCAGTTATTGACCATGATGCCGTGGAATCCCAACTCCTTGATGCATCGAGTAGCCTCTTTGGCAGCTTGCTTGGGGTTATGCATAGAAACGGCTCCAAAGGCCCCCAACTCGGTGGGATAGGGTTTGATTTGTTCAGCGATCCAGTTGTTGGAGCGAGTAGCGAAATCTTCTGCCTCTGTAGGGTCGGTCTTCCCCTGAATACCGGGAACAGTCTGAGAGCAGATGGAGTAGCCGACACCAGTTGCACGCGCTTCGTGGACACGGTCTTCAATGTTGCCGATGCCCGATATGTATTCGTTTGCACGCTCTGGATAGACATAGAGACTGATGTTGGACCCAGTGGCTTCCTCCATAGCCCATGGTGGTTGGAAAGCCTCCTCGAGAGCGACCTTGCCGAGCAAGGGCTCTTTCTTTGTAACCATTGATAGTCTTGCTGACATTTTAAATTGTTTGACTTGGGCTGAGATGGATGCGGTTGCTCTGCGGCACTTCAAAGGAATGATCCAGGGTGAATGAAGAGTGATATGTATGCTAATTGTTGTTTGAGCAATGCTTTGATGTTCCGGTGATGTTCTCCTAATGATACGTCTAACTGAAGGAATATCTCGACATTTTTATACATATTTCTATAGCTACCGTTCGTCATATCACATGTTTATCCGAAAGTTCCGTCTGAATCTGCATTTCGGAGAGCCTGCACGATCAGCTGCAATGTAAATTGCCTGTGATCTCAAGCACATGTGGTGCTACACGAAGCCGTGAATCCCACTAACCTAGCCATGCTTCCCACTAAAGTAGCCTCGACTGACGATTGTCTGTATGGAGTATCAAAAGTGATCCAAGCATCCGGATGAGATGAAGTGTCAGCGCTGA
Organism: Stipitochalara longipes BDJ; assembly: GCA_009732865.1. NCBI lineage: Eukaryota > Fungi > Ascomycota > Leotiomycetes > Helotiales > Hamatocanthoscyphaceae > Stipitochalara > Stipitochalara longipes. The sequence continues at coordinate 177,898 of ML769349.1, read as the reverse complement.
TCCTCTCTCAATGGCAGAACCTATTCCTGAACTTGCGGAATTACAGTGTTGTTATTATCTTGTTGGCAAAGTGAATGAAGTACACTACCTCGCGTTTCGTGTTGCACAATGCAGAATGCTTACCTAAAGCTACATGCTGCTGCTGCGAGCGCTTTCCGGCGCTGACTGCATAAACCCGCGGTGACCAAACGGGTACTTGTACTACCCGACCACCATCGGTAACGAATTGGGTAATTGTGAAATCTAATGTAACCAATAAATATCCGATCGAGTACTTGTGCAACTCATTGTAATCAAAAACACATATCCAATGGAATTGTAACGCCGATGTCGCTGAAGGTCAAGGAACCCGTAACATGGCGGAGTGGGCGCGTCAATGATATAGGATTCAGCAGACCAATTTAAGCACCTTTCCATTTTCCACAAGCCTAACAATGCTCCATTAGTATTTTTCTTTGTAAACGTGGCGTTGGGTTCTGCTTGAACGGCAATACTCAAGAATACTACAATACGGATCTGCATATCAGACACCTACAGGCTCGTAGCATATTGTTCTAATCCGCATAGTAAGTAAACCACAAATTGAGAATAAATTTTTACTAGATTTTTAGCTACCAAGATATCCAACATGCGCTGCCCGCTTTTACTCTCGTCCCAGCTTTCAGCTGAACAAAAACCCCTCTACGAAGACATGATGGTCGGCATCAAATCAAACTTCAATCCTGTCTTTGAAACTTATACGCTCGACGGACAACTGATCGACCCCTGGGGTGCATGGATACAAGAGCCTGCCATTGGAGGTGCAATTTGGGAATTGGTGAAAGTGATGACTGCACAAGCAAAATTGAAACCCACTGTCCGACAACTGGCCATCCTCGTCGTTGCCGGGCACTTCAATGCCGGTTACGAAATATACGCCCATGGTGCGATGGCCAAGTCTCAAGGCATGAGTAAGGAAAAACTCGCGACGGTGTTAGGAGGAAGTCGCCCGTCTAACTTGGGAGAAGAGGAGGCTTGCGCTTATGATATATCGAAGGCTCTTACGCGTGGTGGTATATTGCCGGAGGCGTTGTATAGACGGGGTTTTGACGTTCTGGGGGAGTATGGTGTGAGGGAATTGATCTATTTGGTTGGGTTGTATCATCTTGTTTCTATTAACCTTAATGGGTTCGACATTGCCGTTCCTGGATCTCAGTAGATATCGTTGCAGGAAATGGAAATATATAAGAAACGTTTCTACATGCATTCGCATTGCCGCTGGTAGCTGCCAAACCCTTCACGAGTAAGAAGATATGAGTTTTCCAAACCTGTAAGCAAGTTTGTGAAGCCTGAAAATACCCTGAGCGCATAGATCTGTGTCATTGGGCTTGTAATGAGCTCGGGGTGTGGGAGGCGTTTTGGGCTGCACCTTCTACTTTCTTGGCGTTAATATGAGAATCATAAGGCGTGCCTCTAAAAGCCCTACCAAGATGGGAATAAATCTTGTGATTACCAAGTTCATCTTAAAACAAGGTACCTCAACCGATACTAGCTAATGTTGTAACTATATACCCAGAAAATTTAGGCAGAGATTCGACACTTTACAGTTTGTTCTCTTGAGAGAACTATCGATAATTTACACTAGTAAATGGTATGATTGCGTGAAATATGAAGTGTCACCGAGAAAACCAACCTTAGCTTGAGTGACTAAGAAGATGCATTTCCACTACCTGGCTACTCATGTTGCGGCTGAATCCACATTCTCAGCTGTAGCAAACCCAGCTCTAATAATTATTAGAAATGCTGCTATTTTGGTAGCTTTGAGTTAGTGGGAATTCCATTTAACGTCGTAGTCCCGGGTTTGCCTCCTATTCCAAACCTGCAAGACAAACAACGTTCTTCCCATGACATTTACAGTCAATCCTAGCGATAACACGTACTTACCAATCTATAACCAGTAGATAGTAGCTGGTACTAGGTGATATTATCCGGCAGATCCTACTATTAATCAAGGAGACCCGAGACCTCGTCTACGATCCTGCTACTGATGACGCACCCTATTCCACTAACGACGCATATCCAATAGGGGGATTATTCATGAGCAAATGCAATGGCCAAGTCGTAGCTTATTGCTCTGGCAAACGCGACCCGTTGCATGGCAGAAACTTTCGCATCGAACCTCCACTGGCCTGACGACCTAGGGCACCGTGGCCAATCATGTTACAAGGTCAAACTATATCTTGGATCCAGGCATGACGATTGTTGCTCAGATGGGTAATGGCAAGGATATCCTCACCCACGAGCTTGGACCTGAATCCACGCCTGACTCTAAGTGTCTTCTTGTACACTGCCGCGTTGGAGACAGTCCGCTGGAGTTCGACAACGCGGTGGAGCTTCTGCCCAAGCCCAAGGATAGCATGATTTCAAAGTCTGGTCTGCAATTTATGCAGACGCTAGCGGAACAGCTGAATGAGGCAGTGGTGGTCAGCGATGGAATATAATCGGAATTTTTCTTAAACATCGAATATAAGGACCAGGGTGTGTGGTCCAAGTTCCCACCGGGCTGAGTATTCTGTTGTTAAGGCTTTTGAAAGTCATGCCGAAAATTATTCTTTGACTTGGTGGTCTGTGTTGGTATTTATGGCGGAAAGAATACCTCTTCTACTGCTGGAGGGTTTGTGTTGCAGGGGCTGAGGTCGCTTGTTAACACTACTTCGACTTGTAATAGATAGGTGCTGCACTTGATATCTTCTCACTGTAACCGCAACACTTCAATACTATTTCTACGTCATTAATCCCGAAATGTCTCGTTGGAGATCATCTCAAGTGGTCTGAGCAAGCGACGGTTCGTCGCAGCAGCCTCGTGATGAATATGCGGCCAGCTCAGCCACAAGCCACCATTTTTCCCTCAACCAAAGCACCAGCTGAAAAAGGCAAAAGCGCCCCTTTCGTCCCGATTGAGACAATTGAGGTGTGAGCTTTCGTTAATTCGAGGCGCTTTGGGAGAAATCCCGATACATTGCTTCGGTAGCAGCACAACGCGGAGGTGAAGTCACTCCGCGCCCGCGGTAACTCGAGATCATATATTTACCTTGAAAGACGATGCATGGGAATCATTTCTTGGCCCTCAATCCAGTTCTCATCATTTCATCATTTATTCCAAAAGAGCAGAAGTTCTTTCCTTCCTAAACTTGTACATTGAAATTCAGTTCAAATACTCTCCTTCACATAGTCGATCTTTTTCACACCAACGAAATGCTCCTCCTCTCTACTGTCCTTTTCGGACTTCTGCATCAAACTCTCGCACAAAGCACAATCGACCCCTTCACAGCCGCAACAACAGACCTCAGTGCCCCAACCGGTATCTGCAACAATGAGAAGTCCGTATTTACTTAATCCCAAAGAATCACCTCCCACCCCCTTCCCCTCAAACTGCTCCTGTCTCTGAAGCTAATCAAAAGAAATTCGCAGTGGTCTTCTCTCCTGCATTCCTCAAGCAACAGTCTGTCCCGGCACAATCCCAGCAAGCGTCTCCTCCTGCGGCTGCACGAACATACAGACGGTTATCAAGTACGTACCTCCCTCCTTCCATCTCTTCCAATTTCCCTCCTCTTCTTGTATTCTCCTGCCCCATGCTAACCACTGCTTCAAAGCTGCTACTCAACCTTCTGCCCAGCCCAACTTACGGAAGACGAAGTGATAGCCCTCTCATCCATGTCCAACGTGTTATGCAAAGGGATCGGCACCATCACACTCCCTACTCTCCCCACTTCTTCTGGTGCAGCTGCTACCAAGACAGCTGTAACTTCTGGCACAGCGAAAGTGACGGGGACAACGTCTGGCAAGGGAGGTGTGGCGACAGGGACGGCGACAGGCGGCGCAACGAGCTCCACGAGTAAGGCTGCTGCAGATGGAGGGATGGGAGGTCCGGTGCCTGTTTTGGGTGGTGCACTTGGTGCTTTGGTTGGAGTTGTGGGACTGTTTTTGTGATGAGGGCTTGAAGATTGGGAGGGGTTGTGGTGTTGAAGTGTAGGCTTGTTTTACGTTCTGTTTTTTTTCTGGTTCTTATTATTATCTCAATTTTGATTCTATGTAAGCTTATAGTTTTCGAATGAAGCCGACTGCTTTGGGCTGCTCTGAAAGCGTAACGTATTGTTCGGGTTTTGATTTTCCAAACCTCAGATCCCAAGGCTTGTCTCAGGATACCGTCAAGGACACGGTTTGGCACATTAGGTTCTATTTTGAGGTTAGCATCATTCTGTCTACTCATGAAGCCAGGTGCTATATTTGTTATAGTGCGCTGCGGTTGTAGCTGGGACTATGAACTTGGTTCTACAGGCAAGAATTGTAAACAGATCGTGAGTTTGTCACATGCTCAAGTCACATAGGTTATTTTGCAAGGGTAGAACATACGTGCAAAGTGTTGATTTTCGTTATCTGACAGCTATGAAAAAGGGCTGGTATCGTCACAGCAAAGGGTATACTCGAGACAAAAGATTGAGAAGAGTGCGTGCTTTCGTTCAATATTCTCACCAGTTCTCGTCCTCCAATACAACCAACTCCCAGTCATCTCACCCATATTTCCACTTGCCATCCAAAGATCTCATCCAAACCGAAGAGAGAACTTGGATTCATCGTGGAAGAAAACAATCCCAGAGAACATAAGACCGCGCTATGAGACGAAAGAAAAGTACCGAATGTACTTTACAGCGTCTTTTGCGCTGCCTGGATATCCAGACCAAACGCACCATCCTTCAGCTCCAAGAATTCACCGACCTTGGCGGACCAGTCGAGGTTGTCCTTGTTCTTATTTTCTCGGATGACACCTCCCGACTGGTCCTCATAAGTATTGGCCCACTTTCTGAAAGTCTTCATCCCCTCCCAGAATTGGTGGTCTGTAAGGTCTGCGATGTGATGATAACCAGCGCGATTTCGTGCGAACTCCGAGTTCTTCAGGCCATCCGAGTAAATCACTGGTTTATCCATGAGCTTCTTGGGGGCCAAGGTGTTGGCTGGAAGATATGCAATGAGGTCAGACGGATCAACCAGTTTTCCGGAAGCCTTCTCATCCAAGAGGTCGCTCAGGGTAGTTGATTGAGCCCTTAGGTCTCGCTCCTTGGCCGGAACCCTCTGGGGTTGCTTCTCTGCTGAGGCATTGGCAGCATTTTCTTGTCGCTCGAAGAGGTAAACCTTGCTTTGTCCCCGGGGGGCGTCGATGGTAGCATTGGTATAGTTTAGTTGAAGACTGCGACGGAGTTAACACCATTGTTCGATAAAATAGAACATTGAAATTATGGAGGCCAGAACCTTCCACTTCTGGGGAGGACATAGGAAGAATACTGACCTCTTGTTCAAGTTGTTGTTCATGCTCATCTTCAAGACTCTCCTGGGAGCCTTAGGGCCTCTTCTTCTGGCAACCGGAGCAGAATCTGAAGAAAACAATTAATTGAATATACTCTAACGGACTAAGAGATTGTCACAAACCTTTTGCATTGCGAGACTTCTTTCTTGGCTTCTTGCCTTCCTTTTTGTCGCGTTGGGCGTGAACTACGAAAGCTTGCTTGATCTCTCTTGCAAGACAATCGATTGCTGTGTTGACTGCCTTAATATTCTTAGAGACAGCATCTAACCCCTTCTCATCGACGGAGTCGGGCTGTTCTAAGATCTGATAAATCTCGACAATGTCACCTCTGATGGCAACTGCTTTCTTGTGTTCAGGATATGTGAGAGGTAGGTCGTCAAGCTGGGCATCGAGGACCCCAAGATGAATCAAGAGGCCCTCTGTCTCAGTCCGAGAGTCGGAACGCGTCGCGGCGGTGATTTCCATGTCGCTGGATGCTGGTAGTTTGTGGGTGATTTGTGGAGGCTTCGATTGACAAGAAGGAGACCGTGGCGGTAATTGGTACTGAATTTTACGATGTAAAAGCGGGAATTGACTTGAACAAGTTGAAGTTGTGATTGACTTGCAATGCAGGGAAGACGAGAATGGCTGCAAGCAAAAGCGAAGCCTTAATGAACGCCGAAGGAAAGTTGGACGCAATCGCGAAGCTCGTGATACAAGAATCGAGAAGACCGTATGAGGAGATGTTTTCGATTGGCAATGGTGAAGCAGGTCTGAGAAAGATGGGTTTCCAGTAGGCTCGGGTTGATCCCGGTGCTCAAGGACTTGGGCAGAACTGGGCACCAAGTTGCGTTTCGAAGAGATCAAGAATTAATTAGAAGATCACGATCAGACGGTCAGAATCTCTTGTTGAACGCGTTGGACGCGTTGACTGAATTGGCATGAAGTGTGCGAGTTCGAGAGTGTTGTTTTGGCGCGATTGCGAAGGCTTGGAAGATAAATTTATATCCTAGCTCGGAGCACGGAGCATAGAGTAGTGAATATGGAAAGCTGCCGCTGAAGTGGGGTATATGAGTTTCTTTATGTGATTTTTCTGTCAGCACGATAGTAGCGGCGACCATTGACGGCGGGGTGGATAGTGGTCAGCGAGTAGTCGGAAATACCGCGAAAACAACCGCGTACTATCAAGTGCACCAGTGGCTCATGACTACCTGACGAGGTACTTGAGCGGCCCCAAGGTGCAATCAATTCTTCATTCTGCAAGTCCTTCTTTCATGTGATATTCAAAGTGCCTTACCTCTTCTAGTGTTATGATTATGTCTTGTTGAATTTTTTTTGTTTACTTTTTTTTTGCGTTAAGCGAGTTTTGTCTTCTCTCTCCTTTCCACCTCGCTTAATTCTGACGTCGCTGCATGAACACCACAATACGATCAATTGCTCTACGTCCAATTAACTATGGGATACGATGCCCAATTTTTGGTTATTATTTTGAATACGAATTAAAGCTAGAAAGCTGCAACGGATCTATCGCTTTTGATTTAGAGGAGCGATTTGCAATCCGTCCCTTCGTGGCAGTGACTAACAACTTTCGCTCAGTGCAAGATTTCGCACCATCTCTTTGGAAACCTGTGTAAGTTCTCAAATAAAGACTTGAAATGCGCTCTTATTGTTAATAAGAGCCCTCTGGCTTTCCCATCTTCCTGCACCTTCCTCTAGAAGCACGGAAATGGGCCCACCTTGTTATGGCACAGCGGCCACTCACGATCTTGGTCTGCGGCTTTCACGTAACTAAACTCCCGGACTCAAACACCGTTTTTAGACTGCACTACAGCTGCCGTTGGGATACCTTTGCCTTTAGAAGCTTGTGGACACGGCTCCACCTTCACCTAGGTTTCTAATACTGAGTCCGTCTTTGCAATAGTAACTCTCTGCCCAGAGAAGGATTGAATCTTAGTAAATTCAATATCAAATTTTGCCGAATAGTAATGAAGTATTAAATGAGAATTCTAGCGGCCGGAGGATGTGGAGAATAGAAAGGACAAATTAATTACAGGTATCCAACGGGGAGAAGAATTGAGGAGAAGGAAGAAAAATGAAGCAATAATCTTACCTACTGACGCCCGCTGCAGGCCAGAGCATGCTATCCAAATGCTGACCCCTTTCTATATATATGCAGCTTAACAGGGAGACGAGTCATGCATGATGATTCAGCGGTAAGCGAGCCTGCACTATAATCGAGAGCTTGTGGAACTTACCTCTATCCTTCCTTCATCACAAAGCAACATATATCAGAACCCCGACACTGGCGCATCTGCCCCCATTGAGCAAATTCTGACATTTTTCTCTTCTATAAATAGAAGTATTTCAAGGACAAACAAATCATGCCCGGAGGGAGACCCAAATCCGTGATCCCACCATGCCGGCATTGCAGCAAGCAATTCAGGCGACAGGAGCACTTGCTACGGCACGAGCGCACGCGTAAGAACCATCACTAATGACAGTGATACTCTGTCTGACAAGTTGTAGATACCCATGAGAAACCGTTCGCGTGTGATTGTGGGCAGAACTTCACCAGACAGTGCGCATATTCCTTTTGTATTAGTTATTTTGCAATTGACATCAAGCAGAGACCTTCTAGCACGGCATACCAAGCTATTGCATCAACCACTCTATCCTCCAACGCGACCTCTAGATGTTGCCCCAACAATCTATGGCAATGTCGACATAGCTCTCAGCGAGCCTGATATCTTCTGGGACGATTTTCTATCACAAGATGCGCTGCCTGCTATGGTGTTCGACAACAACTTTCAGTTCAACTATACGCCTCAATTCATTGAAAAGTCACAGCTATGCAACCTCTCTAAATTTAGTTCTCGCCTGCCCAGCTTAGATGAATCCGAGGATAACATAGATCAACCCGAAGAATGCACCAATGGTGCTGATCCGTGGTCTATTTCAGAGTCCTGTTATGAAAGACTCTGTTACGAGTTCGCAGGATTCTCTGTAGTGCTCTCACCGGTTTGCTCATTGCCGTCCAGAAGCAACCTAATCCGGTATCTTGAAAAGTATCTCGTCTGCATCCAAGAATTCCTTCCATTTATCCACGTCCCAACCTTTTCGGCTGAAAATGAAGATATCGAGCTGCTGCTAGCTATTGCAGCGCTTGGCGCACTCTATCTTTTCGAACGCTCCAGATCCTATGAATTATATTTCATGACTATGGCGATTATGAAGGAGAGGACACGTCAAGAGGACCTGCAATTAACTGCCAACTTTCTATCTGGACAGAGCCATTCAACCAAAATCGAAGAAAAATCCTTAACCAGGATCCAGACGTTAATTTTGCTCGTATCGTTCTCATCCTGGGGAGACAAGCAGATCGCACGATACACGGCATCTTTAGCAAGCCAGTTAGCTACGCTAGTAAGGGAGAGCGGGATTTCCGAGTCAGATGAAATGCCACGAGATATCGATTGGTTGACATGGGTTGCCGTTGAAACAAAGCGCAGAACCTTTTTTGGTGCATACGTTGCAATCAACTTGCTGACCATCGCGTTCGAAACCCCTCCACTTATTCTGAATCACGAAATCAGGCTTTTCTTGCCCGGAAATGCGAAAAATTGGAAAGCAAATAATTCATCAGAATGGCAGCACTCTTCTCGTCAGATTGAGTATTCGTTTCAGGAGTGCCTTCACTCTCTTATCATCGGTACCGGAATCCCAAGCGATACCAAAGTGTCCTCATTCTCGAATTACCTCCTCATCCAGGGCATAGTGCAGCAAATATACATTAATCGCCACGGTTCTATGGGCTCATTACAGCCAGAAACTATTAAATCTCTTGAGGCTGCGCTCCGCAACTGGCAATCATTCTTCGAGCGCGGCGACAATCCTTCTCTGGACCCGTTAACTCCTAAAGGCGCATTCGGCTTGACGGGAGCTGCCCTTCTTCGACTTGCTTACATCAAATTGAGTTCGAGTTTTGGGTCAAATGTAAGAGCCGTGCCAAGAGATCTCATGGCTGGGAGAGCATCAAATCTGAACAGGTCTCAAGAACTTGACAAGGCCGTCCTCCACGCTGTACATGGTCTGAGCATACCAGTTCGTCTCGGAACCCCTTTCATGGCCCGCACCAAAACACCAATCTGGAGCATTGAGCACTCGCTCTGCAGTCTCGAATGTGCCCTTCTCCTCAAGGGTTGGCTTGAGATGATGTCTAGAATCGCACGGGATTTCGGTGTTGCAAGTTTGACCAAAGTTGAGGCTAAGCTTCTGGCAATCATCACAAGCATAATCAAAGAGTCAAACCTTGCTGAAACACTGGATATTCTTGAAAACAATGAATCACGGTATCAGCGGATGGCTGGGATAGTTGTCAAGCTATGGGCTGAGATATTCCAAGGCGCCCATGTTCATGACATTGATAACACTATCGGTGCTGCTCTACAACTTCTAGCAGATACAGCTAGTCCAGCTTGATGCACACTTTACCAATGTGCTCGCCAGATGCCACATATCCCAACGCCGCGATGATATCATCCCGAGTAAAAGTAAAAGTCTTGTCTACAGGGACGAGCAGCTCACGGCTCGCCACAAATCTGACTGCTTCTTCAAGCTGCTGCTTCGAGCCTCCCAAGATCCCACGAACAACACAGGCTTTCATCAGTGCCAACCTCGTCACATCTGGCAGTTTGTCCTGAGACACGCCGCCCAGAAACCCAATGACTGAGATCGTCCCCCCAATCGCAACGGACTCGAGACTTTGCTGCATCGTTGCCCCGCCACCAATCTCAATAATGTGGTTTACGCCCTGACCGTTTGTAATGCGCTGCACTTCAGCTGACCAGTTCGGATGCGTTTTGTAATTGACCGTGTAATCGGCGCCGAAGTTGGATTTCACGTACTCGAGCTTCGTGTCACTGGATGATGTGACGATGGTAGTTGCACCTGCAGCCTTGGCGAAGATGAGGGCTGTGACAGAAACGCCTCCAGTCCCTAAAATAATTCAGCTCATGCCGTTATTCCTCGAAACCTCTTATGCATACCAAGAACGAGCACCGTGTCACCAGGTTTCAACGGCGTATTGCCATAAAATGCATTCCACACAGTCGAGCCGGTAGTAATTATCGCAGCCCAATCCTCAAAGCTGTGCGCAGACTTCGGAAGCTTGATGATGGCATGTGCCGGCAACGCGATGTACTCTCTGAGAACGCCATCTTTGGCCCCACCAAAGGTATCGGAGAGATCTTTGCACGGCCCATACAACAAGGAGAGGTTGATTGGTGCAACCACTTCATCGCCAATGGCAAATCCTTTCACAAGATCTCCGGTTTGCACGACCTCGCCAGCCATGTCTGAACACGGAATGAGGTTGTCTTTCACCGGGAATGGAGCTTTGGAAGTCGCGATGGCGGTGTCGCGGTAGTTCAGGGCAACGCTGCGGATTTTGATGAGAAGTTCGTGGGCAGAGGGGACGGGAATCGGTTCTTTGAAGGCTTGAAGGCCGGAGAAACCGGTTCTTGAGATGAGACGGAAGACGGTTTGGGAAGTCATTTTGAGCGGTTGGAATATGAGGGCTGAAGTTGTTTGGATTCGTCGTTGGGAGAATTCTGGCTCACAAGTTTAACAGAAACTTGGTTTCAACAATCATTTTATAGGTCTTTTACAGACCAACTATGTTTACAACATCATGTCCGTGATTTGAAATCTAACGTAGCATGCTTCGTAATTTGGAACGATGTTGGAGTAGAAACTGGGAGGGCGTTGGGGTAGTTTGGGGTAGAAACCAGGGTCCGGCTTATTGACGAAACAGCCTCTTTTCCCGAACTCAAAATTGACGGGTGGTGGGATCATAAGATTGCTTATGTTTTATTATTAGCTAAGACGTTGTTCGTAGGTTATAACAGGTTCCACTGGTTTTGTATTTGATTCATAGATATCAAGCTAAGGCGTGTGAGGTTCCTCTGTTAATAAACTAGCCATGGTCCTTTGGAGTATAAAGAAGATCTAAACAACTATAAGATATAAAGATGCAATGCCCATTCACTCAGCCAACATCATCGATTCTCATCCCGGCAGTCTTCTTTCCCTGAGGGAATCATCTGTGCCAATATGGCCTGGACAGCTTAGCTACTTGTAAAATCTTCTGGAAGCCAGATCGCTGCCTGATCTTGATGATTTCTTCTTCAATCGTAGTCCTACCCCATTACAGAGGATGCTGGTTCCGCGCATAAAGCCAATCTTAATAGCTGATTTCCTCGTCACCCCACGTAGGGGAAAGAATAGCTTATCGTTGAGGAATCTGCTCCCCAATAAACCCTTCTAACTTAACGACTTCGTATTCATCAAGCGCATTCTTACTTGAAGTTTTATCAATTTGAACGAAGCGCCAGCAAATTCAAGTCCCTGATCAGATTCGCATAATAAATTGCAAGCTTGGGGAACGGAAAGGAGGGGTTGGTCATCCAGTGGATCTATCTGTTTTGGGTTAAAAGAGGGGTCATTGAAACCTCGCCAATGAGACCTCTTCGGCGTTGGCAATTTGAAAAGAATTTCACAATGTTCAATGTCGAGACCATCTTCATCACAGATAGACAGCAATGAGGTAGATAGAAGTACTGTAGGTCAAAGCCACAGTAGTATCCTTGAGGTGTAGAACGAACCTGACGTAAGTACACAGATGACGACTGGTCTGCCGTAACATTCTCATTCAGATAACGACAATACCTTCTTCAACTCCTCTCATTCCTCCTTTCGATTATGAGCGGTTCGAACGATTTCCAACCTCCCTAGAAAAGCTTAGAAGATATAAAAGAAATCAATGAGATTTTACAGCAATTAGGAAAATGGCTTCAAAGGGCTAAATTTGAGCCCGGGAAGATGAAAGGGACAGAAACTTGTGCAGATGATAACATGCGTACGGCGGCGAAACAACTCCTTGACGCACTAGATCTTAAGGTACCTAGCCTTCATTGACTAAGTTTAAAATAAGGCTAACCGGAGACTAGGGACGCAAGAGACGCTACAATGTACTAAGAATCCGTGGTCCCCATACTATGCGTATAGCAAATGTAGATATAGTTCCTATACAAGTCTGGGGGTTCGATCCAATATTAAATGGAGAAGAACTAAAACTGAAAACAATTATATATGTCACAAAGGCGATTGAGGTGACGATAGTAGAAGGGACGATTTTGGATCTATTTATTTTGGCTGATGCCTAGGAGAGCTAGGGGTGTTGAAGTCTAGTTATACAGAGCAAGGCATTGAAATCTTTGTCAATATTGCAATCAAGGGAAAGACAAGCTGCATAGATTCGCTAGATCGTCCTGTTTTACTCAAGCCTAGATTATTGTATGAAAGACCCACTATTGTTCCACCACCACGTCATCGTATTGATAGCGACGGTAGGTATAGCTCAGAATCAATCCGAACAGGCGCATCTCCCTCAGTGGACCGCCTTTTGTAGGACCATAAATACGCACTGCAAAGATAGGAATATTATAGAGGCTCCATTATTGGGAAGTACTAAGTAACATCAGAGACGGTATCTGAAGCCTCTGTTAGGTTTGTGTTTTAGCGAGGCAAATATGTGAGGCCCACTCAAATTTCTTCCAAGCCACGCCGGTGCCTCCTATTTTCGCTTCCTATAAAGAGGGAAGAGCCGCTATATGTCCTATTTTCGTAGCCTCTGCCTCAGTTTCTCCACTTTTCCTCAACCACCTCTGCAATTTCACAAACCCCATACTCGCCGCATCCACAACATCCCAATGCTCAACTGCCAAATAAGTCATCACGCCCTTAATCATACTCTTCAAAAACCTTCCATATAGCGTGTGCTCTGAAGTTTGTAACCCACTAAGCAGAATCCATAAGAATATCCCCGGGATCTGTTTCCATCTAGTCAAACTGACTCGCCAGAGACTTCCCCAGAGCTGAGTTAGATCTTGAACTCCGCACTCTTTGGAGAGAGCTGTGTGCTCGGTGATAGCGCGGCAGTAGATCTGTGCTGCTACTCTACAGCTTTGGTACACGAAATCCTGGTCTCGGTCTGTAGGAAGAGATGTAAGCCAGTCTCGGGTCCAGAACGCAGTTCTTTGAAGTTTTGAGTGATCTTGGGGAGTGGTGAGGCGGTCGATCGTTTTGATGGTTGAAAGGATTAGAAATCTCGTGTTGTCTAGGATACTCGCAGTCACTTCACTTATGCCAAGTTCTTCTTGGTGTGCTAAGAAGGTCACGCCGCCAGACGAGAGCAAGGGTGTCATAACGAAAGCTGGATGTCGAGGAAGGATCACCATGTTATGCGGCATCAGTGGTTCCCGATCGTAAGTTGATGCTATATTGTAATCAATGCTTTCGAATGGGTCAGCCATAGAAAGTGTTTCAAAGATAGGAGGACTGAGTCGTACATCAATATCATCCGTTTCAAAAACTCATGCAGTCCTAGCTCCCCAAGTCCACCACGAAGCCTGATCATTTCTACCAAACCCTTCAGATGTTTCTCGATAACTTCAAACTCACTCCAGTACCATTCCATACTAACCAGTATCGCGACAGCGCAAATGGCTTCATTGCCTATTTGCTCGTCCAATCCCTTTTTGCTCTGCAATTTCTCTTTTAACAGTCGAATTGCAGCTAACTTGTAGGAGAGGACGAGAGGATTCTTGTTTGGCGGGATCTTGAGGGACTCAGATTGTATGGCTGCGGTTGTGTAGATGGAGAGAGTGGTGAGCAGTGGAGATTTGAGAGACCAGGGCACGAAGTAAGTATTGTAGTAATTGGGTGTGGGCTGGCCGTCTAAAGAGACCGTATACTTGGTGAGAATTTTGACAACTGTGGGTATAGAATGTAAGTATATTGAGTAGTTATATCCCCAGAATAGAATAATAACTTACATGCAATCAGTAATGCTGCATTTTTGTTGGTATGAGTAATGCCTAGAAAGTGAAGCGGTTCTACGGAGATGGTGTTAGACACCATGGGAGCTACCAATTGACTCGGAGTCAATTGTTCGGACTCTAGAGCTCTTTCGCAATTTTCTGTATTCTGAAAGACAATTCCGTCTGCCATTCGTGAAATCATGGTGTTCAGAGACGTCTTGTCGGATCCTACATTGTAATCGTCTTTAGTTTTTAGATCGATGTCGTTCACTGCTTCTCTGAATATATTCTCTGCAGTTGTATCTGTAGCGATGACCAAGGTATCGGCGGTACCAAATGACTTATTCCGAAGAGAAGTCTCACTTGCAAATTCATTTGAGCGCAATGGAACTGCTTCAAATTGTGAAATTTGCTTTGCAACCGCACCTCCCCTTGTACGCTATCAGCAAGAAGTGAATGAAGGAATGAATGAATGGAAAGTCGACCGCTTACAGCTTGCCACGATATACGCATCTGGGTTGAGGATATCTTCGCGAGCAGTGCTGACACGGCTGCTGTTGATTACACTTCCCGACCTTTTAGAATGCGTTCAAAGCCTGCAAGGATTCGGAGACAGACTAACCTTTTGTTTCCTCTTGTGGCACTCTGTACAAGCTGTCGAAAGCTTTAGTCTCCCCTCCACGAACCTCGAGCTCGTGTAGTTATTCGGTTTCTTAGCCTGCATGGTGTGGGAACAATGGTCAAAAATATTTTCATGAAGGAAAGCATTTTGAGGAACAAGAATTGAACGAAGAGGTAAAGTTTCAAGTCTAGCCTCAGTCTTGGAAAAGGTATGCTGAGGGATTTTGGCTGCAGCCTTTCCACTGATGGCGTCGTAGATGTGATGTCAGTGGCCGAGGCATAGGCATCTGCCGTGCCAAGTAAAGCCACAACAATCATAAGTAGTTGCAGCTGAAACCTACTCTAAGGCAGAAAAGATGTAATTGGGAGAGCTTGATACTCAGGTCTTGGTATCATCAAGGTGTTAGTCATAGGTTTATTGACTCATAACCCGAACATGTCTCGATTGAATTAAACAGCTCCCGAGTCACGTGCTTCAGCCCCTTCCCCCTCTCTTCTTACCCCCTCAGATTGCTCTTCCAGTTCCAAGTAGTTTTCATTATAATTAGCTCAGCGTTTACTTTCCCTCCTCATCCGCATCTCCATCTCAGCTAATCATCAATAATTTCCCGCACACCACTAACAACATCCTCAATAACATCCTCGACATTTCCCCCACCTACAACACTAACCATAATCTCCTCATCCAACGTCCTGGTTATCTTATTCCTTCCTCCAAAATCTCCGAAACTCATCATAGTCCTCGGATCTAACGGTTTCAAAATCGGCAACTCCTCTTCCTCCCCGTCCTCACCTAACGGCACAAAAATAACACCAATTCCATACTCACCCACCGCCTTCCTAATAGCTTTCTTATGCCAATTCTCCAATTCAGGATGCGTGATAACCATCAGCGCCTTATTCGCCATCCTCTCCTCTTTTTCAGATAAAGTGAACGTAGACAGAGGCTTATTAACAAACTTCGCTACTGCGGGGGGACCAGAGGACATAAAACTGCTCGCCACACTCGCGACACTGGCCGCAGCCTCCGAAGCCTCCGAAGCAATAGAGCTTTCCGAGCCCCTCCTACTCATAGACGAACTCCTCGATGCTCCACCAAAACCGGAGAAGCCTTCTTTGGAGAGAGCAGGTCGCGATTCCTCCGGGAACAGCAAGCCCGTCCGTGTCATTTTTGAGAGCCACATGCGCTGGTACCTTTCTTCGTTTACTCCACTTCCACTAGCTTCACCACCGTCAACAGCAGGACGGCGAGACGCTCCCACGCTTGCGGCTTTCGCGGATGTCTCGTGGAGACTGTCGCCTTGGAAGAGAGGACAGGAGAGCGCCGTTGCGACGGATTTTGCGATTTGGACTTTGCCGGCGAAGAGCGTGGATGCAGTGATGAGGATCAGGTATTTTGAGGGGGAGTTGGTGGAGAAGGATGAGGGGTCGGGCTTATCGGGTAGGCGATGGAGCATTGCTTGGGGTGTTTGGGGACGGGGCGGGTAGTCGGTCATTTTGGAGGATGATGAGCTTATGACTTTGGGATGAGTGGACTGAGGAGATGCTGAGTTGAGAAAGTAAGATGCACAGAGGTTCATGTTAAGCCCACCTTCCGAGACTTGACATCGCCGTTGTTGTGCAGGAAGAATTAGTCAGCGTCAATGCATCACGTGAGTGTCCCCCCTATTTCTCAAAGCATAGCACCTCTCCGGGCAGAGAAGATTATCATATAGTGTTTCAATCTGGTTGTCCAATATCCGGAAAGATTTTTTCGAAAAGTTCAGAGATCCAGGGTGCTTTGCACAATCTCATTAAGCCGGCTCCTCACCTTCGCCACAAAAACATCGAAAGTGAATCTCCCTTCCTCATCCCCATATAACCCAAAATAAGCAACATTCCTCAACTCGCATTCAATTTTACAACCTCTCTTAAGTTCTTTCCCCACAAAAAAAATGTAAGTAACTAACCTATCTTTCCTCCCTTTCCTCCTTGGCATGATGCACAAAACCCCGCACAAAGTCCGAGACGACCGGCCGGCGTCACTGAGGCCGTGCAACAATCAGCTACTCCCAAGCCCTTTCTTCCTTATGCATAATTGTTTCCAACCTTTCAGTCCCTGGCGCTTACAAAGTAAAAATATTTGCACTGGAGAATCGTGTGAGGGAGTTTGCTTGATTCTAATCTGAGAGCCAAATACTCAATTTTTCTACCAAAACTTGCGAACTTCATATGATGTGTCGCTAATCACTTTATAGGCTCGAGTAATTGAACATCTTTTGGTTCTTTTATCGATCTTTTTGAATGGAATATTTGGCTAAAGTTCCCTGATCTTTGCTGCCTCAATGGAAGTTTTGCGAGGAGAAGTTGGGTCAAGTATCTCATTGCAGCTATCTTCGTAAACCTGTCCCTCAATTCTCGCAACCTGATTGAACATTGCCAGTCCATATTTTCCCTCCAACGCCTAAGCCAGACATGCAATCTTCACACCTAACAATCGGTCATGATTTCACAGCGCCGAGCAGCTCCGCCCCATTCCTGACAACACCAACGACCGCCCCCGTCTGCACGACCTCCCCTCCTCCACCGCTCAGCCGGTATTCCACCTCCGCCAATCCATCCAACCACGTTATCATTACCGGCGCAGGGACATCCATCTTGCTCAACTGCTCTGCAAGCGCTGTGATGATATCCGCTAATGCCAAGCCTTGCGTTGCCTTGAGCGTATTAATCGTCTGCAGACACGTAGTCACATCCTTAGTCTGAAGGAGTGTGGTCATGATCTTAGTTATGTCTTCGGGGTGCGGCGAAGCTATGCATTCGTAAATTGTAGTTTCGGTGATCAAGTCGCGCTTGATGTCTTTCTCCGCGATCTTCGGGGTGCCTTTGAGATGGAGGGGTGTGCCTGCGGTGGTCAGAGAAGGGCACCAGGAAGAAAAAAGAAAAGTTACGTACTACTGGCATGGCAGGCTTGCAAAACGTTAAGAGCGCGGCGCATGTCTCCTTTGCTTAACCGCACAAGAGCGTCTGTTGCATCGGATGTGATCTGCACATTCTCTTCCGTGATAACCTTGTCCACCAAGACCCGGATATCTCGCTCCTTCAGAGGACTGAACCTGAATCTTGTACAACGACTTAGCAGCGCAGGACTGAGCTTGTGTGTATAGTTTGCGATGATGCAGAATCTGGTGTTCGCGGTGTATTTCTCCATGATTCTCCTCAATGCCATTTGTGCCGTCGATGTCATTGCATCCGCCTCGTCGAGGATAATCAACTTGTACCCGGCCATTGAAGTCGAGGACGAGTTGTTCGTGAAGATTTGCTTCGTGCTGGCAAAGGTCTTGATCTGTTCTCGGACGACGTCGATACCTCGGTCATCGGAGGCGTTGAGCTCGAGGACCATCTGCCGCATGTTCTTAGAGCCATAGATTCGACGTGCGAGGGCAAGAATCGTAGATGTTTTGCCTGTGCCTGGCGGGCCGTAGAGGAGGAGATGGGGGAGTCTCTATAGGCTCGTCAGTGTGCTATCCCCCAACGTCTGGCAGAACCTACGTTTGTGTCCACGAACTTGTTGATGGTAGCCAGGATGTCTTGGTGCCCGGATACGTCCTCGAGGGTGTCTGGGCGGTATTTCTCGACCCTGGAAGGACATTCAGATGCTGCAATGGAGGGGAATCGCGCCCTACTAACCATGGCAAGCTATCTTCTGCTTCCACGGGCAGATTGGCGGCGCTTCTCTTGCCTTTTGAATTGGTGTTGTCAGAGCTAAACAATACTGAGTCTCGCGCCACGGGCGCATCGACGTCCATATCATCTTCGAAGTCAGACATGATGGTGGATGTATTGATTGTTTTGCTGTTCCTGATTGAGAGGTTCTGAGGTACAGTTCTGGGAAGACGCGTCGTCGCGTAAAGTGGCGCTTGGATGCCCCTGCTTTGGTCCGTGCTTCGGGGTATTTAAAATCTCTTAATCTTTCTCTTCCATCTCGACCTGATTTCCATCTTCATCCTTCCATCTCCCACGTTTCAATCAGGTTGAAAACCAAGAATTATTTATTAAAAATTTCTTCGGAATCAGATAAGTCTACCAGCATAGCTCAGATTCTCTGAATTTAACAGGAAGTTAATCGATCCGATTATGCAGAAGACAGAATCTCCCTATTTTATATTCCAGCTTCAATGGCACCAGCGCTCAACGACAGATATCGCTGGACAATTCGAAGATTCCAGCATATTCGACTCCCACTTAGTCGATATTGCCAACGCCATTGTCTCGATCTTTAGCAAGAACTTTCTTTTAATCTCTGATGACCCATGCCGCACTGATTGCCCTCGTTCTTTTCCTCATCGTTGCCATTATGGCTCTTTCCATTTTCTCGGAGGTCTTTTCTATATCCAGATCTTCTCTTTCATGTGCTCGTTGTTTCTTCTTTTCCCACAATAGCCACAGCCCGACAACGATTAATGTCAAAGGGATTGTGATAGCCCAGTAAAGCCAAAATTCCGGAGATACTGCAGATGAGATATTCGGCGCATTTTGAAAATTGAAGAATGTCGTCGAGAAAATCGACTGCGCATTCAGACATCAGTTCTTGCCTCAGAATGGGAATAAATACACATACCGCCAGGTAAGCTCCGGGGAGAAATACACTTCCCAAAAGTGAGATTGTTTTCATTGTACTGGAATCGCGTTTGCTCAGATGCGCCAGCTTTCGCTGGTCTCCAGCCATCGCGAAGTTCAGTTTGCTTTCCTTCTGAGCAATTACATTGTATAACTAAGTGCATGTTAGTTTAAAGTGGCTACAAGGAAGAGCTACAAACTTGCCGTGCTCCTTTGAATGTCCAGTCTCTGCAAGGTCGTGTTTGCATAAACGTCTATAGCCTGCCATTTTGTCTTATACAGCCCTAGCCTTGACGACATGCGACCTTGTAAGGATGTCATTTCTGGAGTCTTCCTCTCTTCCTGGTAGTGTGTCATAGAAGACTTTCATGGCCTCCTTGAATGATTCGATCAGACCAAGGTAAGCCAGAGGTCGCTTCCACAAGACCTGCGTCTGGCATTCTACCAAGTCTCTGTTCATCGCATCCAAGTCTACAACATCTTCTCTCATGTAACCTTCGCGTTCCTCAATGTCAAATCCCATCGTAAGTGCGTGCTCCATTACACCCAACCAACCTCGTGCGTCTCGCTGCTTGATATCCACCTTATGCGAAGAATCATGGCTATAAATGATCAACGGGAGCAATAAAGGATGGCCAATCTCAAGCACGCAAGCTTTGAGATGTTCGATGCAATCTGCTATATCAGAAGACGGCGTTCCTTTGCAAAACCCGCTTGTAATTCCTGATTGAAGTTCATGGCTCAAAATTAGTTCCCAGCCGCGCGTCATTCCCTTTTTTCGCAAATCACTTTTCCGTTGTACTATATCTGCTTTGGTCAACCGCAAAACTTTTCCCATCTAGAAGATAGGACACACTAACGTAAATGCGGGTTCTGCTCGTCTTGATCAAGAGCAGACCAGAAGATTGGACCAACGTAACTCGTGGTCTCGATCGCCCTTTGGGGCAGACTGAAAGCTTTCACCATTTCTCTATATGCCTCGGGTTTGAGACTTATTACTTGTGGGGCGATAGTATCCGGGTGTTTGGCTTTTTTTTGAAGACTAGAAAGAAGTCAGCCTGCAACAAGTGGAAGAGGCATCCGTTCTCGCATCAATCTAATCCCTCCCAACAAGACCACTCCATCAGGTAAGATTGCTTCAGCAAAAGGCCCCTAGAAAATCGTCAATAAGTTGTTATTGGTAAAGATCTCGGCCAGCCTTGCCTTTCTATATAGAAAACTGTCAAAGTCTTCAGGTTCGAGGGGGTGCTCCTCTACTCTGTTGAAATTTGGATCCTGAAAGAGCTACTTAGCTTTCATTCGAGAAATAGCAGATCTCATGTAATTACCGAGTAGTGGAACATCTTTAGGCATGTTGTGACTTCGGTGACATGCCTGCAGCGATCCACGGTAGCTTTAAACATATAATCCTCCATAGCCGTGGCAGGGGGTAAGGGTACGACTTCGAAACTGGTCGTTTTTCTTGGGGTCGGAACGTCTTAGTATTTTGGGCCAAAGTATGAGACAGTGAGCGCTCTAGATATTTTAAGGATAAGGCAGCTTCCTATTTTTCATCATGCGGAGGATAGTGGAAGTTTGTAGGGCTGTGTAAAGAAGCCCAATTGAGGCGGAGCAAGCCTCGCCAACGCACACCGTCTCAGACCAATGAGAAACCTCTCGAGCCGAAGTATGTTTGAACGCAGCTTTACGTCTTTGATCAATCTCGGCTACAACATTAATGCCGTTCAATTGCCTTTGATTGAGAAACATGGTCTTTTGGTAATGATTCTTGGAGTGGAGACCAAATGTCACTCTCCGCCGCTTTCTCTTATCGTCGTGCGCGACCGATTCGAGAAATTTTCTAGCTCAGTGGCCACCACTCTGTTATATGGCATTTATTGCATGAGCCTTCTGAGGTATTCTCTGTTTCTCTTTAACTCAAGCATTCTCCGCTTGATCTCAAAGAAAAGATAGCCCATAATGCGAATATGTGACTCTGGATATTGTGTTCTCATTGAACTCATGAAATAATGATTAGGATTTTTCTACACGCTTGTTTTTAACAATACTTGCTAAATCAACATACCACAAAAAATAACTAGAAAAGTATTGCTTCAGCTGTGAAAGAATATCTGAACAGCCGCCTAAATTCTCTGCTATAACACGAAGTCATATTCTATAAAAGAGTATGATTTAGACAAATGTTTAAAGAGGAAGATATACAGTTTCACTGAAAAGGAAGTGCCCCTCTATTTCCATTAGCCTCGCAATACGCAAGTGCTGCGAGCATCACGTTCCAGAGCTACACCAAACCATTCACTGAATTACCCAATGTAGGGCAAAGAGCGGAGATGTGAAGAACAATTCTTGTAACGCTGCGGGCTACAGTTGGCGCTTAGGCTCGACTGCTTGGTCGTCGAGATTTGTTCTGACGGCGCCTATGGACTAGAGGTAGTAGCCCAAATATTCTTTCATGGGAGAGTTCATAGCTAGGTCATAGGCGTTTGCTCCGTCTTTTCTGGTCAAGTTGACCTCTGCTCCTTTCTCCACGAGTATTCTGATCACCGCAAGGCGAGCTCTAATGTTGATGGCCGAGGAATTGTCGGAACCCATAATAGCTAGATGTAATGCAGTCGCTTTTGCGATTGAGGTCTGTTTGTTGACTTGTACCCCACGCTGAAGAAGTGTAGCTGTTACTTTGGGGGAAGCAGCCCACGCAGCGAAATGCAAGGGTGACCAGAGCTCATGCAATGGTACCAAGAGATCCTTGTGATCATACCCGTCAAGTAGAAGGGAACAAACCTTTGGCTCAACACAGGCATCTATAGATATACATGACACCTTCTGAGCCAAAAGAAGTTGGATCATCTCACTTTCATCGTCTAATGCGGCCATATGAATGAGACGTTTCTGAAGTTTTGCTCCGCGTTCCATCAGGAGTCTTACATTGCTCCATTGTTTTGCCTTTGCTGCCATATATATTGCAGATCTGTCTTGCATGCTGTTTAAGTAAGAGGAAGGATCGCAGCCGCTGTCGAGCAATAGTTTTAAGGGTGCTGAGGATTTTCCATAGGAGGCCGCGCGGCATACTGCGTTGGCTTGGTGTATGGATGCTGGCGAGAATCGAAACAAAAATTGGCTGAAACTACTGGCTGCTGCTCGATCGCGCACTCTCTTTACGTCCAAGCCGGTAAGATTCATAACCAGGATTCTTGTCTCTTCTTCCTCTGCTGATAATTCGCTGAAACACCCTGTCGATTTCGTACTGTTTGACAGGTGTCGATCTGGTAGCGGTTTTCGAGAAATGCGACTTGCTTTATGTAACTGTGATGCTGAATCGTCTGGATAGACGCTATCGTCATTGGGAGCTGGTAGATCACCAAGACCAGAGGGCTCAAGACTAGAAGTAAATCCAGCGAGATCATTCGACTCCACAACACTGCAAAGATCGATCTTGATATTTTGGCGATTCTCTCGAATGTATTCCAAAGGAATGCCTTCTGTCGTCAGATCCAACTCAAGACTTATCCAGCCCTTGACTGAATCGTCTCGATCTCCTGAAGCACTTAAAACAGACTCTGCAACTGTTATGTTCTCTTCACTTGCTCATTCAATAAGTCGTGAATCCTCTGAATCATGGGTTCCATCCTACCCAGAGCAGAGACAGCCAGACTGCTCATGAAAGCGTTTAGAGACGATATCTGCACCGTGAGTTTGCTTCTCACAGAGGCCAAATCCTCTTGCCCTAGCTGGAATCTTGACCAGCTCACCCTGCCCATCTTCTGATATCGTCTATGTAGATCTTCGAGCTCTTTCATAGTTTCCGACAAGTTCTCTCGAATCTCCGCAAGCTCATGGCCTCGCATCGCTCCATTCCGGTTCAAGAGCGAATCTTGATACTCAGCCTGGTCGGCAATGTCCGAAATCACAATATGAAGCGACTGCAGCTGCCTGCTAGCCTCACTGAACTCTCCGGGTGCGTTCTTAAATGATCGATAGAGAGATACCGTAAGGGTGGACAAGGCGACAAAATCGTCCACACTAAATCCAAATGACATTGCGACTATTCTAGATTTCAAACATAGATCTGTTCGAAAGAATCAAGGATAGTACATTGTTTGCTTTGAGCTGAATGGTGGTGAGGCTGGAGAATTGCAAGTGCGGGGGATTTTGTTTTCCTGGCCACTCATGCCCCTCGAAAATTGCCTTTCCGGGCAACTTGCAGCAGGCAAGGCTTCCCAATTACTCGCAGGCAGACCATTTATTTCTGTTTAGCTGGGGCCTTCTGTTGTATCCATTCATCTAGTATCCGAACCGTATAACCAGACGAATCGTAGACCCAGGGGAGTCCTTCACGCTATACCCAAAGCTACCATTAGAGTTGCGCACAATGATCACGAAGCTTGCGATCAAAAAAGGCCCCTGCGCCGTTATAATATCGCATGCCGATCTTAACCCTGGTCCCCATACAAGCAAAAAGCCCCGAAGCAAACAGAATCCCAAAGCATACAGCAAGGTCACCACGCCATCGCCTGCCGTACTCCACGTCAATACACAGATGCGCGATATAGCTCTGAAAACGTACAATCTCTTTACTCCAGTCTCCTTTGAGAACCTATTCTACTTCTACTCGACTCTTGATACTCTTTTCATCCCCAGCGTTGGCCTTGCCCATGTCATACAAAAAAAAAACGGTCAGCCTCGGTGAAGTAGCTATTGCTCGAAATTGATACACTTGCTATGGAAAATGGATTTGAAATCTGATATCGACTTCCGGAACAAAGTCTTCAATAGTCAAGGATTGGAGAAAGAAAATTGGCGAAGCTTATCGTTTCTTGGGACAACAATCTAGAGGATCTTGATCGCGGTATTCACGACTTATGACTGTCGCCTGGACCGCTGGGTTGTTTGAAAGGAGGCTGGAGTTGGTAATTGTGAGTGGAATTGATGATGACGGCGTTGACGCAGAATGGACTACATAGATCGTGACACTTCCACTACACAAACGCGATTGATAAGACTTACAAGACTTATAGTTCCCACTTAAAACGTGTCTCTGTATTTATCGAGTCTTTAGCCCCAACCCAGCCTCACGCCTTGCCAGCCCACTCTACGATCCTCTTCCATAGTGCAGTCCCATCATGCCGGCTATCAATTTTCATCTCCAATGCCTTCTTCTCTGCTGCATTACGGCCCATATACTTTGGCACATCTTTCAACAGGAGCCTCGTCAATTCTGCAGACATCTCCGGATGACCCTGGAAAGTTAGAATGGTATTGGCTGCGTTGATGAAGCACTGATTTTCTTCTGCCAGAGCGATAAAATTCTTGCCGGGAGTCTTGACCTCCCGCTCGTGGAATTCTTGGATTTTGTACGCCTCTGTTGATGGAAGGTAAGAAGTGAAGAAGGAGGAGCCGGCGCTAGTCAGTGTGATAGGCGTCACGCCGACCTAAAATATTGTGTTAGCAAATACAGGTCCCAGCTTTCACATCCAAGAAACTACAAACCTCAAACTTATTGTTGTCCATAGGACCGACCAATCCTCCAAAAGCAATATTGATTATTTGATGGCCTTAACAAATCTCAACAATCTTTTGCGTTGGGCACTCCTCCACCGTCTTTCTTAGAAAATCTTGTATCTTCAGCACCCAAGGAATATCCTTTGCCATCGCGTCTGCGGTGCCACCAGTCAAAACAATTAAGTCATACTGAGCTGGCTCGGGGTACATCTGGGCTTCTATTGGATCGAAAAAGTCCACCCACGCGCCAGGGCAGGCGCTGCTGATGCATTTTTGAAATGCAGCCTTGAAGGGGTCGTCGACTGCTGATATGGCGTTGACCAGCACTGCTGCTTTGAATTGTGTCGATTCTGCCATGGCGATAAGAGTAAAGGTGTTTGAAACATAATATCAAAGGTTGATGACTTCCCAACGCTACCTTATATTCGTGGATTAAGGCGTCCTGTGGCTGGAGCCTAGAGGAGCAAATCCCTGGCCAAAACCGGAGCCGCGTACCACTTTGTCATCTGGCTGTCCCTATTTTAGAATTGATCATCAGGCCGACCATTGAAGCCATATGAACAAGACCTTACATTCAACGTTCAATTCAGGTAAAATTAGGAGGTTTATTGAATCTTTCAGGACCTAAATTTCATGCCCCTAATTCATCGAATTTTGCCAAGAAACACTAGGGTTGCCAGAATTCGTGGCGCAGTGCTAGTTTGCATACCTTGGCTTGAAGGTGATAGCATTCTCCACTATCTCCTTCTTGGAATAGTATTTCAGCTTCCCATCTAAAACGGAACAGATAACGTGGCGATGCGCCTGTGCGGCGGCCGAGTTGAGCCTGTTTATACATGCAGTGAGCGAGTTGTTTAGTAATAGGAAGAGGAGGCAAATGCATGCCGAATATAATTACGTCGAAGGTAAATTGGAAAAGTTAGGTGATCAGAGTTATTCCTGAAGAATTGAGTTTATATATATCCAGCCACTCCTTGGGAAGGCTTTCTTAAATATTCTTCAGCCGATAATTATTCTAAGCCTAGCAATTTTATTAGATATAGTTGCAGAGAATGCAAACGCCATACTTTTTGTACCGGTACAAGTTCAGGTGTGTTAAGCTAAAACATGCATATCTCATTATATATAGAATCTAGAGGCCAATAAATATAACAAGGTTACCAATGTAGAGTTCGCTCGTATTTAAGGTCCTGCAACAATATTGCTTGAACAATCGAGTCTATTTTACATGGTATCTCTGTTCCAGCGACCTCCAGTAAGAACCGCTGCCTGGCAGGATTCCCGATCAATCTGTACATTGTGGTTCGATGGCCTGGATATTTGACCAAGTCATATTTTAACAGGGCGAGTTTGTCTGCGTGAGGAGAGCAAGTTGCCATGGTAAACCGTCATAGCCACCCTTTCCGGGCCCGGTCTCGCCTTGGTAAAGATAACGTAGGTTGCACGGACTGATGGTCATCATCTGGTTCGGTGGTGAGCCAGTGCGGACCATCTCTCCGTGACTGATGCTATTAGTCCACTGTGTTCCAGTAAAAACTACGTTAGCAGTGCCCGCAAAAGGATTTTCCTCGGTAGCGGTAAGAGGCGTCCATGTGCTATTCAGACTGGTCGAATTCCAGGAGCGAAAGTATCGGTTGCCGTTGGTACCAATACACTCCATGATAAGAAGGTATTTTTCAGGGCCATAGTTGTATACGTTTGACGCCTCGAAGAGATTGGCCGGGTTCGGGTCACTTAATGCAATAACTGGATCGCTCATGCCGTTAGGAAAGTCGGCAAGTGTCGTCTGCGCGCGATACATGTGGCCATTGTCATCTTCTGAAAAGTGATAGCAGTTGTAACTATCGCAGATCACCCACATATCATACCAATTCCCAGAGCCCATGTTGGCAGTAACTATATTCGGCCTGCTTGACCAGAAGTGATTTGGCGCGGTCCAACCTGCAGGGTTGCTAATATCTGGATTGGTGGAGTATGCAGCATTGTTGTCTTGGTAGACGAGGTACCACAATTTCTGAGGTTCAAAGTAGAAGACCTGAGGAGCTCCACGGAAGCCTGTGCCGATCCTGCTCTGATCAAGGTAGAAAAATGGAGCTGCGTTTGCTTCAGAAAAATCGGTAAAGTTAAAGTATGCTAAATTATACCCTGGGTCCATGGATGTGCTAACGAAGACGTGGTAATGACCGTCGAAGTGGATGATAGAGGGGTCTTTGATGGCAACAAGTTGCCGTGAATCGTTTTTAGGACTAATGAGAGGATCGGTTGAATTCCACTTGAAGCTACTCGGGAGATCGTGGATAGCGGGCTGCCATGTTGTCAATGCGACTGCGACTGCCGCTGTAGCAAGTAGGGGTGCGATGAATGACAGCATTTTTTTTTTCTGTCACTGGAAAATAAATATTCTCTATTTCGTAAAAGGGCTGTGTGCGATATCTTTATGATCCAACTACCGATTGGGCTTGGGAATGTAGGCCAATATTTATATTTCAAAGTCGGGGTTTCTTTATAGTGATTAGTGGACTAAATAAAGGAGCTATTAATCGGTAACTGTATCCTCCGTGGCCCCCAGTTGAAACCTTGAAACATTATTAATCTGAACACTACCCAAGGCGATTATCCTAGCATGACCTTTAATTTCCGAGTATGATCCCACTAGTTCGGGTAATTGTATCTGCAAAACATTACTGGCTGCCTAATATCATGTTCATCATGCGGCGAATGAGGCCCAAGATATCTCGACGACATCGACTTGTTTATCAACTGTTAAATAAATGTCCAGGTTAATCAAACGCTAACAGGTCGAGATGTTCGGGCAAGGGCTGGTACTGTAGTGGTGTAGGGACACTCAAGTCACAACGGTTGATGAACTTTCCGGAGTCTCAAACAGCTAAACGTTGGCAATTGCTGGATAATTCCGCTACCTTCAACAAAAGAGATCAACAGATCAAACATTGACTGACTCATTCATTTATTTAATCCATGTTGGGAAACGCCATGGTGTCTGAAGGTGGATTGCAGAATCTTGCGAGTCGAAAAAGCGTCACCGGTTACGAAATTTGCAGAATATGGTATCCTATTGGAGACGAAGGGCATGAAGATGAAGGCTGAGAGATTTTACGAGTTCAAGGATGTCAAATCTTCGTCGAATTTAGACCCACCTGGCTAAAATTACTTTCAGGTACTTTTGCGTATTGTCGTTGGGGAACGACATCAACTGGCGATCGTAAAACCGCCAATATTCGCTTTTAGCGCTTTTTCATTGGAGAGAGATTTGCGAAGTTCAAGAGACGGACAATTAAATTTTAAGGGGAGAAGGGGTCGGTGAATCAAGGTTCAAGCTGTCACGGCGTCTATTTCTAGATTGAGAGATGAAATCGAAAGAGAACAGCGAGTTCGGAGTGCCGTTGGATGGTACCCACTGGGCGAGGGTTTTGTTGCAACTGACAACAAATTCCTTGGTCTTGTGCCTCCTCACTCAGAGCCTGGTGATATCGTCTGTATTTTGCTTGGGGCTAATATTCCTTTTATCTTTCGACCTCATGCCACTAAGCAAGGTTCTTATCAACTGGTTGGAGAATGCTATTTGCACGGTGTAATGGACGGAGAGGCAATGAAGAAGTAATAATTGGTTTCACAAAAATCAACTTTTACTGAACAGCTACGTGATTTGGCGGTGGATCTGCTAGTGCGTGTTTGAAAAGTAGATCCGACAATCAAGCACTCGTCATAAATGGAACATAATACTTACAAACCCCGGTCAAGATTCGCTTCAAGACAGTTGTTGCATACGTAGATGCTATGCTGTCCGACTACTACTAGGCCAAAATTTTTTTTAAAAAGAAATAAAATGCGTTGGGAATCAACTCCAAGCGCATTAACATATGTTAAAGAAAATAATATCGAGCTTCAGCGAGTTATGAGCGAGAGCACACAATCATATTTACTCGGACTGCATCTACCAATCAAGCAAGGTTAATGAAAGAATTTGAGATACATGGATCGACGACCCAATTAAGAATAATCGAAGGATGAGTGCAAGTTGGCGCTAGGAATGGCAGGGTACGGTGACGACAAGGGAAGCAAGGCGTTGATCCGATCCTAACCATAATCACGGATATGAAGACGAAAATTCCCACGACAAAGCCATCTTATATCCGGACAGGATTTGCACATAGAGATAAGGGACAATTCGGGGCACATAAGTTCAAGAAATTAATCTCGTCGCTAACTAAGCTGCTAGTATACGTGCACGTACTCCGTACACCGCAGGACTTTGCGATATTTCTTCACGTGATCCTAGTCCCACTACCGCTACAACTCAGAAATAACACACTGAACCAGGAATTGACATCTCATTTCCACAATCCCTCCTAATTCCCTCCATTCCATCGTACAGCCCCCTCAACCCTCCAATCCAACTTTACTTCACTGGTCATCAAAATACACGTATCCCTCAACGCCGGCAACCTCAACCTCAAATTAACATCTTGGTAGTCCTCATCGGCCAGCATATCGGCAAAATGCTTCAGGCTAGAATACCCCGCCAAAACCACCTCTTCCCACTCTCCAACCACCCCCTTTTCCTCAACTCCAGCATCCCCCCAGACTTTGAGGCAAGCTCCGTGACGAGTACCGATACCTAAGATCTAATAGTTAGCCCTATCTACTGAAGGAAATGCATATAGTAGAAACACATACAGTGAGCAAATACGTATGTAACAACACAATTTATGAAAGATGAACAACTTACCAGCTTTCAAAGCGTCAACATACTCAGCATAACTCTTTCTACAACTCTCAAACGGTTGAAACGACACTAAATTCAACATAGATATCGGACCCTCAGGACAAAGTTTCGAATTCGCGAACGCGAGTAAACTCGGCGTCAACTCAACCCTCTGCTGCCCCGTTGCTATAAGTGGCGCATCAAGATGCGTTAACTTAGGAACGTCTTCTGGTTTCGGGTAAAGCCAAGACGTGTTTTCGGCTTTCAACATTGTGAGAAAGTCGTCTGGTTCCTGGATTGTGATCGAGAATGTGTGAGCGATGAGAGAGGTTAGGATATCGGGAAGAGTTGAAGGCGGTGTGAGTATCAGCATAAAGTCCCAGTTTTGAGTTAGGAGGTAGGAAGCTTGGGTTGGGTGGATGATCCATTGGATTACTCTTGCGGTGATGAGCGGTTTTAAAGATGATGATTTAAGTGCTTCTAGAAACGTGGAAGAAGTTGTCGATGTGGTGAGGGAGACAAGAAAGACTTTAATGATAGCCATTTTGCTTTGCGAAGAGCACAACTGAGTTAGAAGATTTTGGATAAGTTGATAGGGGATCTGGAAGGAGGGAGAAATGGAGTGAGGGGGTTTTTATAATTATAGGAGTGCATGTTTCGATCCACAAAACAGCGGAGGAATAAATTCTAACTTCACATGATACAGTTGTCTGGATATGCATCCTATGTAGCATGCTGACATCACGCAGCCAATCATACACTGCACTGGAAAAATCTCTATTCTTCACAACCAAGTCTTCCAGGATGAATGTTACCTACGACACGACATAAATCGTAGTGCATCATCATGCGGCCGTCTAAAACTTGGAGTCTTCGTGTACCGTCAAGCCCTTTTCCTAAAGGGGACATAGCTCTGCGGGGTAAGTGAAGCGAATCTATCCGGATTACGACGAAAACGGAAGCTGATTGGACAAAGCAATCGATGGAGCTGATGGTATTAGTGATGTAGCCTAATCAGGCTAATTGCCTAAGATGGATGGTTTACAACGATAGTGATCTTCACGTCGTACGAATATGCATGGCATACTGACATGACAAGCTACACAGGCAACCATATTTCTGTACGGAGGTGCTCAAAGAAGTAGTTGCATGCAGCCAATTAAAGAATGATATAAGTCTACGATTACTCCACTTCTCAACTTTCAGCTTTCACCTATGCTTCACCAGACAGTAGGCGCATGAGCTATACCTAGCTGAGAGCGAATCATGGTAATCTATTGAGAGAAAGGGGCACGGAGGAGGGGAGCTATTCAGAACGGCTGGGAATTGTTGAGAGTGTTCCTTAGTCAAGTGTGAGGAATACACTCTTACGTTTGCATGTGGAGTTGCAAGTAAAAGTAATGGAGTGAGCAAGGTGAGGGAGACATTAAGGGTAACGGCAGGGCCCGTACTTCATTCACATGCACTCGCTCTCCGCGCGTATCACGCGTTTCCCTACAAGGAGCTCCACTGTTTTTTCTACGTTGTCAATACCGACAAACTTCGCTTTCATTAGGCTTAACTCGCACATTGTTCCTTCCAACGTCTATAAGCCTTCGCTGTTTTTGTCCATTCAACGAAACTCGGAAGCTAACACCCCCACATTCCTTCACGCATCGACCAAGTCGCGATTTACGGACCACCAACTTAAGCAGCACAACCGCTCTTCATAACACGCCTCATAAAGTCACACACCCAACCTCGTTAATGATGTCATGGAGAAAATGCTCGCAGACGATTTCGTGGAAAAGAAATGAAAGCTGTAGCTAGAAAAGGAGAAGTATTCTTCTCCGTCATTGCATCGAGACTGGCTTTCGAAGGCGATTTTTTCCTAGAACCAAAGGCTTCAGGGGGCGTCCTAAGGGGGTTTGGAATATCCCCTTTCGGGCCAGTGAAAGTAAGGGCAATTTGCGTCTCGCCTAGCACCCAGGGGACAGACTTTTTAATCTCTTCCAAATCTTCAAAAGTAGGTTCTAAGCTAGCCCTTGACTTGAAACGAGTTATCATAGATTCCGTGCATTAATATTCTACATTCCAGCTCAGTCACTTCAATCACGTTTAGTCCAATTCTCCAGGAGCTATTTCGCTGATTTCGGCCAGAATAATTCAACTCAATGGTTTCAAATCAAACGGAGCCCTTTTGTAGCCCTTTGAAGTTTATTGATTGCAGCAATCAGCAAGAGGGTTGCTGAGAGCATACAGAAGGAAGTATCTCAGTAAATCACGCATGGGCAAACGTCATCATTTCTTGTCAACATAAACCCTAGGTAATCTCATCATCCCACGCATCGTATAGACTCCCCACCCCATATCGCCTTTCTTAGCGTATTTTACCCACTCCTTCAAATCCAACACAATCTCATAACCAACATGCCTCCACCCCAAGCTTTCATATAACGGATAACCGAATGGCGTCGCACACAGGAAGCAGACTACCGCTTCACGATCCGCAAGTTCATGCCCCCATTTCAGCAACCGGGTCCCGTGTCCTCGTCTCTGGAAACGTGGATCTGTCATCAAAAGACCAAGATCGATGTACTTCATATCAGTCGCCCAATAATCGTAGAACTTCTTCTGTTGCTCTCCGATGTAATCAACAATTGGGGACCGAAATTCGTCCATCGCGTTGCCGCTCAAGAGATCGCCACCACAGAGACGAAGGTGCAATGAACTCCGTTTACCTTTATCTGTCTGCCCCACGACAGAGTTCGGATTCAAGTCCACCTTTAACTCTTGTGTTGAATATCCTCTCTTTATCCAGACTGCGACGGCAGCGATCTGGTCGTTATCATGATAGTCCACAGCTTTCATGATTATAACCTCTGGCTTGTCGAAGTGAAGATCCATGAAATTGGTCCAATACTCTTTAATCTTTTCTTCAGAGATGCCTTCCAGTTCAACTCTAGCCAAGAGATCTGGGCGCACGGCGTCGACCCACAGATCGACCAGCCTAGGGATGTCGGAACGGAGTGCGGGGAGGACGGGAGCTACTGGGTAGCGAGGGCCTTTGTTGGTACGCACCATGGTGAAGAAGCATTTGACGAGGAGAGCTGCGATGG
Organism: Stipitochalara longipes BDJ; assembly: GCA_009732865.1. NCBI lineage: Eukaryota > Fungi > Ascomycota > Leotiomycetes > Helotiales > Hamatocanthoscyphaceae > Stipitochalara > Stipitochalara longipes. Next base: position 145,156 of record ML769349.1, on the reverse strand, counting down.
TTTTTGGTTCCTGGTATGGAGCTTGAAGGTTTAGGCAGATGGATTGAAAGTGGAGCCTAAATACTTAAGTCGGCCGCTGTGCCGCATTATAGCCACTTGCCAAAACACTAGATGATTGGCTAAAAAAGGCCTGCGCACGCTTTCCTATACACGTATACCTTTCCTAATAATTCGCCCTATTATAACTTAACTGTTATACATTTTTAGTTATAAATCTTTCTTATATAAACTAGGAGCTGTATCGTAGGATTTAGAGCGCGTTACGGCTTCTCGCGCGCAGGCGGGTTTAATAGGTCGAGTCTAAACTTAAGTAGTATTTTAGGGGTAAAAATATAAGCAATCTATACCGTACCTTCTCTTTCTTTCTCTTCGTCTCTCCTTTGCTTGTATTCTAGTTATTAAGTAATTATTTCCTTAGGAACTCTGACTTATTCTTCTAGTACATACCCGCGCTAGCTTACTGAAGTACAAATGTCTCCTCTATTCCGATTCACTCGCCAAACGTGGTATTGGCCAACACAACGGCTAGTTTGGTCAAAACCAGTGGGCTTTGGCCAACAAATCGCATTTTGCCAATGAGACAGGATACTCACCAGAGCTGGAGAGATGAGGGGGTTACATAAAAGGGGGAGTTTTAGCGCTGACGCCACCCCATTAAAAATCCCCAAATCTGATCTGTTAACCAATACCGAGTTTGGCGAGTGGATCGGAACACCTCCACAAGTTTCCCAGCCTCAAATTCTACCATCATCTCCCCCGTCGTCATCCCATAGATGTAAACTTCACCGACCAAGTGGTAGGCATTTACAGTCTCCCGCAGGAGTAGTGGATGTGTACGATCAAGATAATGCAGAGCTTGTCGCCTTCATGGGGATTTACCGGGAATTTCACAGCCAACTGTGCACAGCCCCTTTTAGCGAGTGAATAAAGGGGAGCCGGACCCTGAGCCTTTCTAAACACTACTTCGCACAGCCTGAAACGACAAGTTGAGCCCACTAATGACGTTATATCTTTGGGTTTGAGCAATCTATGGTTTTACAAGAAAGGTGGGTGGCCCCAGATACCACTCTTCGTCGCACAAGCAATACGCACACAGCTATCAAATCATTGTCAATGAAGTCGTCAACTTGAAATCCTACTGCTAAAAACAAAGACTGAGCCGAAACACACCAGCCTTAATGATTGAGCCCGGAGAAGTTGTTTCTCTACATGCTGTGCTGTTGCGACTTCGTCTGGTTGATGCTACACGAAGAGTCTAGATCGACGCACTCTGCTTATATATCAACTGATCCTGAGCGAAATACAACGGAAATCTGAGGTTTAGTGCGTCTTCAAAACCAAGTCACTCTACTGGTGAATACAACTTAGATGTCATTTGGTGTTTTTTTTATTATTAATTTTTTTTTTAGCCAGAAGATCAGGCGTGGTAACTAATACTCTGATGTACCAAACAACAAAGTTCGGTGCGGACTCGGGAAAATGGAATGCCGTATTACTGGTTTTAAGCATTCCCGTGACAATCTGGGCACCTATAGGGAACCTCAAACCTGCTAAGGTGGGCTCTGGAGTCCAAATGGGCTGGCGAATAGCTGCGGTACATAAGAAAACAGCCATCTCTAGATCCGAACTCCAGCTGCGGGAATCGTGCGGAGAAATGTCGTCCCTGCAGGAGCACTTTCCCGATGCGAAACTTCCCCAACATTTCTAGGGCAATTTCTTACAAATACCGTCGTGTCATCTACGATTTATTGGCTTAGTAATCCATAGGCTGAAGCCGCTTCAACCGCGACCCGCTCACGATTTCAATTGATCACCACGGCGTGCTTGTTCAGTCTCGGTAGCTTCGGATGGCATCAATCGGACTCGCGGATGAAGCATTAACTCTTCAGTATATATTGAGCCTGTTCTCTCTCTCAGATATGCGTTGCTTTACCTCTTTCTTTTCTTAGTCAAAGCATCCTGACTTCTTATACCATCCTCCTCCTATCATGGCTTCCACCGAAATAAATGACCATGCCAATAATGGTGTACAGAGTGGCCCCAACACTTACACCAATGGCCAAAATGTGGTCAATGCTCGCCAGTGGGACTACGGTGGAAACCCTCTCGCACATGTCAACAGTGGTGATAGTGCTCGTCTTCCGGCATTCGGAGGTTACGCTCAGCCGGGTTTGTACAGACCACCTACCACTAAGATTGCCAACCCAGCACCCCTTGGCCTCGCTGCATTTGCTCTCACAACTTTCGTCCTCTCCTTAATCAACTGGCATACGCAAGCTGTGACTGAAGCCAATATTGTTGTCTCGTTGGCTTTCGGCTATGGTGGTTTGGTTCAGCTTCTCGCTGGCATGTGGTGTGATATGAAAGCAAACTGTATTATTGATATTTATTAATTGTAACCAGGGAAATGGCTGTTGGAAATACTTTTGGTGCCACCGCTCTCTCCTCATATGGGGGCTTCTGGATTTCCTTCGCAATCGTCCTTACACCTGGCGGCTTCAATATCTTCGCCGCTTATCCAGACCCCCAACATTTCAACTTCGCTTTCGGCTTCTTCTTAATGGTAGATCTTTTTCACCATGCATTAAGGCTCAGTCACTAACTTTTATAGGGATGGTTTATCTTCACCTTCATACTATGGACTTGCACCTTCAAATCCACTGTTGCCTTTTCCATGATCTTCGGCACGCTTTGGATTACATTCCTCCTGCTCGGTATTGGCTACCTTCTGACCCCTGATGGATCTTCACTTCCGCACGAAGGTTGCCAGAAAGCAGGCGGAATGTTCGGCTTGCTTTCGGCATTCTCGGCATGGTGGAATGCGCTCGCCGGTCTGGCGGATGACTCGAACAGCTTCTTTGTTGTTCCAGTCTTACACTTCCCATGGAGTGAGGAGGGAAGACAGAACAAAATGAAGGCCAATGATGTTGAGGCTAACAAACAAGATTAAATGAGTGTTTCGCTCTCGAAATATCGAAATGAGCAGAGATCATAAAGGTGGAGTAGTCGGTATAATTTATATATACACTTTGGTTTATAAATATCATTGACTCTGATCTTATTAACAAAGCATTGAGATTATTTGAAAAATAGGTACAACCATCTAAGGATTTTGAAGCAGACTTGATAAAGATATAGTATCTATCAAGTTTTGGTAGCGATTCTGTAAGAGATGGTTCATGAGTCGAAATCAAAGTATAACCATAATTCAAATCCATCTTATCTCAGGAGCAAAGAAAACATCTTTTTAGACGTCAGTACTAATTTCTTCTGGCTCCGTTGGCAATTGGATTTTCCGTAAGACCATAAGTGCTTACAATAACCACGCTAGTATTTTCATCTTCCAAATTGTATTTGATATAAGTAAGCCGATTGACTAGTTTGCCCACTCTATTATTTCCGCCAGTTTACTCAAGTGCGGCGCAGAATCTTTCTGTTCAGCCTTGACAAGGATACATTTCCGGCGTTAACCTTTTTCCGTGTACTCAAGGGGTTTATCTTACTACATATACTCGGGTGTAACCGAATATCTCAGCCTAAGCCACTCGATTAGCCCTTATCAAATTAATTGAGTGCTGTGTTCTGGCTCTTCGGCAGTTCCTTTTACCCAGCACCAGGGCCTCATTAGTTTATGTATATGATAACTTGAACCCAAAATCCCTCTCACGGTGCTCTTTTCTCTTGCGTATCTATTTGCTCCAAAACATATAGTTTCTTAAGAGCTAAAACGATCCAATCACGATGCATTGGGCGAAACTCACCATTGGCCTCGTCGGCAGCCTGCCGGTGATACAAGCTCAGACATCAGCAAGAATGCTGCGCTTCGCGTGCTCCCAACTCGTGATCGAGCGTCTTGACCCGCTCGTGAGTTCAGGGGTCATCGGATCTCCGCACACCCACCAAGTCGTTGGAGGGAATTCCTTCAACGCAACGATGGAGCCCGTGGAATACGATTTGCCTTCTCGATCGAATTGCACTAGCTGTACATTCAGTGAAGATTTCAGTAATTATTGGACCGCTGCCATGTATTATCGGGCCCGTAATGGAACGTACAAACGGGTTGCACAGTTTCCCAATGGTGGGCTGAAGCAAAATGGAGGAATTACGGTTTATTATATTCCGCCATACGATGGTGTTACAAATGTAACTGCCTTCAAACCAGTAAGTAAATATGGTATTTCCATAAGCCACCATATTTTCTTCTTCTGGAAAGACTTCAATCTAAGCCATGGGAAAATTTCGTCAAGCATTTGTAGTGTTGAGGCGGGGCTCGAACTGTACTGTTTTCATTGGGCTTTCCTACCAGTCTACGAATCGGTGTTCTTTTCATTATCAGAATACAGCTTATATCTCTAGGGTTTCCGCATGCTAGCCGGTGACCCAATGCTCCGCGGTACCGCAGGAGAGTCTCGTGATATCTGCCACAGATGCTTCGTAGAAGACACTTTCGCATACTACGAGACTCCTCCCTGCGTAGGTGCCAACGACACGACCGGGTTTCCGAACCAATTCTGCGCAGGTGGAATACGAGCTACCATTAGCTTTCCCACCTGCTGGGATGGGGTAAACCTCGACTCTCCAGACCACCGCAGCCATGTTGCATACGCTACGATCCCTTTCGAGGGATATATGGACCCCAATGCAACGCGACCGTATACAGCAGCGATGCAGCTAGGAAAATGCCCAGATACTCACCCGGTCCATTTGCCGCAGCTTATGTATGAGGTTATGTGGGATACGCGACCGTATAACTCGAAGGAGCTCTGGGGCGAGGATGGTAGCCAGCCATTTGTTTATTCAATGGGTGATGCGTAAATGATCCTCTTCTTAGATAATCCGAGCCTGGACTGATGACTTACTTAGAACCGGCCATGGTCAACACGGCGACTATCTCTTTGGCTGGAAAGGCGACGCTCTCCAACGGGCCATAAATGGGCACTGTACTAATGATTATGACAACTGCAAGGAACTCCTTTCTCAACCGGCAGAGGACGCGGAAAAGTGCACCGTTCCACAGACCCTGCAGGAAGACGTTGATGGTTATGATTGTAAGTGAAACATATAATTCTGATCTAGAGAAGCTTTCTGACTGAGTTTTGTTGTAGGGCTGCCTAGTCTCCCTGGTGATGTCAGCATCAATATGGACTAGAATTTTGTCCTTATGATGGAAAGTGTTTAAGAATAGGTAATAAATATTAGAATGTTTTGAGTCCTAGTCAATGAACAGAATTTGGACTGTGCAAGATTGAGGTGGTACCACATTCGGCTCGGAGAAAACAGGTCGTTTCTTGCTTTCATAACACCTCAAATACTATAAAATAACCCAATCCATCGTGACAAGACAAGTTCAGGGGACACGTTTAAGCAGTGGTAGGTATTTTCTCTCTTTATTCTATATGAAAAAGTCGGTCTTCTTGAAAAGGAGGGGTTGAACTCTTGAAGTGTTTTGGGTGACTTCTGAAATCTAAGCAAGCCTTCCTCTTCAGCTAGCTGTGGTTACAGCACAGGTTTCAAGTATTAGAAATCTATAGCAGAAAGTTTAACTTCCTGAGTTTATATGGGGCTTGCGACACTTTGGGCTGCTTGGAGGCAGCGCAGTTGAACCGATCAGTCTTTTTAACCTTAAATAATAAATTGTAATTCAATTCTCGTTATATGTGCCAAAATATACATTCTGATCTTGTGAAATGAGTACTTTCTATATATCCCTTTAGCAACGTAAAACCTATGAACAACTGCAGAATTAAGTAGATAATCGAATCAATGATACTTGTCAGAAAATCAATAGGTAAGGCTCTCTAAAGTAAAATGTTTCATAGCGTATCTTTTCCTGTCGGTTGGTTGTTCTATTTTATTGTACCGAGACCCATTCCACGACGCCCCATCAGTTCGATATCACAGGAGTAGTTCTATCCCAAGTGCTCTTCTCAACAGCATCCACGAGACACGCCGCCACACTAGCCCTCGAGATCCCCCCTATGCCCGCAAATACACCGAGTCCATTTCCATCGTCGCCAAGGAACTGAACGGGCGCTTTCTTCGCCAAAGTCAGTCTCGCTGGCCTCAGCAACACGAAGTTCAACCCGCTCTGCTTGAGTATCTCATCGACATGATTATGGTCTGCGTATCTATGCTCAAGGGCGGTATTGGAGATTGCCCATCTCATAATCACAGTGATATTCGCGAGAGAAGACCCAACTCCAAATGAAGACATTGTCGCAATTTTGGAAACGCCATGCCTCTTCATAGCAGCCACGAGGTTTTCGTGCGCGTCGGACATGACTCGAGTCCCTTTTTCTTTCGGGGATGAAAGCGTGACGATCACGGCTGTTGGGAGGTCGTCTTGGACTGCATTGAAAGCGCTTTCAATGTTCAAACGATCCAGTGGTGTGCCCTTCACAATGTTCAGGCCTTCCTTTGGGGGAAGTGCAGAGGGATTCCGAATCAAGGCCGTAATCTTGTGGCCGCGCTGCAATGCTTCGTCGATGACGAGACGACCAGTCTGTCCACTTCCACCAATAATAAGGATACGCATATTGAAGATGCTGTTGCGCTGTGGAAAGATGCTGACTTTGTTCCGAATTCCTAGTATGAGACGGTGGTACAATGCTGTTGGCGAACTTCTCGACTCTGCTCAAATCAACAGATGATAAATTGGATGTTTGGAACGACATGTAGCCAAGAAGCTCCTATGAGGTATATATAGCTATAGAATTCTATCTAAGGTGTCAGGGCTTGAGCATCTGGCAACACATAGCCAGTCGTTGAAATGATTATTACGACGCGGCCTGGCTTCCACCTAGTTAGAGCTTGCTCAGCTACACAGACAGTAAGTGACGCGCAGGCTGTTTGCCTACTCCTTTCCCTGATGCGGCCCAGCTTCTGCCTAGTTAGTGCTTGCTCAGCTACCGCAAGTAATAAATATAAAGTCTGGCTTATCAATTCCTGTATCGCGGCTCCCACCGGAGGCACCCTGACTCCGTACTGTTTAGGTAATCATTAGATTCGATTGGCGGCGAGATAATAGGTTCACGTAATATATTATTGTCATTGGTCCGGATCTGCGAGCGCTCATTGCTCGCTAACATCCGTCCATGGCTAGCGAGAAATCCCCTCATCCAAAACGAATTTATTATTCAGAGTTATTAGGCCTTTTATCATCGGTGGTATATGGAGCGAATAATTGATATAATATTATCCTTTAGTACTTACTGAGCGGGAGCGCAGAGACCAGAGGAGGGGCTAGAACAGCAGAGACCAGAGGATCAGGCTGCAAAAGAATAAGCGGCATGGGGGCAGAGAGTAAAGGAGCAAAGAGCGAAAGATTTAGAAGCCAAAAAAACGAAGAAGAAAAAAAAGAAGAAGAAGAAGAGGTCATGGCCTTTCCCGGTTAGGGCGAGTCTAATTGGTAAGCAAAGGCCGAAAGGAAAGAGTCTTTGAAGCTACAAAATCTAGAATTTGTTGTCTTATTGCTATTTGATTGCCAATTTGCCAAAAAGAAATGCGATAATTTCGAGATATATTATTGCCTTCATCGGTTACGATGAGTGAGAACATAAGTTGAAGTATAGGTTACTATAATCTTGGAATCTCTTGGATTTTTCTTACAGTAAGAGATGAGGCTGTGCCCCGGGTTACAAGATGATAATTTTAAGGTGTCACAATGCATGAGTAGTGGCTTTCCCGTGCTCAACACACTAGTGACAAGGGCTTGCCTTAGGTGGCACCATCTTAGGGGCAACATACACCAAATATGTTGCTCTTGGTTACGTCATGTAAGCCACGGTCTGGGACGCAGTCCTGCGTAAGCTGAAGAATCACATGACTGGCGGCCTCCCGCATGACGCCCAATCCCTCGGCTTATTCATAATTTCATAAATGCTCGCAGTTCCACAGATCTTGTTTTCACACCACATCATCCATATCAAAATTTCACCACTGATTGTTGTTTTTGATCTTCATCCCAAAGCACCGAACTCTGAAGCAAACCAACGACGGGGCTGAGGATCAATCCTTAAGCCCCAACCAGTCAAGAACTCCACTCACTACACTTGAAACGCCTGAACAAGAATCTCGTCAACTTGCTCTATTTTGAGCTAGCTGAAGTATATTTATTGATCTGGTTGCGGAGACTGGTAAGGTCTCCGCTAGGCTGCTATATCGACCGAGGGTGGGGACCATCGTGTAGGATATAGCTTTCGCCCTTCACCAGCGTAAGTCAAGCCCACCAGTTCAACTTCCACTCACACTATCTCCTAGATCTCAATACCCGAACTCTCACCTCCCCGATTTCACCTACTCCTCAGAAGTCCCGGGCCGATCTCAAGACCCTTTTCGACCTGGTGCTTGCGATCCATTATTATCCGAACAAGATCCAGAACAAACTCAGAGGCCTGTGCTTGAACCATACACTGTTCCCATACAATCCGACTTGGACTCGGTTGAGGCAAACGATTACTGGGCTCAACCCCATCTTCCATACGAACAGGAGTTAGCGTCTCCGTTCCAAAGAGACGCCGAAACTCGCGAGGACCAATTCATACCGGAGCATACGAGGACTATTGACCAGCTGCAGCCTCACCCTCAATTTTATTGTCCTTACTGTGACCACATATTCAAGCGGAAGTGTGACTTGGAGTAAGTTATATTGCAGAATGAAACATATATGTGCTGACTTCTACCAGTAAGCATCAAGAAAATCACAGTCGGAAGGTCAAGTGTCCACGAACGGGATGTCATTTCTGTCAGTACGGTTTTGCAAACCAGAAAGACTTACGAAGACATCTCAAGACACACGGGAGCAGAGACCGAATTCCCTGCCCTTATTCTACCTGTGCAGAAACTTTCACCAGGCCTGATAATCTTGAACGCCACTGTCAACAGAAGCACCTCTAAGATTGGACTCAAGATCTCTTACTGGGACGTACGATATGAGTCCCAGCAAGACATTCTCAATGGAGCCAACTCATCTAAATCCCACGTCAAGAAGAGCTTTCCGAATGACCTCACGGAGTAGCAAACAACACAGATCTCTTTTGGTCACAGATGTTCGTTCATTGCCAGTACCCTTCTTCCTAGTGATAAGAGCTAACCAACTTTCCTAGTTCCCACGACACTGTTCCACTCTTTTACTTGAATGTTCTCATTTCTCATAGTTGTATTGGATTACGCTGCATGACATCTTCATTGAAAAAAGCCTTGTTCCGTGAGTGTAACATATCTTTGTGTACTTCTAATATAAATGTACCCCACTAATAGAACTAAGGGCTACCAAAATCAATTTCATCTCTCTCCGCTCACTACCCTTTCCACCTTGACAATCTCCGTGGCTGCAAAGCCTCACGTGGTCCCCAAAAGGGTGGCTAGAATCATGGTATGGTTTTAGCCATCCTTTTGGAGTCCAGTACTTCAGGTTTTTAGATCCCTAGAGCAACGTAGGGAGAAGGTTAGGCCAGCCTAGAAGGGTTGCTCCATCAATGCCGCAGACCCATTAGCGCCGCATTTCGCTTCATACCCCACTGTTTCTGGACTACCCCTATGTCAATATAGACTAGGCACCCCGCTTGGATGCCCCAGCTGTGGCATAAGAAGCGAAATGCGGCGCTGATGGGTCTGCGGCATTGATGGAGCAACCATTCTAGGTGCTGATCAATTACTTGCCCTGAACCTAGTGCTCGGATCCTGGAGGAATGGTTTTGCAAACATACAAAAGATAATTTCAGCGTCTCTTATAGTGTTCTGAATTCAAATCTTCAACTGTAACTCTCAATCCTTAGTCTCAACATGCTATGAACCAATGAAAACTCCCCACACCAGATGTATCCCTACGCATTGCAGCACTCAGCGCTTGCAGAAGATAGTTGACGAGCAAGTTGGTCCCAACAGACTTGACCCTGCAATGCAAAGCCTGAGATTGTGCGAATGACACCCAAGACAGTAGTTCGGGAGAAAACCAGGTAATCCTATATATGTATAGCTTCGACAGATGTAAGAGAGATAAAGTAGAGCGACTACTCTTATAAAGCTTTATACTCCTCTATCAAACCTCGGTAGTCGCGAACATCGTAAGAAGAAAAAATTTCTCTCCATCCACCGTCCTTCCTCACATCGTTTATACCAATATCCCGTAAAAGTTGACTATAGTACTGCTGGCTGTTACTAAAAGTTCGAAACGGTCCTTTTATCTTTTTAAAAGAAAGAATGACTTACCTCGTGGCCGTCAAATAAATATGTATGTCCATCACCAAGATATCTCCTCCTTCTCCAGGCAATCACCAGCGCCACATCTGCCTCCGTTTCCTTCTCAGTCTTCTTTGGGAGTTTACCATTCATGTACGCCACAGCCCACAAGGCTTGAATCTCAGCCAAGGTCATAGTGTCTCTTGTTATGAAGTGTCCAAGGAACAAGATACTGCCGTCGTTGAATTCAGGATTCGTTGGGACCATACATCGGTACAATTTTGCAGGACTCGTGCGGCTCTTTCCCTTCGGAAATACGGGTTGTTCTTCCAGCCTCGGGAAGCGTAAGAGGACCTCTTTATCAGCTTCTGCAATCAGTGTCTCCCAATGCTTCCTATCAGAAACCGACTCCTCTTTCAAGTCCACTGGTAGACCGAGTTCCGCAGATTGTTCAGTCGAGAAGAAGCCAACCTTCGCATCCCACCCCGTGCAAGCAACCAAAGCATCACAGGCAATCTTCTCCCCACCATGAAGAACAACATCCTTCCCACTCAATTTCTCAATTCCCTTCCTCAAAACCCTCGCTTTAGCAACTGTCTCCCACGTATCTGCCGAGTTTGTGATGCCAACAGTGTGCACATAGTAAGCCGGCCGATCTGGCTTCAGCGGAAGCAATCTCTCATCCCTATCGTATCCAGCAGCCTTCCACCACTTAAGGGTAATCATCTTGAAGAAGAAAGCACTGATCGCAATACCAATTTTGTTCTTGTGCCAGAATCGCGCCCAGCCATCAACGGGCTCAAAGATTGATGGCGAGAGCTTTGAGACAAAGCGTGTGCTGACGAGCTCACTGGTATTCTTGAGGCCGAAGATAGGGGGTGGTTTGGCGTCGCCCATACACGCTGGTCCAGCACCATCGTCTCGGATAATCCAGGTGACGTCTTTACCGCCATGTATCAGCATTTGGACGGTATCGAAAGCTGATTTGGCACCGCCCAGTACGACGACCTTCTGAACTGCAGGTGAAAGTAAGAACTCGGAATTCTTGGCCACATACTTGCAATGTATGATAGGCGGAATGAATTCCTCCCCCTTCTCGATCTTGAAAGTTGGCAGATAAGGTAGATTCGTCAACCCAGCAGCCACCATGAGTTTTCGGCACGTTACAACCTCTCCGAGTCCAGTGGAACTGCGTATCGTGTAAATTCTAGAGCCATCGATCTGGGCCCACGAAACACTGTCAACGTTGAAGTTGAACTTCACTCGATCTCGCAAGTTCTTTCCGGCCCAGGATTTATGCTGCGAGAAGGCCTCGAGGTATGCTGAAACATGACTACCAGGCATCAAACAGAAGAATGTGGTCTTTGGCGGCGGCATTGGATAGCAGCTGAATTCAATTTTGCCCATGGGACTTTGAGTCATCATGCCTGGGTAGATTCGGCCCTTGGCCCATGTTCCGCTGAACTGTATTGTTAGCTGCTATTCACATGCGTGTAAGTAAAAGTGAAAACGCACCCCACTTCCTCCTCCCCTTCCAAAATCGCGACTCGCGATTCAGGATATAATTCAAGCCAGGTGTGGGCAGCAATAAGCCCGTGCGGGCCCGCGCCAATGACCACCAGGTCATACGGTAGAGGAGTTTCCGGCATCTTGAGCAGTATGGCTCGCACAAGCAAGAACGCAAAACTTTGGGGGGTCACTCTTTTATGTTGTCTTTCCGCTGCGCCCAGGTACGATTGCAGAGTTACAATGAATGTGGCAATGCATGTTGTCCCCATACCCTTAGCTAGATTCGGAAAACGAGAACGATGCCTCAACGGGATTCACACTTTGTGAAGCCTTCCTATTCGACGCGATACATTCCGCCCACAACACTAAGTTCAGAGGCTGGAAGCTGAAAGCTGAAAATTCGGTAACTTTAAGCGAGCTTGCCCCTGAACGGCGGGTGGGTCATATGACGCACGGTCCAGAACGTCTTATATTTCGATGATATACTAGCTAAGAGATACAGAATTAAGATTTCGAAAGGAAAAAGGTTCTATCCATCTTCGCTAGACCAGACTGAGTATTATGTTGGCAAGAGAGTAGGATCACTCGATCTATACGGCTGCTAACCCGGTGATCCTCTTCCACTCAGTCTCCAGATCAGCCCATACCTTCTCCACTGCACCATTCTTCCTCAAAGTTGCCATAGCTTCCTCTGTCTTCAACCCATAACTTTCTCCATTCGGATCCACAGAATAAACCCCACTCCCAACCTTTCCGTCCGTGCCCGTCGCAACCTTTTCTCCTTCCGCCAAAGCCAACCCAGAAGTCCCCTCCACCGCCATCTTCGCAGGATACTTCGCACTCGTCATAATAAACGTAAAGCGCTCCCCACACTCCTCATGTGGAATGACCTGCATGAATAGCATCATAACCTTGAACACCTGTCTGATCGCATAAGCCGTAGCACCTTGCCCCTTCCTAGCATAATTTGTGTTCACGGCTCCAGGAAACGCATGAATGAAGCTAACATCGGGGGCTTTCTTGCCAAGGGCTTCGAACGCAGCTGTAGTGAGTGAAGAGGCGTGGCTGGTCAACGTGCGCATTGGGATCTTCCACGCTTGGATGTCGTCAGTGTAGAGCGGTCCTTCTTTGCCGGCTGTGAAGACGCTGATGATGCGCCGGAGAGACGTCGCCTTCTGTAGGAGGGGAAGGAGATTGACGATAAAGCGGATGCGCGAGTAATGGGCAAGAGCAACAGTAAGGTGGAGGTCTTCAGCAGTTTCTGGCGTTCAGTGGTCAGGAACTCGAATTTTCAAGGACAGGAATTACCGAACTCACTGGTGTACATCTGTAGGACCCCTTGACTCAGACACAAGATGTTGATGGCCGTTTCTTTGGTCTTGATTTCCAGGCAGACTTCATCCACAATTTTGATGAGACTGACATCTGCTTTTCGGAAGACATATGAGCCTTCAGGGTTCAATACTTTCAGTTCGGACAAGATGCGATGTCCTGCTTCTTGGGAACGGCCAACAAAGTATGCACGTGGTTTGCTCGCATGCTTTGCGAATGCTTTCAAGCAGTCCTCGCCAATGCCACTTGTTGCTCCGATGAAGATGCCTACCAAACCTGGTGCAAGATCGGTAGACACTCGAGCATTCGAGGCCCGCATAGCTGCGAGAGACACCATGTTGAGATTGTTCTGCGGATGAGGGGCGTGCGAAATAAAGGGCAGATCAATCAGATATGGGAATAAGACCACATGGGAAATGTAAAGCAACCACGGAATGGAAATTACGACCTGTGCCAGGATATATGTATGGTCTCGTCAGCGCTGGCTAGACGAGCCATGCTCTCATAGGAATATTTTGCAGAGAACCGGAGGATCTTTCCAACGCGGAACGAGGCAAGGTTAGCTTCGGCACGGGCCTCCTAGCGCTCCGGGCACGCCCATAAGCGATCAGCTTTTCGCGTTCAATACGCGAAATATATCTTCAACTTCTTTTCACACAGCACCAACAGCAGGATAACGTCAAGGAACTGATAAATAACTGGCTCTTATGCTCTGGATGTGAACGCTCAAGTGGCTATCCGCAAGAGAGACCTTGTTCTTATCCTGTAACAAGCTGTTGCAAGATGCATATTGACCCCAAGTTTGACGACCTTTCTCTTAGCAAATCGTGGTATAAGATGGAAACCAAGCGGTCAATGACAATTGGTAGAAAATGTGCTCAAAGCTCTTCTTTATTTTTTGTCACGTGGATCTTCGTTGCCTGCCTTAAAACTCAACAACGTGGACGCGCTTTCTTCGTCAAAACTTCTGCTGGGGTTCATGTGCCCCGGTGCTGATTGAAGCGCTGCAGGAGAACTTATGGGGCTGTCATCCCTGTGGGAAAGTAACTTTATGCCTAAGTTTCAGCGTATCATCCCTGAACTAGCACCCCTGTATCCCTGTTCTGCGCGTCATTGGAGGCGATCTTACCCCGCCTTACAACGAAGTGCGCGCAGGCAGCAGTGAGGCAATCACGGCACAGTATTCTTATATAGTTCCGCTTCGCAATCTCTTTTGGCATTGTATTTCTTCTATCAATTATTAACTATCATTGTCTTCTGAAAGTCAATTCAAACTATCTGCCATCGTTATACATTCCTGGTTTGTCATGGCAGAGCTAGCCGGTACAACGGACAACACTCTGCAAGCAGATCAAGCATCAACAAGCACAAAGGAAGTCATGCAAACTTCATACGGCAGTGTACCAGTAGACTGCGAAGTCTGCCAACACATAATGCGTGGCTTCCACACTCCTTACGATGAGAGATATGAGACAGACCTGGGAGTAGCAGCTGATGTCCTCTCCAAACCATGCTCTGCCCACGATCCGTTGCTCACTCGTCTCAAAGAACGTGTGGAATCGAAAAAAGACAGGTCGGTGACGCTCACTCTCCAGGAAGCTCACTTCAAGGTTGGTAAGTATAGTGGACATACCAACACAGACATAACTATCAACGTCAATGATCACGGAGTGAGGTTCAACGAGCCCTTTGAGCTGGTGAAAGCAACTTCGGTTGATCAAGTTGGACGCGGGGTCATTCCTGACCCGCAATGGATAGACCCGAGTTTGTTGAGGAAGTGGAAAGACTGGTGCCAGCAACATCATGGAGACGACTGCGAACACCCACTCAGCCAGTATCGCCTTGCAGAAAGCACCCCTGCATGGCTCATCGATCTTCGAAATCGTTGTCTCATCCCTGGTACGCCAGACATGAGATACGTCACATTGAGCTATAAATGGGGTGAGACTGAGAGACCACGACTGGAGAAGACATCTCTACCGGAACTTCAGAAACCAAACTCTCTCACCGAAATGGGACATCGGATCCCTGAGACTATCCGGAACGCGATTGACCTCGCTCAGCTCCTTGGGGAAGATTACATGTGGACAGATTCTCTGTGCATAGCTCAAGACGATGAAGCCACCAAGTTCATTGAACTTAACCAGATGGCAGCGATCTACGCCAACTCAACACTCACGATCATCGCCGCTGAGGGCGAAGATGCAGAACATGGACTTCTCGGATTGAAAGGAATATCGAAACCGAGAGAATTGAAGGAGAGATGGAGAAAATTCGGTGATGCAGAGAAGGTCATCAGCCCACGATTTCCATGGTTCCACCTCGCCAATGCTCCATACTTCAAACGAGGCTGGACTTTCCAGGAATACCTCTTCTCGAAGCGCCGTCTTATCTTCGAAGATGGAATGGCGAGATGGGAGTGCAGCCGTTGCAAGTGGAGCGAAGACATAGTGCATGCCGATGGACCGGAGTCGAAGTTCAGATGTAACTGGATGGATGTCGTCTCCTACACCTACCCCTCCTTAGGAGCATTCGGATACATGTTGATCGAATACAATCATCGGCAATTCACCTACGAAGAAGACGTTCTACCATCACTCGTTGGTCTGCTCTCTATGCTCAGTCAGAAGTACGAAGGTGGATTCCTCTGCGGCACACCAGAGATGTACTTCGAAGCCGGTCTGAACTGGGGCAGTTGGTGCGTGGATCTAACAAGAAGAAAATCTTCTGGTTTGTCGTCTGCAAGCAAGTCTCTCACTTTGCTACCAAGTTGGTCTTGGATTGGCTGGGAAGGCAGAATCTCAGGTGGGTGGGCTAGTAACGAGGACTACTTGAAGAAAGGCAGGCACACAAAACCAATGTATACCATCCCAATCACCGAATGGTATACCAGCGCCGACCCATCCGGTGCCGACAAACGACGCATCGGCTCCAAATTCCTCCACGAAAGAGATGCTCTCAGAGACCACTTGAACCGCCCCCTTCCTCCCGGTTGGACACGGCACACTCAAGATCCCGACGCCATTCCAAAGAAAATGGAGCGCGTGAGTCCCGATGGCAAATACTACGCCCATCCCCCTCCTGTGGGCTGTGGTACACATTTCTATGTCCACGAATCATGCCCAGACCTCGAGTTCTGGTATCCGATTCCCATGCTTGATTCCAGTGTTGAGCCGGTGCTCCCTCCGCAGACACAATATCTCTTCTGCAAGACTCATCGAACATACCTTTTCGGGAGTTTCGAACAAAAACTGAGGAGCGGTCCTGATCTCCCAGTCTGGCTGCGTGATGAGAAAGGAAAGTGGGCGGGTGTTCTCCTCATGCAGTCTCAGGCTGACTTGGAGTTCTTTAAGCAAGAGGAGGAGGGCGGAGTCAAAGTGGAGGTGGTCGCTCTTTCTCGGGGTCAGTTACCGAATGATGAGTGGCAGCATGCTCCTACTGAGATGAAGAATGAGGAACGACCTAAAGAAGGGATGTTTTACGAGTTTTATAATGTTTTGTGGGTCGAGTGGATAGATGGGATCGCATATAGAAAGTCGCATGGGAGGGTGGACAAAGGTATTTGGGAGAAGCTAGAGGTTGAGCCGGTTGAGTTGGTTCTTGGGTAGAAATAGTCGGTTCAAAGCCTCGTGTAGCATTTCTTAAAGCACATGAGTTTGCAAGAAAGAAACAAGCTGCAATTTAGCTTCCTACTATACTCATTGAGATTCTCTCCCTGCCAAAAAAAATTTAAGTCCTTGCACATAAAAGACTCAACGAATATTCTTGGCATCCTAATCGGGCAGAGTCCCAGCAGCCACTCCAGAAGTACTCTCAATATCTTACCCTACTGATGAGTATACTCTATCCCAATATGTTCCTGAAACTGGGCGTCAAACTTAGAGTCGTAGCCTCTTGGTCTCCTCTTATCGAAATAATCCGTATTTACTCGACGATGGTTATTCCTAATCTTCTGCCTTGACTACTAGGACTCTCATTACCAACAGCTCCATCATCATATAACTGGCCAAGCTGAACCCTCATTTTCGCTCGACCACGTTCTCTTAGTTGTTGTTCGATATCAGTCTGTGTTGTAGTCGGCAATGAAGCCATAGAAACAATTCCATCAGATATAGGAGTAACCAGCTGAGCAACGGCTTGCCAATCAGTTCGTAGGGATGAGAATCGAGACTTCGATGCGAAATAGCTGACAATCACGATTACCAGCATTAAATGCAGAACGAGGGTCGCTGCAATGACGGTGAAACCTCGATATGCTACAGGCGCGTTCGCAGCGACAAAGTATGTCCACTCTGCAGGACTGACGGCATCAAAATAATCAAACTGGTCGTAGTAGGCCATGCCAGCAAGAACAGTGAAGATGGACTGAATAGCGAAGGCTACAGAACCGCCGTTATTGATAATCTCCTGGAACAGAGAAATGAAGGATCTATCAGGAGTAACAGCCAATGGTCCATCGGAGTTATAATAAATGCTGTGATCCCACAGCAGTTCGCACGATCAGTGAGCATAAAGTCACAGAGTTGGTCAGCCATCCCTGGACAAGTATCGTATGCCGGATCGAGTTCGCATCGTTGGCAAACCACAGGAATGCCGACCAAGACATTGCAGCGATGGTGGCCAATGGGCTCAGAACGACGACAGCTAGAGCATATTTCCCCATCTTCCCAAACAAATGTAGACGAGATTTATTTGCACTTTCCAACTCACTCTTCGAGGGTTTAGCCAGTGGGGTCTCATCTGGGGTTCCATTGTTGACATTCAAAGACTCAACCTGAACGCTGACGAGAGGTTGCTTTTGTTAGTCATAGAGAGGATTCGTATCTCGACCTACTGATAGAAAGCTTGTTGTCGATAAATCGGTGGGCACTGTAGCGGTTTGTGCAGGATGCGGTGGGGCATTGATAGGAGGACAAGGAATTGTATCAAGGGGTGGGTCTGAAGACATGTTGTCGGACAGGTTCGGTGGCTACAAGTGCACGCGCTCCAGTTCCCTACCATAATTAGCTTCAAGCATTTTGGCCTGAGATGATCTTACGTTTTAATTATTGTCAGAAGCTTGCTGCTATACCCTGTGGCCCGTTACTCAAGGGGAGGTGATAGAGGTAAATGTCCGGGTAAGAACAGCAAGAGCGTTCTCCGATATGTGGGAAACGGTGGGTGAGGACGTTCACATATAATGGCTAGAGCGAGGTCGTGAAATTGCGTCTTTCACCCCCAACTTTGTTTCCAAAGAACGGCTGGTTCCGTACTGAGGCTTGGAGCGACCCCATGACTCGAACGCCTCCTCATACGACATTTGCATCTCGCTAGGCTGGACTTGTGATTGGCTTCACCCAGGCTCCAGCCGCTGAAGGCATTCTGTTTTCAATGTCTAGCTCTATAGAATGCTAGCAGAGGTTGTGTATTGGGTGCGTTGCGCGCACGAAGGGCATGGCGTATGCTTGATATGCAACACTTCGGGCTTGTGGTGGTAGACTAACTCTATGGGTTCCAAGAGAAATCGCTTGTCTTTCCTTCGATTACAGTCGTAAGTCTAGCTTCGTGCACTTGAGAAAAGCCATGCTTCCCCGAAAGTGACGGGGTGCTGTCTCTGAGGCACCTGCGAGTTCTGCGGGGGGTACGCCATTCAGCTTCACTGCCACCACAGACACTTCCTAAATTCACGGCAACTTCCATAGCGTGCCGAAAGGCTTGAGACAACATCCATTATTTGATGTGTCTTATCCATACACACTTAATGCGACTGATCAAAAAATAAACTGGAGTGATTCGCTCCAAACCTCAGCATTCTAGTGTGCGTAGAAAGCCTTGTCAAGCTTGTCTATTTCTTTTTAGCTGAATTTCATCAATTCACCATAATGACTTACCTTGCGCTTCGACTTCTAGCACCTTGGATGGCTATGCATCTTCCTATTGCGAGTTTCGAGGAGAACACGCCGCAAGCAAGCTCTTTTAAGGAGGCTGTGATCTTTGGGACACCGCATTTCAGCAATTGCTTTCCCTTCCTACAACTTAGAAGAAACTCGTCTACCTCTTCGTGTCAATATATGCACAAGACCGCTTGAGTTACCACTTCTAGTTTGCCGTGAGCATGGACATCAAAGGTAAGCAGCCCTTATGTCTCTGAGCAACCACTTTACTGTACACTCAGCGATACGTCTTCGAACCATAAACGTATTTTTCCCAGTTTTTTTCTGAATCTTTCTATCATTTTCAGAATTTATTGAAAGCCTTTGACTAAGCCTTGAGGGAAAGGATTGTGCATTAGCGTGGGATGTGTGTGATACGTTCATGTGTTATAATTTTCCCAGTCTCTTCTGATCAAGGTGGCAAGCAGCTTTCAGGCTATATGCAACTACGCCAGAAACCCAAAACTTCCAATATTTGCAAGAGCCTTCGTATTGGCTGTGACTGCGAGCTAGCGCGATTGCTTAGTTCATTACCAAGATCTCTTGACTTGTATTGGCGATTCTCGTCCCAGAAGTAAACCTGCACTTTCCAACGTTGAGCACCATTCACACAAAAGTTCTAACTTCGATAAAAATGCAAGAATTCCAGAGCCTTTGGCGGACTAGAACCCAGAGCTACCTCACCGCCCCTTCTCAACCACCTTTGCAAGTTAACATATGTGTATATACTGTTATCCACCACCTCCCAGCTATCTAGCATCATACTCAAGGCCGTCGCTTTCATCATATTCTTCAAAAATCTACCATGAGGCGTATGCTGGGCTGCTGGTGCTGTAGCCAACATAATGAATAGAAAAATACCTGGAATTTGCTTCCATCGTGATAATTTGACTTGCCACATAATGGCCCAAAGTTGGTTAAGATCTGTGAGTGAACAGGCTTTCGACAGAGGAATGCGAGAGACGATTGCTTTACAGTAAATTAATGCTGCGATACGACAGGATTTATAGATGAAGTCTTGGATGAGGAGAGGGTTTTGCAATCCATCTGGCATGTCGGAGATTCTCTGCTGAATCCAAGTCGAGGTTGAAGCGATTTTAGCTATCTCTAACTCTGAAACATCGCCGTCTAGCTGATGCACAATTGCCTTAATTAGAAATCGCATGTCATCAAGAATGATTGCTGTTTCTTTGCTAACTTCCAGCTGGGATGCGATTTTAACGAAGCTTGATGTTGCGGTAACGAACGGAATGCTGAGGTGGACTGGATATTCGGACGGCTCTTTAGCTAAGTGCTCAAACCATGGCTCCCAATCGTATGTGACACATAGGCAGAAATCAGTACTTGGAGAAATTAGTACTGGAATGATATGGAGTGATTGTAACATACGTCAAGATCATTTCTCGTAAACAGTGACCTGGTCCCAGCTTGTCCAGACCTCCCTTCAATTTTATTATTTGAACTAACCCTTTCATATGCTGTTCGACGACCTCATGATTGTTCCAATACCATTCCGTAATCATAATATTGACCACTGCACCAATGACCTCGTTGGAAGTTGCCAGTTTTGGATCACTGAGCATTTCATTCAGAAGGTGAAGTGATTTGGTCTTGTATCCTAGAGCAAGCGCTGCCGTTTCAGGAGACGATCTCTGGGCTTCTGCTTGGTAGCATGCCGAACTGAAGATTCCAAGGTAGGCCAGTAATGGACTTTTCATTGCCCAGGGAATCCAAACGTCATTGTAATGATTCGGCCCTGGCTTTCCGTCAATCGAAAATACGTATTTGGTTATGATGTTAATGACTAGACTGGTTAGTGTTATTTGTAAGAAGCTTCCGCGGCAGTCTTACAAGCATGGAGCAATCCTGCATTCTGAGTTGTCGGCGTGATGCCAAGAAAGTGTAGTGGATCTACGGAGGAGATGGCCATGTCATGCGGGGATAAACTGCTTTTTCTGCGTCTTGATTTTTGCAGCTGCCATCGGCTTTCATTCTCATTGCAGCCATCTTCCCAAGAAATTTTGGCACTTGAATTGGAGATGGCGGTATCTTGGTCAACTTGATGGTCGGAAATTGTATCGCACTGCAATTGAGAGACCATAGAGCTTAGCATTTGCTGATAGCCCTCTGCAGTATCGAACTGGTGTAACGTAGCGATCGAGATCGTTGCGCCCTTCGTCTCTGTAACTTCCTCGACTCCCACAGACTCCAGAGCAGGCATTCTCGCAATAAAAGCTGCAATTGCAGTGGTAGATGGGTGTTCTGGCTTATCGGTCGGCATTCTGTGCTGCCTCAGTTTCAAATCATCTCTAATTGAGGGTAGAATGCTTACCTCACGTTTCGATAAATGCATTCTGGCGGCGGATACCTCCTGGCGCAATGTCTACATGGCTGTTTTTGGTCACACTGAAAGCGTTAGAATCAATTTCGCTTCCTCAGAAGTCATTCTCCATCCATTATATAAAATGAAAGAAGGATAACATACCTTCTGCTTCCTCTTATGGCATTCGGTACAGCTCGTACTCAATTTCAGCCTTCCCTCCGAGAACTTGCTTCCGCGATGTTTCTGGGGACTTTGCTGCATAATTTTGGACATACTGAGTCCGTTACTGTCTCGCCAGAGTCTCCTCCATTCTTTTTGAGTCTTTTCAAATCCCAGGCAGTAGAATACGGAAGCCAGTGAGGCTATGTTGACTTGATGCTGCAAGCCATCGGAATTAACTCGCTTAGCAACCTAGCTGCGTGATAGGACCCGTGCCGAGCTCAGCCACCGCCATGAGAATACAACCCTGCGACCTCTACGGAAAGCCGATAGGCCTACTAGTCTCAACGCACTCTGTGATTCCAACTTTCAGTTTGCGGTTTCCGGTTTGCGACTTTTACTACGCCGTACCCCACTAAAATCTCGCCCCACCCCGCTGATACGCTAAGCCCACGGGCTCTAAGCTTTGAATTTCTAGCGCCCTGCCCCTAGAATATAGGGAGTTAAGCGCTATAATTATAGGGCTTCCCCCCTCCCTTCCCCTCTCCTCTCTCCCCTTCCTCCTTTCCTCCTTTCCTCCTCTCCTTCTTTATCTCTTATATATACCTTTATTTTTTAATAATAAGAATTATAAAAATTATTTCTTAATCTTAATAGAACTTTAATTCATAAAGTTCTATTTACTTATATAGGGAAAGGGAGCAAAGGAGGAGAGCGAGGAGAAAGGTAGGCGCGAAGGCTCGTCGAGGGTAGGAGGGGTTTTAGGGGGGGGCGGGGGAGGGGCGGCGTAGTTCGCGAAAGGGATCTTAATTCTTAATTCTCAAATTTTCTCTCTCGAATTGAGCGCACGGGCCAATTTTGGGCGATTTTGGTGGGGTGCGGTGTAGCAAAGTCGCAAACCGCAAACCGCAAACTAAAAGTTGGAACTGCAAAGTGTGTTGAGACTAGTGAACCTATCGGCTTTCCGTAGACGCCACAATGTGGCTGTGAAAGAGGCTCGGTGCATAACCTCGAACAAATTTCTCGCTCGCCCTCTCTCTTTAACTCTTCACGGACGATATCCTACATCCAGCTGCACTGCTACCAGGCATCATTCTTATATCGTTATTGTTTCTTAAGCTGTCTTACACTACAATCTCACGGATTCACTATCAAAGAAGGCCACGCATTGAGTGCTCAGCCTTGCGGCTTTGTTCGCCACCATGAGTTTTGGATACTCGGTCGGCGACCCTATCTTGCTCATTCAACTCGCGCGGAAGACGGCCGATGAGGCCCAGAGCGCCTGTGGACAACATGACGAGCTGACCAGGGAGGTCACGGCTTTTTACACAGTACTCAACCTGCTTGAAACCCAGTATGCAGATCCCGGTAGCGCATTTAACACAGCGGACGAGAATAGAAAGCAGGAATTGATAGAGCTTATGAACGGGTCAAAAAAGATTTTAGATGTCCTCCACTCAGTTTTGGCCAGATATAATACTTTGTCAGAGGGCAAGGGCAAATCAAAAAAATTGTGGTCGAAGGTCAGATTCGGAAACGGAGAGATGCACGACATGGCGGACATCAGATTAAAACTCTCTACATATACATCTGCGATCTTAATGTCCTTGAATCTCATTTCCTTGGACTCGCAAGGACGTATTGAGAGCTACTTGAATTCACATGAGGCTGAGCTAGAAAACCTGCGGAAGTCCATAAACTGGATCACAGCCGGCATGAGGGTACAAGAATCAGACGGTAGCGTGTTAACTACATACGACGAGGATGATAAGCAGATGTGGAAGGACTTCAGACGCGGACTCATTGGTCAAGGGTGGTCGGAATCGGCATTGAAACAACACAAAGAAGTAATTTTGGAGTACGTTAAGGAACTTGGGCAGAGAGGAGTACTCGATGAACTCGATGAGAGACAAGACGATGCTCAGGAAAAGCCGGATTTGGGTGAGACCAATCATGATGGAAAGGCCTTGGAACGTGCAATCTCGGAGGATCGTCCATCTTCCTATGAAAACGAGACAGTTTGGGTCGGAGAAGACAGCCAAAAAACGACTCTTGCCGAGGACCGTTTAGTGCTCAGAGAACGAATTTTCGAGCGAGATGCGGAGATCGATCCGAGTAATTACAAGAAGCGGAGCACGGTTGGTGAAGAGAGCCCAGAAGTCTTCTTCATGGACATGGAAGCATCAAGA
Organism: Stipitochalara longipes BDJ; assembly: GCA_009732865.1. NCBI lineage: Eukaryota > Fungi > Ascomycota > Leotiomycetes > Helotiales > Hamatocanthoscyphaceae > Stipitochalara > Stipitochalara longipes. The sequence continues at coordinate 121,553 of ML769349.1, read as the reverse complement.
TCGCCGCATCCATCTCCACCTTCCGCTCCCACGCAGACTCTTTCAGATAAAGCAATACTTACAAGAAAAGATGACAAGCTCAACCAAAGTATACAGGAAAGATATGATCAGAAAGTGGAGCAATACCTTGCTACGTACGATGATTCTGACCTAGAATCTATAGCCTCATATGCTCCTTCGATACTATCTGAAGACTCATCGACGTCTTCTTTTTCATCAGACCCTTCTCGTGCCTCAGCAGGCAAGATACCCTCTGCTATCTTAGAGGGTGTGGAGCACATTCTCGCGGAGCCATTCTTGAGTAATACCACTTTTGGTCCAGCCTATGTTGTGGCGATTGAGAATATCGGGGTGGCTAGGTTCAGTCGAAATCTCACTCGCCTCCTCGATCGATATTCATCAGATCTGAGGAAAGAAGCTCAAGGCTGGCTTGAGATCAATACTGCCCGTGTGGTAAGATCAGTTCAAATTATGCTTTTCTTAATATATAAATAACATTGAATTTAGCTGAGAACTCGAGTTCCACGGATCGTTTCTATCATTGCAGATGCCTCTTCTGGAATGATGTTAGCAAATCGCACAGACAAGGATACTACGGCACTACGCATAGAAATTCTCCTTCGGCAGCAAAGGCTACGAGGATTGATATCTGCAATCGCAGATGTTGTAGATGGAAATGTAAATGGTGAAGAAGAGATAGAAGCCCCGGACGAAGACGTTATGCCTAGGTTGAAGGAAGCAAAACACTTCATGGCTTCAAGTCAAGCGTTTCGGCGTTTCCAAGAGGATCTCCGAATGTTTGTTTTCCCAATAATGGGTCTGTACATCCGCACGATTATTCGCTCGAATTCCAGGTCGATACCGGACAGGGGACCGATTCACATTCGATGTCAAGCTCGATGGGAAATTCTCGACTTTTGTGAGAAGGAACTGCAAGGATATAGTGACCTTATGTCTCTACTCACGCTGACAGGGACTCCTACAAGTGCTCAAGCGGACTCCTGCGAAGACTACGTCAGAGAGACTTGGGGCCCTGCCGGGTTAGAGCTCTTAAATAGATTCATTTTGGGTTTGAAGACGAAGTCTTGTGGTAAGAAATGATATAAGTTTGTAAAAGCTTTGATGTGCTAATTATGACTTCCAGATGCTTTCTTAGCTGAGGGCAGATATGTGCATATTGATTTCCATCCAAAGAATCAAGAACACCCGGAGATGGCTAGCATCCATTTAACTGGCAATCTCGATCAGATTATTGAAATCTTGGAACAGCTTTCATGGTTCGCTGTTACTTTTAGAACCTCTTCTAAGGGACAATTAACCATGTCTCACGCGATTTTCCAGGAGAGACCTGGAAAACTAAAATTTGAAAAAGGAGAGCCCGAATTTGAGCTATCCTTGGTCACACCACGACATCATTCCATCAGCGTAAATCCAAACGACAATCTCGAGCAAAGTAATTGCTGGCTCCCGTTGTTTTCATCCGGCATTCTCGCCCAGGGATTCCCAATACGACAACGTCCTGAGGCTGCCCTTGGGCTTGACCTCGCATTCCCAGTTCTTGCACAACTCGCAAGGCTCGACGGACCCATGAGCTACGCAGAAGGGATTGTCTTTTCGGGAAAATTGTCAATTATCTTTCCAACCAGACTTTTAGACGCTGGCACACGGGGTGTCCAATGGCATTTTGTTGGAGTTGATGATCCTGCCTCTATAGTTGATATCCTGGAAGAAAGTGAATGGTTTCAAAGTCGAGACTTTGAACAATTGATCACTTCGAGGGCATTTCTTGGCTACTGTAGATATTCTCAAGTGCTTGCTGGGACGAAAGAATCTCTCGAAAGAAGCCAAATTGGCGAGTCCTGCATCCAACGCTCAATATCGAGGTTGGAAATTCGTCCCGAAGCTAACATTAGTACCACACTCACGGCAAATGGTGTTTGGGCCGCAACCTTGAAGACTAAGGTAGTACTTTCGAAAGGTCTTCGAGCACAAATTGGGGATGATGAGATCGATTTCAGAGACCGAGTTCATCGAACAGTTAAATCTCCTGTTCTGGTATTCGATACTGCAACGCAATCGGCTTGGCTTATTCCTGAGGTCAGTCTGATCTTGCATATGGTCCACGAATACCTTAAGCAAGATTGGGTACAAACACCTCGTGGACCGGAGGTGACCCTACCATATGCTCAGATGTCTCCTGATGGTGGGAGGGCTGCATTTAATGCCATCGTAGAGCATGGTCACCAGGAGCTGTGGGAGCGACAAGAAGACGGGCAAGCTAAACGATTTATGGATGTTGTTAATGATTACCTCAAAATTTTCGACATCATTCGGAAGGAGATAAATATGAAAAAGGCGGCTGCTAGAAGGACCCTTCGCCATCCGCGTTTATTAGGATGGGACTTTATGGACATTTTGTCAAAAGAACATCTTTTCTTCGAGAGAGAACTACCAGAAGATATGGGGCCTAGGATGGCATGGTGGGAGCTGGCAATCAACACTGATACTCTCGTTATATTCGGGAGTAACTTTGGACAGCTAATTAGGCCACATCCAGAACAAACTCCAGTCTGTAAAGCCTGGAATCCTATACCGGAGAACTTTAACTTGCTCATAGCAAGTGCGCGATGTATCATGTATCTTGCCATGAAATGCAACGCAAGAGACAGTTCGTGCCGAAAAGTAGCAGACGGTTTGGAATGGCATACACCAAAAGGTTCATATTTATACGGACATCCTTGCGTTAAAGCTGGTTGCGAAACATGCATGTTCATACAAGAGTTGCGAGCTCCTCAGAAGAAGCCTTGGCAGAGACATGAAAAGAATCTCGCCGGTGGGGAATCGATTGAACCTGACGGCGCCCTTATCTTTGGCAGTGTTGATCATTATCACAAGCTTTTGAAGCGTCGCCGTCAGACTCTGGTTAACAGAACGATGCCCCCTTCTCCTGCTGGACCTAGTAACACCCCTTTCGGCGCAAACACTCAATCATCACCAGTGGCCTCAAACATACCGGTGAGTGGGGCCGCCACCATTCGCGCCTTTTCGATTTCCAACCTTGGCGCACAACAACCTCGAGCCAACAGCGCAAGCACCGAAATAGCATTTCAAAATTCTCCGCTATCCTCTTCCTTAGGCAAAAGCACTGTGAATCAACCAGCTCTACACCTCAGAGATGAACAAAGTAGGCCTTCAGATCAGATTCAAGCGGCGTAACACCGTTGCTGAAATAAGTTTACCGAGCCTTTCTAGTACCCAGTCAACTAGAAGAAATTTATGAGGAGCTTAAAAAGCAGAGAACGTCTTAGATGAACATTAACCTGACTTATTTTCTATTATGAGCACCTTCACGCCGAACCAGCTTAAAGACTAGCTACTTACCATCGCCTTCATAGATCAATACACGCCTAAATTATTTTCTATTTACACATCACGTGAAGAACAATCTATTAGTGGTCTAATCGCAGTATATCACCCTATAGATTATACATCTGTACTTTCGTCAATTATTTCCACATTCTACTTGGAAATAAACTTGACTTGTGTTCACCTCAAGCAGGACGAAGGCTCTTGTTGCAACCATGCTCCTGCACTTTATCAGTCATGTGAATCCGTTTCAACAGGTGGCTGCTGAACTGGTTCGACATAACCATACTATATTATGGCTAGCTAGGGAGGACTTCTATGAGAAAGCTAAGATTACTAGCGCGACCTTTGTAAGTGCGACTTTCTCAGTAACCTGATAACTTAACATCCTTAGGTTGCTCAATAATAGATCCTTTTTTTCACTTAAATACCGATAATTCCAGACCCGGGACGTTAGGGTTAACAGCTGCTATTTCAGCCCTTCTTCGCTTCTTCATAGACCGTATCACCGGATAAGTAGCAGATTACTAGTCGATTCTCGTTAACTTTATAGCTAATATACTTCTCATTAATCTCTACTACTTTAAAGCCACGACGCTTTAGGATCTCGATAGCCTTATCTAAGTAATACGTAGTATAAATCTACTTATTATACTCGACCTAGAGTACTATTTTTAAAGATTAGGAATACTACCGCTAAAAACGGTTATTAAATAAAGGCTCAAGTAAATATTTTCCCTAAAGGTTATAACTCTTTTAAATAATAAGTAATCTCAAACGATATTTCTTCAATAAGATTATTATCACAGCTAAAACAGGACTATGATCCTTGGCGCACTTGGTTGATTTTCAGGTGTATTGAAAGACCCTTTAAGAAGGAAGATTCTATCGAGTGAGGTAGAAAAGGCAGCGTAAGCAGTAACTTATTAGAATAAGAAATAAATAGAAAAGTTTCATTGTAACATAGACTCATTTTAGCAAGGCTCTCCATCAAAGACTTTGGCTTCGAAATTATAATTTCAAAGTCAATAAACCCTCTTGACCCTCCCACTCCCGTAGCTCGATAACTGAAAACACAGCCTATTAACGCCCAGCATCTGATATCCGTTCCGGCGGCCTCTGGGAAAAGCCAATGTCAATCCAGGGGCCAATAATACACTTCAGAGAGGCTTTATAGGTAACAATCTTTCTCTTTCTGGTGACGAATGAGATTCTTTTGCAGCGTGAACAATCTTTTACAGTTGCTGCAAGCGAAGCTTGGATCACTCCTGGCTTCATGGTTAGACTTGATATGCGCTTGGAGCTCCCGCTCTTCTGCAGTTCCTTTCCAAGCACATTCATCTGGGGAGTATGGGCATTGCTTCGGTTTTGTATGTGTCTTCCAGTGCTTTCTAGAATCTTGTTAGCATCAGGGCCGTAGATAAATATGAGTAAATGGAACAAACCTCGATTTGGCTGCAGTTTCGTGGGACTTGCCGCAGCCATCCCAAGAGCAATAGATGTTCTTGTCTATCACCGGAGTTCTGCTGCTGTATGTTTGAATTGGAGTATTCGAAGCAGTATAATGATTGGAAGAGTATTGAGTGGTTGCATTCTGGTAGACAGGAAATGATGTATCGATGTGTGTTCCACCACTATATTCATCAAGACCGCTGTGGAGATCTTGAGGCTGACTGAACGGTGACGAGAAGCCAGGCAGCAAAGCAAGAGACTCGCTTTGCTGCATTTCATGTAGAAACTAATGATCTAGATGATGGCTTCTTGGGTAGTTCACAGGTGATGGGAAATTTGAAATGGATGTTGTGCTTGGGTTGACATTGTTGAGGGTTGGTTGCGCATAATTTGTTTGGGGAAGCTGAGCGCCAACTTCGCTATGGGGGGATGATAGAGTATGCCAGGATGACCATAGATGGTCACTAACAATACCCCCAGGGGCTGTAGATATGCTTTGAGAATAAGGAGCTAGACTTGCGTCAGCCCATGGCCTGCTATGACTAGACAGTCAGTTACTCAGCAAATGCTTAACCTGGGATGGCAAATTGTAAAGGGGGCATACTAGTCTCGTCTGCCCAGTCCCCTACATTCATGGCCATTGTCCCATCGACTGCATATCCAACAGGCATATTCTCTTGGTACTCATCCAGTCCCACGTTTCCTGTTGTGCCTTGTTAGCCACTTATTACCAGAAGAGTGGATATGAGCTTTCTAGGCTACTCCTTGCCACAGAGAGCCAATATAATTCAATATGGATTCTACAGTATATATGTGACAGTCTCTGTATGATTCTTACCGGCTGAGTACTCCATAGCAGTTGATTGATCCATTATCCCGATAGCCTGTGAAAAGGGTGGCTTGAAGGCAAATAAATTTCAGAAAGGCGAACGTTTAGATGTGCGCTGAGCAATGGCAACAGAGTTGGGACCGTTCTGTTCTATCCTCCAGATCCCCAGGGGATTTTAATATCTAAGCTTGGGAGCCTCGTAGGCTTGAGTGCAAGGAATTGGGCCTGACAAAAGCGGCAGAAACATGATCGACTTGCGCATACTTCTGTCATCCGTTAGCTGATGCGTTGGACATATCAAATCATTCTGCTGCCACTCAAATGTTTCTAGGTTGCCCAGCTGTCATCAAAATGAAGTAATCTATTGTCTGCCTTGCCGATTCACACGCTAATGCCTGCATGAGCCCTACCACTAAGATGCAATGCAATGCGCTAAGCCTCGCTATTTTCTACGATCTACGATGTGGTTCCGTCGGCTTGTTTCGGGCCACATTCACCGAGAAATCCAACATTCTGTGTCGTCCTATCGCCACGAAGCAAAGTAGCCTCGTCAGCACTACGGGCCGCATGTGGCCTCTCCAACTTAGTAAATAGGGCGTATTTTGGACTGTGACTGTGCGAGCCTTCCCTCAAATCCTCTATGCAGGAGGCCTCCTGTTTTCTGTATGCACGAGGCTTCAAAACTTTGTACATGCATAAAGCATCAGGCTTTCTATATGCCGGAGGCCGTTGAATTGGTAAGTATGAGGCCCACCGCCCATGCAAAAGCTTCTCTGGGCAGCCAATCGTGCCAAATCAGTCTACAACTCGGTGTATCTGTCATCAGCCAAAGGAGGCAGAATTGCGTAGAATTGGTCAAATGTTTTCCAGGCTCGCTGTACAAGTTTCGAGAGGACCAGGTATTGTTGGAGCGGGGAAGATAACTGGAAAGAGAGTTAGTCGGTCAATCAGAATACCTGCTGTAGTCGGTCAAACAGAGGACTTCTTGGCCTCCTCTTATTATTTTTTTAGCATATAAAGGCTATCAACGATTTTCAGAAACATAGTAGAGTACGGAAACGTTCAAGGAAACAGTCCGTCTACATATCGCTCCACCCTACATAATTATCTTTCATCTCCGCTTCTACGGCCGATAGTTCATTCCCTCACCTCTTAACTATCCTACTCGGCTCTCAGTCGCTGTGCTACATCGCAATGTCTCAAATAATGGAGCCGGAAAGTAAGTACCTACATTTGTCCTCAATTTACCATATTGGTCACCTTTTCCACAAATATTACAACAAGCTGACAGTAGCCAGACGAGACAACTGAAACTCTCTTTGCGGAGCGCGTCGTTGTCTCGCCAAAGTCGATTCGTCGTTTTTACGAGATTGTTGTTCTTTTAAAAGCATTGAATGATGGCTACCAAAGCACTGCCAGAGGGAAGAGCAACGACATGCCCCATGGAACAGGAGAAGATTCTGATGAACTCTTGTTCCATAATTTTGTTTCTAGGCTGGGCCAAATCTGTGATTCGCGCCCACGCGGGTCTACTGTCACAGCATTTGTTGTTCTACAGCACCCAGACAAGGTGGAATACGTCTTTGGGTCAAATAGAAGGACACACGTGGAGCTGGAGACCACCCGAGGCTACATCAGCGCTATTCTGACTAGCCTTAGAGAGTCTTTAGAATGTGAAGACGATAACCAACGTGTGGAGTATCTGAGCAAGCTTCTCCGAGATGTTCTGATCTTCAACCGCGAACGGATCCGATCTTACTTGAATAGTTTGACTGAAGCTTTAGAGGCCTGCATTGCGAATTGCGAGACTGGGAATTCGTTGAATGGTGAGTTCGAAACTTGCCCCTTATTTAATACCCTTTTTTTAACGTCAACTCGTTTTAAGTTGCATCTCAACAGAAAATCCTTGTTCAAATTCTGGAATTGGTTCGGTATGCCAACCAGAGTAACGACGATGACGAATGTAAGTTTCACCAACACTCCCAATTCACGATCACAGTTACCAAGACTAACATAATATGAAATGACTCAGCATTAAACTATACCGAAGAGCTAATTGACGCTTTACAAAGTCTGCAGAAGCCGGTCACAGCGCTGTTCCTTCGAAAAAGAGCAAGCGACGATAAAGGTGGGAATACAGGACCCTGGCGAGATCTTCAACACAGCTCTTCCAGACTCTTGGCCTATAGGCGTGCCGTTGAGGTGCTCTGGGAAGCCAGCTCTATGTGGCCAAGTCTCTTCGATAACTTCGAAATTACATGTATTTCATCGAGCGATAGAGCACTCAATCCGCTCGATGCAAGCCCACAAACGGCATCAGAGATTCTCACCCGCATGATACCCAAGTCGGCCGAAACAAAGGGCAAATATCTTGAACTGGCTAAAACTATGCAGCAAAACTTCGATCTAGACGAGGTGATTCAAGAAATGTGGACCAGGAATTCCTTCCGCCCCATTGTCCATGCTGAGATCCTTGTCCACAGTTGGCTCGAGAAGACTGGTGGAACGAAGCCTAAGCGGTTCTTCCAAAACTGGCGATACATTGGCTGCAGCAAACCTGTCTGCAAGTTGTGTCACTCTTACTTCTCCGCTCACCCCAGCGGTATCCAGACTCGGGGTACACATGGCAACTTGTACCTCAACTGGAGGCTACCTGATCATGCCGATGTTTACGGCTTACGCACGAAAGAGGAGGCCCTCTTAAAACGTCATGAGATCTTGCAAAGTATCATGGGCCACCTTCGACAATGTGTTCAAAGAGCCCTCAGCGAAAAGGTTACCGACTCCAGGCCTTGTGACTCCAATACGATATCTACCTTTGCACGCAACCACGGTAATTTTGGCATGGGAGCACGTTTGAACAGTCTAAAACTGGCCCAGTCACAACCTTGGACATTCAATGAGGACTGGGAGACAATGGATGGCGAGAGTGAAACCGATGATGGGGTTAGGAGACCGCCAGAGTCCGAGGCATCGAGCGAAGCGAATTGAATTGAATGGAGTGAAAACTGGGCACAGAGGTCATTGAAGCTCAACATTCCGTCGCGATTGCTCTTATTCCGCTATTCCTTTCTCTATCTTTTCTCCTGTCCATTCTGAGAGGACGCCCGCTTCGTACCTGTTTGTTTAAGCTTGTAATTCTGTTTAAATGCTTGTCTTTAGCTTGTTAAGGAGGATTTCGAATATTCTCTGATTAACCTCCGGTCGTGGAACAATAATAATATCCCGTTACTTGCTTGCTAAGTATTTCACTAAGAATTTCGCTTTCTTTCATTCAAGGATTGGACCCTTGTTTTCTGAGAGGTTTTGTTTTGTGCTTAGTACATCTTATTTCTATATCCAATATTCGGTGTACGAAAAACCAAAGTCCAAGAGTCTCCTCCAGAGCTACCTTAGTTAGTCTAAAAGGAGAGCCCCTTCAAATCGAAGACCTCACAAAGCTCACTTCCGGGTAAGCCTCGCTCGGACCGCTCAGCAATGATTGATTTTTGCCTTTTAAGACCATATCGAAGAAAGCTGAGGTGTATTTGGTCAGAATATTCGTGAATCTTGTGGCGTTGTTCGTGCTGAGCCCAGCAATATCCACCACCATGGCAAGTTCGGTAAGCGTCCCTTGGGTACTATTCTCGACCCTGAGCTCCTTCTGCCAATCCCCCGGGTCTAGCTTGTTTGTGGTATTCCACCATTCATCCCACTCCGTGACGTTAGGGGGTCCAGAAGCCGGCTCCCATAGTAGAAATGACTTCTCTCCTGGGCCCAGTCCATCTGTAAGCACAGGACCGTAAATCCTACCATCGAGATTTACCCCTCCAGCAATACGGCCGGGATGTCCGTTTAGAGAGTCATTGAGCATTGCCTGCGCAGCTACAGCCTCATGCGCGATCATGCCGAATTTCGAGTGGTATTTTCTGCTTGCGCCGCATGTGCCTTTGCTGTATGAATCAAGGACAAAGAGCACGTCTTGCGTTTCGACCTGGAGAACGAACACTCTCTGTGGTATAGTCCCAGTAGTGATGGGGAAGCCGGTCACGATTTCTCCGTCTGGAAATTCGACGAGAAGTGCGTCGCCTGGGTGGTCTACGAGGATGACTTCGTACCCATAGCTTGCGATGTACTGTGCCGTTATAGAAAACTGGAGTCGGGATTCTCCAAATCCAGGGGACACGATGAGAATTGGTAGTTCAGACTTGCGAGGAGAGATGGTGTCGCAGCAAATGCCACGTAGCTGGGCCCGTGCAAAGATTGGTTCTCCTGGACTTAAAGATTCGTCGTAAGACGCAGCTATAGCCGGTGGCATATATTGCGCATTGCATGACTTGGAACACTCCGATTTGAGTACTGGTGTGAAGACGCTGGTCAACACTCGACGATATTTCTCACTACTATTGTAGGGGTCCGGTCGAGATTTGTCAACCATCACCTGAATCCTGAGTCTCGTCACGTAAGGTCCAGGGGGCGCGGGAAGTAAAATAGGGCTGAGAGTGGTGTTTGCAAGGGTGGTATTCTGAGAGGCGACCTTGGTCACAAGAAAGAGAAAGAGACTGGAGAATGTGCAGATCCGAGAATCGAGGAGGACCATGGCGTCATAAGAACTGTGTGCGGCTCGATCATTCGACCTCGAAAAGTAAATGAAGACTGAGAATAGAGCCCGTACTCTGTTTTAGCCTGCGAATCGAGACCTTGCAGTTGACACGCCTAAAAAGAGCTCGATGAGCGCGTGTTAAGGCTTTCAATAAATACATGCTGCTCGGCTGCGAGTACGGTGTTGAGCGCTCTGTCCATTACCACCCACGTGTTACCAACTTGAGAGATCGAGTGGACGAGGTGAGCTGTGCATCTACGCTACTTGGTGCTACCAATTAACCTGAGTCCGTGGTCTCGGTGCAGCCCGCCTTGTCGGAAGCGGGGTAGCAAGCCCGTATGACAAGGCGGGGAGGTGGGGACACGTGGGGGTACTCTGGGTCAAGCCCACACATAAAGCTTGTACTGTAATTACGAATACATCAAACAACACTCGCAAACCTTCTTTCTGCCCTTCGTTCTGTGACTCCGGGAACAATAAAAATTTAAAATTTAAATGTGATCAGAAATGATTAGAAGCCTCCAAATGGCTATTCAAAGACCTATGAAGCAAGGTCAACTGGAGCAGTTATAGTAATAGAAGGGATAAATTTTGACTCTATGGGTACTTGCGTAGCTTTTCGAAGGGGCTGACATCCTTTTCTCTAGTCGTCAGTTTCAAAAGAAGGCAATGTTGTAAACATATTACGATGATGCTAGATTAGCGGGGGCGGTGACTTGCTGTTTGCGCTCCGTAGGTATGAGGCAGTTCTTCTATTTCGATCGATACTAAACGGAATACCGTAGAACTTTGAGGTGCGGACCTCTGGTTTCTAAAGGATTTCGTTTTGCAAGTCGAATTTTTTCGTTACTTTTGAATACGTGTTCAGTTCGCCTTGCATATTCGTTGTCTCGGCCTCACCCTGATTAGAGCTTGAATTTTAAATAAAGCTATTCCTAACTGTCTCTATCCTACTAATAAATCTTCACCCTTTTGACTACTTGATTGCGACGTACAGTCTTCAAGCTTGACACATCAGTCTGTGTATGTGTGTATCGGAAAGGGAGAGCGAGTATGAAAGTGAAATATATGGACCAATGCTTGGTCCACGGACCTCGGAGTCCCGGGGGTAGTCAGGGGTATTATGTCGCTGCCTGCGGCTGCAAATTCCGACCCTCATCCCACCATCCAATTCCTTCTCACTTATCTCAAAATTACCCACTTGGGCTAGCCCAATATCATATGCTCCAACATGGCAGAAGATAAGGCTACCCCCGGCAAGAAAACACAAAACTGCATGGTACTTGCGCGTCGGTTTCGTCACTCATTTTAGGATCGAAAATGTTAAAATCAACCTCGATCTCGATCTCACCCCATCTTTCTTGGCGTGTTTTCTCAATGCGACCTCTCTGGGCGCCGTATTTTCTATTTCATTTGTTCACGCGATGGTGATTTCCACCGAGCCAAACCATCAAGATGGCCAAACATCCGAATCATCGCCTCTGTTGGCAGGTACCAGCTCACCACCCCATCACCCCACAAGCGCAACTCCTTCTCTCACTCCCAAGAGCCATCCAAAACTCTTCATGGTAGCGACGATCTGCATCGCCCTCGCCTTCTTCATCGAGATAGGTGATTACATGCTTCGAGCGCCATTGATGCGCATTTTTGAAGGAATAATCTGTCGCTCTTACTATGAGTCCATCACGCCAAGTGGAAAAGAGCTCTCGATACCGATTCCCGAAGAGAAATGCAAGATCCCTTTTGTACAGAGCGAACTAGCGATGCTAAAAGGCTGGGAAATGACCTTCTCTTGCATCCCTGGAATTCTGGCCGCGGTGCCTTTCGGTATGGTCGCCGATAGGTACGGTCGGAAACTGGTGCTTCTACTCGCGCTGCTGGGTGTTATATTGTGCTTACTCTGGACTATGGTTGTTAGTAAGTTTAATAAGAATTCCAGTAGCGCTTTATGAAAAGGTGTGGCTCTGATAAGTAGGGGTAGTTTATTATGAAGAGATTTTAGATTTAAGGTGGTATTGGGCTGGGAATGCTTTCCTCTTTATTGGGGGAGGTAGTTCTGTGGTTACGGCCATGATTTTTGCTATCTTGTCAGATGTGGCTTCGGAGGAGCAGAGGTAAGATACATCGAACCCTCCATATTGACATTATCTCTGCCGTGAATCAAGATTGATGTGACGTTGGCAGAGCAGCGATATTCTTCCGCTTTGGAGCAGCGGCTCTCATCTCAACAGTGGTCGGCATACCATTTTCTTGGTACCTGATGAAGAAGAACTTGTGGGTGACGATGTGGATCAGCATTGGGTTTGTGGTCTTTGGTGCCAGTCTGGCCCTGTTCCTGCCAGAGACTTTAGAGCGGGCAAAAGTCGCGGACTTCGCTCCCGAAATCATCTCTGAGGAAGAGACGGAGCAGGCAGAAGAGCGACCCACTTCTTCGCACCAGAAATCTCTGAAAAGGAAGCTAGCAAAGCTGTTTGACAGAGTCCAAGGGTCGCATTTCATTTTCGAATCACCGATGCTATTTGGATTATCTATCGTGTTCCTCCTTCAACGTCTCTCTGGTAATATTCTGAATCTCATGGTTCAACTTGCTTCTGAACGATTTCACTGGGGCTTAGGAGATGTGAGTTTCAAGAGACCGAAACTTTTCTTCTATGGGGAGACCTAGCTGACTAACTGTGAACAGGCAAGCTTCATCATCCCCATCTACTCTATCGCCGTCTTCCTCGTCCTCATCATCGCTCTACCTAGCGTATACCATGTTCTCTCAACACGTTTCCGCATGTCATCTATGAGAAAAGATCTCATAGTTGCGCGAGGAAGTCAGCTGACCTTCATTCTCGGTTCCTTGGGGATAGCATTAGGCTTCGTCCCAGCTCTCTTCATCGCCGGTAAACACCCTCCCTACTCCATTCTTTTCAAAGTTCTTTAAGGCTTACTGGCTGAATAGGCACTATTGTCTTCGCCTGTGGTGCCGGGTTCCCCGCCGCCGCTCGTTCTCTCATTACCTCTCTCGTGCATCCCGACGAAGTCAGTCGGCTGTACGCTTTCCTTGCTGTCATTGAAACTATCGGACAGTTGATATATGGACTATTGCTTTCGAAGGCGTTTGGATGGGGTTTGAACCTTGGCGGTTTATGGAGTGGCATGGCTTTCTTGGCTTGCGCGCTCTTATTTGCGGTTGTTGGGTCGCCGATTTGGCTTGTTCGGGAGCCGACGCCGGAGATGGATGTTCATAACTAAATTTTTTGAGGTGCGGGATAGGCTTCTTTTGAATTAGGAGATACATTAGAGAGAGGTTAGAATAGATCTCTTGGAGATTAGACGTTCGAGAGTAGGAGAACAACGAGTCATGATATACATGCATCAAGAGCACATAGCTGAAACAAGACATTATATTCAACCCTTGAATCCAAATAAAAGTCTTTAAGAGTGTGCATAGCCGAATGAATAGAACATAGGTGCCGTGGTCAGTGGCAGAAAATTTAACGGTTCATTGAGAGAAAGATATATATATATGATGTTCCAAGTGATTTATAAAATATACAGACAAGACCACTGCATCCACAGACCTGCCTCCCACATTTTCTCGCTCGTAGACTGAACACAAAGAGCTCAGGAGGCGACACGAAAGCCAAAATAAGAACCCGGCTTATTTTTACGATTGCTTAAAAGTATATCTACACTTTAGGAGCCTACATGACCCTACCTTGGAAGGATTACTATGAGGCAAAGGAGTGGGCGGGTGAGGCACGCGAACTCCAATACCGAGCCCGGTATAGCTCATTGGCATATGCAGCTTACTACCTACGAAGGTCGCGGTCAAATGTCTGGGTTATGCAGTGGATAGCCCTGTAAAGCTATGTAAAATAGCGCGTACTCGCTGAAGCGATAGCTTATTTACGAGGTATTTTAGCAAGTTTTATGCCGTAGCGTCGCCTACACCAAGGTACCGAAAACACCATAATTTCATAGGGCAGAAGCCTGTAATTATAGCAGCGCCCTCCAGTGGTCTTAGTGGTTGAATTACGGGGCGCTATAGCGGTTAGCCACTATATTATCCTTACTTCTGAACGTGGCGTCCGTACTAGCACATACACACAGCTCACCAGCATAGCTCACGAGCAGGAAAGCTTATGAGCCTGTAAGCTGTAAATTACTACACTCAATTACTAAGTGTCTCTACTCCCAGGAACAAAAAAATCAAGTGTAGGAATGCCCAGTTCCACATCTTGGCCTACTTGACAGTACAAAACTGATTTTGGGTGTGAGAAGGGCCCGATTACCTTGAGGGAAATGACGCAGACAAAACTCTAGACGCGCTGGTAAGCGTATCTTGAAGTGGAAGAGATCGACGTCTCTTGCGCCTTGGAAGGGATGACTTAGTAATCATGTAAGAAGGTTGGCCGAGTGTGCTTATTGCTCGCACGGAAGTTTCCCCAGGAAGACTACCTGAGTCGGCATATTCTGCCGAAGTAAACGATCACCTGGGTTATCTTCTGATCAATCAACAGTGTGGCATGGTGATGAGGCAGAATACTTCCGTTTTAGCTAATGTTGCTACCGCGAACGTTGGAATCGATTCCCTCATCAGTTAACGAAGAAGGCCTCCGTGTTCTGAATATGCTAGCGAATGCATGGACAGTATAAGCTGATTCTCGTCAGATAAGCCGACCCTCACCGGATTTGGTCAATACGAGTTCTTCTCTTTATAACATATAACGGTCGTAGGCTTCTCGCCTAATAGTCCGTTCAGCTGCGGCCGACTTCGGATGCTTACTGCCACCAGGACGCCATATAGCCTAGCAGCAGAGGCACTATAAAGACGAGGTAGACTCTCGATATCTCGAGTCTTTCACCAACTCATACCACCACTCATTCATCGAACTCGCGCCAACAGTCAAACATTAATTTCGGAAGACAAGGCATCAGACAACATGAAGATCGATAACCGCCTCATTTCCCTCCTTGGAATTACCTTCATGGTCATCCCCGCGGTCCAAGCGATGCCAGCGGAGCTTGATATAAGGATCGCACCGTTTTGCGTCAGGACTTGCAATATTGGCTTTGATTACTGCGCGCAATACATATCGGAATGCACTCCAACTTCCTGCAACACGGCTTGGGTAAACTGCAATATCCAGGCCAACGTTGCTGAATGCAACAACTGCAAGACTAACAGTCTATGCTTCTGTCAACAGAAGACCTCCTGCGAGTATGTTGACTAAAGCCCCTTTTCTTTTTTCTATAGATTGCTTGACTCAGATACTAATACCATTGCAATGTCATAGTGCTACAGGTATTTGTCCGTGACATCACAGTCAGATGTGATAATTAGAAAGAGCATTTCGCCATCTGCGTAGCTTCTTAGGGTGTATTCATTTTTGTACAGAGTGCTACTTATAGTTTTGAGGATGGATTATTAACCTTGGCTAGGTTTTGCCCAGGGTTGGGTTTGCCTTAAGGATTTCCCTAGTCTTCGTGCAAATGCAAAGGTTATTTGTCATAAAAACTACTACAGTGACTTCAAGATGCTTCCATTCGGGTCGCGATACCAGTACACTGGCTCTATTTTCAGACGAAGATAGCATTTTGACTTGTAGAGGCATAATAGTTGACCAAACCGATGGCTTGCACGATGAACACAGTACTGTTCATAATACGACCATGAGCTCTATTCAGTCTCAAAGGCTAGTGGTCACGGAGCAAGGCCATATCGGTTGGGTCCCTGACAATAATGTTAGTGATGCTGGAAATCGGGTGCAGAAAGGAGATCTTTCTGTATTGTATTTTTGTTGCAATACGCCGATCGTCATGCGTCCGCATAATTTCTGGCCCTAGGCGAGAGTTTCCTTCGAGGTATGATGAAATGAGAGGCTTTGCAAATGGTAGAAGATGAACAGCTATGTGTTAAAGATTTCAAATTTTCTAACTTTGGTTATGCTCAATCAACCAAGAACTAAATCGCACGCTTTATTTTTCCATCTCTTCTACGAGTGACCCTCAAGTCCTATTGTACACGTTGATTTAAAAGCGCGCTCGTAGCCTGCCCCAAGACTTGGGAAATGGGGTTGGTCGATCTCCCTTTCGCTAAAGCAATCAGGGGGGAAACTCGCTACATTCTCGCCTCTAACCAAGATTCAACAAGCGGGGCTTAGTCAGAGGCACGATCAAGTTTTTGAAAGACTTCCTGTCATAAACTTGTGCTTGTTGTCTTCTGTGATTTCCCCGCGAAAAGTTACACATCTTGGCAGGTTACAGTTGGTGTTTGATGTTCAGCCTTACTCTAGCGGCTCGAAGCGACGACGCCACAGGGGTAACAAAATCTGGGTTTTAATTGATCAGCAGCTGATAGTTCACATTGGTTGGCCACAAACACCCCTGAAACTGCGGCCAAAATGAGATCGAAGATCTGCTGGGGTTTGATACCAGTGGTTAATAAACAGCCTGAACCTAGTCCTTGCTACTGCTTACCTCCTCCGCAGGGGTGATGCTCCTACCACACTTAAGATAGCTTTTCCCAATTTCTACGGTGGGTGCTTTTCTACTTTTTCGTCTCTCTTTTTTGACTGCCAGAATCATGATGGGGTTTCATTCTTTTAGAGGGGTCCTGTTTTTGTTTACTCTGATCTCCAAAGTTGTGTTTGTCTCGTCGACTTGTTATAATCCCGATGGCACCGCAAAGACCAGTCCTGCATATCAGCCTTGTGTACAAACTGTGGGAACTTTCTCGCAATGTTGCGGTACAAATGTAAGAATGAAGCTTCGTTAAGTTCTGCGGCATCAGTTTCGGAATTTCTCTCTCGTCTCATGCTTTACGAACAAATCCTAGAACAACATAGACTCGAATTTTATCAGGGATATTGCTGACAACAAGCTTGCAGTGGACTGCCACCGATCCAAGAATTGAGGACGACCAATGCATGCCAAATGGACTGTGTCTGAACAATAATCCGTCTGATAATGAGCCACTCTACTGGCGCGGATCATGCACAGATCCAACCTGGAAAAGCCCGCTCTGTCTCTCGAATCTGTGTACCAACGCTTCGGTAAGTTCTTGAGCTTTCCTAGCATGCAAAAGCAGCACAGTGCTAACTCTTTTCCGTACAGAATGGTGGAAATGCATCTGACAATGTCCCGTTGATACAATGCAAAGATGGAAGCTGGTGTTGCGGCAGCACCAATGCTATATGCTGCAGTGAAGGGCTGGGTGTGAAGATTGACGCTATAATTGGGATTGCGAATCAATCGACTTCGACTTCAAGTTCTTCCATTGCAAGCTCGACCTCCACATCGAGTTCGAGTTCGACAGCGACGAACTTGGCTACTTCAGCGACCGCGAGTCCCCCTTCAACTCCCTCCGAATCCGCGGGAAACTCTCAATCAGGGATGAGCACAGGAGCAAAGGCTGGAATTGGAATTGGTGTAGCTTTGCTAGTTATTGGAGCTGTCGCGGGAATAACATGGTTCATGTTGCGGCGGAAGCGGAAGGAGGCCGTGGTTCGTGGGCCTGCAGATGGATCAAGTGGGAACTTCGTGTATGGGACACCTCAAGAGCTTCCTGAAAATGGGAAAAGCGCGTATGCAGAGATGGGATCGAAGCAACCAGAGGAATTTCAGTATGAGGTTGCGGGGTATGTGCCGGCCCCTATGCATGAGTTACCATCTGCGAGATTCAGTTAATAGATTTTTGATGCCTCGAAGGACAATGGTTCGTCTCATAGCACAAAGCGTATGATTTATTCAATGTGAAGTGCGGAACAAGGAGAGAAAGACGGATTTGAATTAGCATTCCGACGTGACTGGGGGTAGCTCACTAAAATTGGTGCTGACATTACTTCGCTCACCCCACATTCAAACCTTATCTCTACCTCCCTGCCTAACAAGCTCTTTTCCACGAGTCTCGCCCCTCGTTTCCATTGGATAGAAACTCTCTTCCGATATGGCGTCAATGCTTGATTCGTTCAAGGCTGGCAAGGTTCCGAAGCCAACAGATATCACCCGCAAAATCGAGGTGATTGGTGCCGGACTCGGCCGGACAGGAACCATGTCTTTCTCGGCCGCGTTGGAGAAGCTGCTGCATGGGCCAATCTACCATAGTGGGAATATGCTGATATCAGACGAAGAGTGTAAGACTATCTAGCTTGCAGAATGGTCGGACTAACTTCATCCAGCAACCGCGAAAACTTGGTCTCAAATCCTCGACCCAGATGCAGACCCAGAATTCGTGAACTATTCATTGAGAGCTCTACTTGCCGGTTATGTCTCAGTAACAGATACCTGGGGTGCGGCATTTACACCTGAATTGCTGGGGCTGTATCCTGACGCGGTTGTCATTTGTACGTTGAGAGAGCCGGAGGCGTGGTGGCGGAGCTGGATTGGGATTCCGATCAATGCAGTCTCGTCATGGCATTTAGAAGTTTTGAAGTTTTTCCTCTGGCCAGTGCCAGTATTGAGGTATAGTCCAGCAGCTCAAAAGAATGTTTGGAGACGGTGAGTGGAGATGCTTCTGCACCCAAGAGCGGGTCTAATTGTGCGCCAGATTTCCAAAGCATTACGGCGTACCTCCAGGTCTTCCAAACAGCAAAGGTACGTTCAGAATAACATGAAGATTCCAATTCAATGATAAATCCATTATTTATGACAATTAGATTACATACAATATCATATCGATTGGCTAAAACGGATTGTCCCACCCGAGAGACTTCATTTCTTCAACGTCAAAGACGGCTGGGAGCCACTGTGCAAGATTCTCAACGTCCCTATTCCAGACGAGCCCTTCCCAAGGATTAACGAAAAAGCTGCAATGAAAGAGCTGAATGAAGCCATGATGAAAGTGGTGTACGGGAGGTGGGGAATGATCATGGGAGGCACATTCGTTGCAGTTATTGGTGTACTTCTATCGAGAAAGGGTTTTTTGCAATAATTGAAAAATGCACTAGCGAGCTTCACGCAAATCTCTGGCAGATGGAATACTAGTAGATAAAGCTAACCATATGTTCTTATCCAAAACGGAATTTCAGAATTTGCTATCTACTGAGAGAGGGTACGCGGGCAAGGTGCCGGCATTGGCTAAACCATTTTTATTCAGAGGTCCAGTATGCAGCTAGTATACAGGCTACAGCATTGTAGCGTACATTTTATCATGGAGCTTCTACACAAATAAGCAGATCGCCAACGACCACCTTCCCTTAATCACGATTTGGTCCTACTCAATACACCTCTTCTGTCATTTAGAATAACTTAATCTTCATCGTTCAAGTCATTCCAATGTCGACAAAAGAAGAAGAAGCAAGAAACGCAGCTCGAGAGGCCGAGGAAGGAGATGACCACGTACTCCCTGTATATTCAGCATTGCCCACAGAAGGGCCAACGGCGGACTCACCTTTCGACTTCCCCTCTGAAGACCCACCCCCAGCTTTTGCTCCAACCGCCTCGTCAGGATCAGCATCAACATCAGCAGGGCCCCAGTTGCAGCGACCCATTGCCATTCCCCAGATCACCCCAGATAAGACTGAGCCGTTTTTGAGCGCTTATGCCCAAGCGCTCCTGCAATATGGCATCACGCCTGAGTCATGGCGTGCGTTTCTCAACACCATGTCGGCCTTTCTAGCTGCCAAAGTGTCTGACCAAGCAGTATCACACGCCGCGGACATCGGCCGGCACGTGACGAATGTACCAAAACGGTTCGGGCAGCACACGGCAGGACATGCAAAGCACATTGGGCACAGTATCCGGAACTCCGCCAAGAGCGGAGACTACGTCGGTGCGGCCATGGGCGTTGTGCACGGCACCATCATGCTGCCCGTTACGACTGCACTTCGAGCTGTGGGTGCAACTCTCAGCTTGCCTATGACGGCTATTAATGCCGCGGCGAAGAAGCCGCTGACGCCGAGGGAGAGAGCCACTGCATATGCAGCGGCTGCAAACGACAAGTGGTTGAGTATGAGAGGGCTGCAGGCACAATTAGTGGATACTGCTGAGCTGGCGAGGACTGTTGGGTTGCCGATGACGCGGCTATTGAATCTTGCGCGTACCGGTAGCGACAGGAGTGCGGTTGGACAGATTGAAGCTTTGAAGGAGTATATATGTGAACTGGAGATTTCCGAAGGGAGTACCTTCGATTTGGAGGCCAGTACTTTGTGGTTGATGATCTCTAAGGAGGGTGGTGCAGCTCCAGTTCCAACGCCAACTTCAGCGGGGGACGTGAAAGGATAAAAACGCTCCATCCATCGACTTGCATTGGAGAAGGTAGCAAGCAAAGTCTCATTGATAGAACCAATCTTCTCACTCTAATAGCAAACCCCACTATTTCAATCCTTAGACCATGGAACAAAATCATACGTAAAATATGAGCAAACCTACTACAACATCCGCTATTCCTCATTCAAACCCATCTATTTTTCGCTCCCAACTATAACACTGTCTCCCACGGAATGCGAAAAGATCTATTAACAGAACGAATAACCTGCACATAACTTGGGAGTTTGTTATAATAGCAGGTTGCAACACTATTTTCTAGCAGCTTTGGGAGCACTGAAGGAGCTGTGCCTTGCTGAACGAAGCTGTGTTAGGACAGTGGTCAAGAGACAGCCGATTCGGCCTACTAGTTATTGGGTTTGAGGGTGGTGGAGTATAAATATGGGAATCTTAAATGAACAGGTCGGTCGCACTCGGGAATGGAATGCTCGGGAAAGAGAAGATATGCATGCCTATCATTCCTTGAAATTTCTCAACCTTCAGCAGTAACCAATTGTCCGGTTGTACCCCGCAATCCATACACCATCCCAGAATCCTTCTTTCTCATAGTACCCAAAACTTCAACTAGGCCCTTCGTATACCCGTCTCTGTCAATGCGCTTCAGGCAATTTACAATGGTGTCCCAATTCCCCCAAAAAGGATGTGCGGTGTGCCCCTCACGCCGGTGCCCTAGAGCAGCGCAAACAACACCATTGACAAGAATAGTATGTTGTCTATCAAGGACAAAATTGAAAAGTTGACACAACTTGACTCCAGACGGCTTCACTAGATCGTTCGGAAGGGCCCAGGCTCCTCCAGATACCACGGGATGCATCGGTGTAATTACGAGGCCATTCTCGAACTTGGCCATGGTAATCTCTCCCTTCGGCACGGGCAATACCATAACGCACACCACTTCGGCTGTATTGCCTTCGAAGTCGCATTTGATGAGGTCTCCTTTCCTAAGCTCACTCACGGGCTTGAAATCCCCGCCGCTTAGATGTACTTTGCTTTCTCCTCCAAAACACCCGTCGACATAAAAGCTACGAACAGCACGGTGGGCTCCAAAGGAAACAACTTTTTTCGCCTGTGGAACCGACGAAGTTGACTGTACCGAGTTGGCAGCTATACGGGGAGCGTCTCCTGCAGACGGGGCCGGATAAGTGGGTTGTGTGGAGGTCGAAATTATACGTGCAGCCGCTCTTGCTTGTGTTCTTGGCATCGGTAGCAGTGGTAGATGGGGTAGTGGAGGAGGTGGAGGCGGAGGTGGAGGCGGTCCATCGGATCCAGGTATTTGTGGAACTTGCGACTTGAGTTGTGCTGAGGTGGAAACTGATGTATTCTCGGCAGCACCGATTGGTAATGGAACTGGAGACGATGGTGATAAAGGGACCGAGTTTTCGTGTGGCTCGAGATCGTTGTTGCCGAAACAGTTGAAGATAAAGCCAGAAAGCTGTCTAGACTTCGTGCTCCTCTTAGCGTCGGCAGGCCTGTCCGCCTTCCCTGAACTACGACGTTTATTGCTGCTCATGGTGCTGGGTATCGGATCCAGCTTTCCTAAAATTCAGGTGTCTAGTAAGCTCAACGCTTCCAAAAAGGCTTTATCACAACTGCCTTACCCCTCGAAATGTCAAAAGCTCGCTCTGGTTGCCTGTCTTCTTGAGCTAGACAGTGCAATTCGTCTGAGGGAAGAGATCCCTGGCCTCGATCATGATGCTTCTCCATCTTTCCAATGGATTGAAAGTTCTCCACAAAGTACTAAACAAGTTTTGAGGGAGAAATTCAAACATGCCCAATGGGAATTCGGGAGTAGAAATATGAGTTCCCGTCCAAGTCCGAGGAGGCGCAGCAAAAGCCACAGGGCTCAGTGACCAATCTGGTTGCTCGCCAACCACTCAGCTGCAGTGGCGCAGCCCAGAACGCTAGGTAACATTTACCAATAAGCAGTGACCTTAGTGTGCGTTCATGATTGATTGCCTCGAGCGAGGCTGCGAATGAGGGCACCTTGTGAGAAAAGAAGCAACACGTTTTTTTCTGCGTCTGACAAGTCATTCTCGAACTTAGAGTTGCGATAATAATATTGGGAATTTGCAAGAATATACATCCCATCCAGTGTCTTCTTCATACAGGAGACCTGAAAATGTTCACCAGATTTGCCTTAAAGGTTTTTAGGAGCATCGTTTTCTTCTTCTTTTCTCCTTTTTTTCAAAACTCAAATTCGCTTCCTGGCTCAGCGATCAAACTATGGTACCATTATTACCTTTACTACGTTTGTCTTCCAGAACCGCCAGAGCCTGTGCCACTTTCAAGGTCTCTGGATGCTTTCCTCCAAGCAGCTGTTCTCTGGCAACATGTACTTGGTGGTATAATTCCACCGCTTTGTCATATTGATTCAACTGGTCAAAGACCGTGGCAAGACCCTCGATAGACCTCAAAGTGTCTGCATGAGCTTCCCCAAGTAAAGCCGTCCGACCTGCTATAGCTCGCTTGAAATGCCTTTCAGCTTCAACAAGATCATCTTGGCAAGCAAGCACAGACGCAATGCCGTGAACGGCTCGCAGCACGTCTGGATTCTCCACTGCAAAATACATCTCACTTCCATGGAGAGCCCGTATGTATAAAACTTTTGCCTCTTCAAGCAATCCTGTTCTCAAGTAGAGATTTGCTAAACCACACACAGACCGCAAAGTCTGGGGGTGAGCAGGACCAAATTGCTTTTCTCGGCCTTCCATAGCCTGTATGTATAATACCGCCGCATCTTCATATCGCTCCCGTCTGTCATAGAGGTTGGCGAGGGCATTGATCGTCCTGAGAGTGTCCGGATGATCTGAGCTACGTATTTTTCCACTTTCATTTATAACATACTGAAACATCTCCTCTGCCTTGTCAAATTGGGCTTGGTGTCCATAGGCGAGCCCTAGATTGTGCATCGTCTGGAGTAGGTCGGGAATCCTTTTGCTAGCTTTTCCTCGGATACCTTCGAGGATTATTTCACCTAGGTCAACCGCATCTTTGTATCTTCCTTGCTTGTCGTAGACTTCAATCAGACCTTGTGCCGTTATGAGTGATTCCATGTCCGAATCCCGGCTCAACCTCTTCTTATCTGCAAGAGCTCTTTGGTAAAGCTTTTCTGCCTCGTCATACTGCCCTTGCTTGACTAGGACTCCTGCTAACCCACGTAACACCTGGATAATTTCAGTTGAGTTCAATGTGGAATTACGTTGCTCCTCTGGACTACTCAAGGCTTGTCGATAGAGTCTTTCTGCATCTTTGTATCGACCTCTATTCCGAAAGTACCCAGCGATCTCCACATTGGTCGAAGCAATTTGGCGATTGACCTTCTTCCGTGAAATCATCCAAGTTGTCAACACTTCAATATGCGGTACGATCGATTCACATGTGGGCCACCACCTGGGAGACATTCGGTCCTCCACCATCTGGAAAGCGTCGCAGATTATGGTTGCTGCTGCCTCGAAAAGAGCTGCTTGGCGATCAGAATCCATGGTCAATTCTTGAACCATGAATTTGGTTAAATTATGCATCCGTAGCTCTAAGGGCGAAACGTCGTCGATGAGAGTGACCAACGACAGATCTTGAAGCTGGTGTAAGGCACCTTGGAGTTGAGCCGGCGATAAGATGACGCCCAACAGCTCCCCAGGAATGTGTATGCTTCCAGAATTTTTCTCTGAATCGAGTTTGTCTCGCTTTTGGATATGTCTCTCAGGATTATTTTGACTCGGAACACGTCGAAATATTTTTCGCACAAGGTTTGTTTTTCCAGCTGGAGCGTAATTTGCAGTTGTCGTATTTTGCAAATCCCTCGTGGCTATCAGGTCTTTGCAAGCCCTGCTAATCATATCGAGCTGTATACTTTCGGAGTCTAGAAAAGACAGTAATTGCAATAGAATGTTGGCATCTGGAAGTGCGGCTATTCGTTTGAAACGCTCCTTGAACGTCGCGGTCACAGACCTCTCTTCGTAAGGAGACAGAGTATTGTTTGGGATGTTCCAGCTCAGGAGCTTCAATAACCAGAGAATTTAGCATTGGTGATTTGTTCTCTCGGACCAGTATTCTGAACTCACCTTAATCTTTTCTCCACTATTGTATAAGGTCAACATCTCGGCTGGGGTCTTGCGGGCTTCCTTCATAAAGGAAGCCGCTTGTGCCACGGCCAATGGTAAACACCCGACACATTGGACTAAATTTTCCGCTAGTTGAGAGGAAGAAATGGTTTCTGTGGCAAGCTCAATGCCTGCGATTCTCAAAAGTAGAGTGGTGGAATCTGTAAGTCCTGGCACTTGGAGCTCTAATATCCGATCTCGCGATACATCGACGATGTCTCTAGCAACATCTTCAGTTCTCGTTGTAATAATGATGTCGCCACGTGAGTTCTGACTGGGTAAGAAGTCCTGGAGAAGTCCTACTGCTGATTTGTCGACATTGTCTAGAACGAGAAGCCACCTGGCGTTGTTGTTGAGGCTATGAGTTTCTAGCCAACATTTCGCCATCAACAAAGACACGCTTTGATCGTGGTGATACCGGTCAGGGTGGCCGACCAAGGCCAGCAATTTCGTAATTCCCTGGTTAACCTTTTCGATCGAAGCAGCCGAAATCCAGAAAATGAAGGAATGGTGGCGGGCGTCAAACGAGACCGTGGCATACTTCAATGCCAGTTGTGTTTTGCCCACCCCCGGCATTCCGAATATGGCACAGCGGTTGCTATTGCCATCGGCCAGAGGATTCTCGGCCAACTTTGACTGAAGCATTTTGCTTATCAATTTTAGCTCTTCCGATCGGCCGGTGAAGTTTCTTGACAGAAGCTTTTGAGGCGAATTGTTAAAAGGCTCCAAAGCTAATTGTTGATCTGCTGTACTGGGAGAACTGAGTAGTTGAGCGAAGAGCCGACGCAACTCTTGAAATCAGGCTTGATATCAATAATTGTTACTTCGTGTATAGAACCAAGTTGAGACCTACCCTTTGCTTCCTCTCTAGTTTGAACCATGTGCTCGATTTGAGCAATTCTGTCAACTTCCTTTGCTGCTTTATTGATAGCTTTTATACAAGTCTCGAAATCACCACGTAGTGAGTTCCACGTCGAGCGCCAGATCGTCCCTAGAACGGTTATTGGATCGTGGGCAATGTGAATGAACAGGAAATTAATAGAATCTTACGGGCAGCCGATCGGTCGTAAAGTTGAATAGCCAAGAGTGCAAAATGGGTGAACTCCCCAAATAAGTCGGTAAGTGGAGCGATCAGCATTTGTATTCGAGAAGATCCAAACAGTTCTACGTATATCTCAAAGGATGGAAGAGAAGTTAACAGGTCATAAAAGAGGTCAAGAACTTCACTGAAAGTATCAGAGATATCGCCTGCAATCTACCTGTTTGTTAGATCTTTATTTTTGCAAAAGATCATTTAGAACGGACTCACGATCATAAGAAATTTGAGAGAACCCCAAGTCAATCCAATTAGGCTGACCCCCATGATCTGTGGTGATGACTGGGCTAGCATATCAATGGCTGCCCCAAATCTCTCGAACCGTCGGAGCAGCCCCGTTCCGATCCGACGAATCTGCTCTTTGGCCTGGTTTGATGGAGGGGAGTTCTCAATGACTCTCCTGAGCTGGTCTAAGACATCTTGGAGACTTGTGGATGTGGCGATGATATTAAAATCAGAGTCGGTCAAGGAACCTTTCTCTTTTCGAGCTCGGAGCTCCTGCACTGCATTTTGGTAAACTTCTTCAAAGGTATAGCTCGCGCTTCTTTTGATCAGCACAAGTGGAGTGTACGAAGCAGGATCTTGAGTACCCTTGGCCCGATGACATTATGCAAATTTAACCTAACTCCTACAACTAGCATATCAGATAGATGGGGCTGACAATATCGATTGATCTGTAAGTTTCCAGCATGCCAGTTGAAATGTCTTCGGCAAGCGACCTCGGATATGACTAAAAAAAGTTGAGGAAGCGCAGTCGAAAAAGAGGAAGTCGCCTGGACCACACAAATACGCGAGCGAGGGAGGCGCAGTGCAGGCAGTCGCCTTTTCGAGGCAACACCAATGGCACAGCCTCGGCCAACGTGACGAAATAATAATAGCTTTGCTGTGTCCTATCATGGGCCAATGGGCCAAAGGCAAAATCGGATAATATTGTGCAAAAGGCCAGATACGGAGATTTCGGCCAAAGTCTTATGAATATAGGCGCTTGTCCACTATAAAAGTGCAAACTGTACTGCGACAATTTCAAAGCATAAAGGTTGCGCAATCTAATTCCAGGAACAATCCTCATCATCAAAATTGGCCATTAGAGATATGACTGTTTGTATGACTTGCGCGACCATTTCAACCACACTGTGCGATTTCATATCTTCTCCTATGCTCAGGACAACCAGCGGCTCAAGCTCTCAACAAAAAAAAAAAGCTAGTGCAAGCGCAAGCGCAAGCTATTCTTTTAAACCTACAGTGGCCAGCTGTTACAGATATCTATTATTCCCCCTCGTTGTTGCTTCGGCTGACTCAGTCAACCGTCAACATTGACTGGATCATGGTGGAGGCGACATCCAGACTCTGTCAGCGGCGGTAGAGTTGAGCTACCCCGCAGTTTCCAGCAGCTGCAGCTGCCCTATTACGATCAGTGGTGATGAATTCGGGTTCTATTGGCTGCTTCTGGACTCGCTTGGGACAAAAGAATCTCGGCAAGTTGCCGAGATCAGGGGTGACGTGACGATTATTAACTGACAGCGCCACCCCATAACATGAACTGTTGCTGGTCATGACGCAGTTACATGTGTTGGAATTTTCAGCAGAGTGAATAATTCGGGTTTTATATACCTGGATTTATTTAAACCTGCGTACAGAAAACGAAGAGCATATTCAAAGACATTAAAGGGGAATTCACGATGGATTTTGAGGCGGACAGTCATGATCTGGCACGTGTTGATCGTGAGATTAAAGGCGAGGCTCAGAAGCGACCGATACTCGAGTCTGGAGCAGAATTAACAGATCTGGGATGGCATAAGAATCTAGCTGATATGCCTGGTACATTGATTGCAGGTGTCACGAATGAAAGCTTGTTTGCTATGATCCGTCGTTTCAATAAGGTAAGCATACGCCTATCTTGTTTAACAGGTGCGCATCTTTCAAAGCTTACAGCGTTGTCTAGGATGTCTTCGATGTCCAGGCTGTACCTCTGGTAGCGACAACCGGGCTTGATCTAACAGAGGCTTGGGATGATGATCATTCGACCGATAAAATCACACTACATTTGCAACGCTTTTATTTGAGCATTTTTCTGGGGTTGACAAGCTTTGGGAAGCAAATATCACGATTAAGATCATGGAAGGATGCCAATAGAACCGCCGCATTTTGTGTAGTGAGTATTATCCGTAAATCTAGAGGAGAAGAATCCTTGAGCTCATTTTAGTGCTAGACTTATTTCTCGGCATGGGTTTTTAACTTCCTCATTCCATTATCTTTGGGAATGCTTTTAGTCATTGTGGCGTCTGAAAGAGCTCGCAACGTTCTATTCCCCTCTGCCCCAAGAGCTTTGGTGAACATCAGTACTGGAGGCCTGCAGAAACCACAATCAGGGCAGCTGGGTTCTATAGATACCTTAACGGGAGCCCCAGAAAAGGCCGAAGGAGAGGCCAGAGAAGAAGAGGCCGCGAATTTCGTCGACAATCTTCGCCATATCATTGCTCGTGCTGTGGGAATGCATGAAAACAAGAACAGCGAAGGAGATCCGTTAGAAGGCAAGGTACCTAAGCCAATTCGGAAGGCAATCAGATCAGTCAAAGCCGCTGGTTCGGCGCCAGGCCATGCAACTGGTGAATCCGGAAAGGATATGACCCAGAAGCCAATGGAGGAACTGTTGTGGGATAAAGCGAAGCCAAAAGTTATCGAGCCTGTGGTTAAGAATACGCCCCATGTCATTGGAGAGATTGTTGATAACTGGGAGCGTTTTGCCCAGTCAGTGATTATTTCGAAGCTATTGTAATACATACTTGCAAACTAACGCGAATACAGCGCAATCTCGCCTACCCCTCCGTTTTCTCGATTGTCCTTTCTAAGAATCGAAGCTGTCCTCATGCCACTATTCTTAGCCTCACTATTCGTCCCTCAGCGCATAGTCTACAAAGGAACAGGGCTGGCTGTCGGCTTCGGCCTGTTCGGCGAACCCATCATCTCACGATTCCTCACATTGCTCAACGGAAAATTCCCTTCCTGGATGGAGATGCTTGAGCCAAAAAAGTTGATCTATTCAAATTCATAACATATGAGATCATACTAACATGTTTCCAGCAACATCCTCCGCGGCGTTCCGACCAACAACCAGCTGACTCTCACTCTTCTGCGTATCGGCGAAGCCCACCACAGCCCGCTTCCTCCCGTCCCAAGCACCACATCAACTGATTCCAACTCCCTTCCCAATATCCACATTGACCAAGTCCCACTCAATGCTTCCCATCGCGAAATTATCCGAGCCGTCGAGCCGTCGCCCATGCTTAACGGCTCCGGTGACGATTCCTCCTCCCCCGAAAACGCCAGCGAAGGAGAAAGCGAGAAGCCAACGAAGCACAGGCATCTTTCCAAGTTCCTCACGTACCTTAAAGGCAATACTAAAGCTACCGTGCAGAGCAAGCTCGCAATTGACCACGTCCGTGCTGCAGCTGGCTCCTCCAAAGCCCAGGGCCATCTCGGCGTCCTGCCCGAAAAGAAAAATCTCATCTATGCCGGCCCCGCAGAATTCAAAGCTCGCTTCAATGGGGAGAAAGGCTGGTTATACATCAGTAATACCAGCGCGTCTGCAATTACCAACTCCGCATCCACTGAGCCACGCCTCCTGTTTATTACCGAAGACCCCCGCAACCAACATAGTAAGATCGATGCTTCAGATACAAGTACAACGCTCTGGTCGATGAAGCTTAAAGATATCCACCGTCTTAAGCGCGCAACGGCGTTCATGGGCAAGCTAGCTGAGAAGGCGGCCAACTGGTCGGAAGACACGGAACTGTTGAGTAGCCTCGAGATCGATGATGAGAAGGGGGAGACGTGGCGCTTTACGGCGATTCCGGAACGGGATGCGCTGTTTAATCGCTTGATCGCGGTAGGGGAACAGAGGTGGGAGAATATGTGAAACTTTGATGGGCTAAGTTGAGGAAGAATGGCAGGAGCATGATTGTTAAGACGTCGAAATCTAGCTCCCCACTTCATAGGATGCCAGGGAGCAGTTTAGACCTAGTATGTTGAGCATCCACTCGCAATATCACTCGTTGTTGTCAGCGTTGATCTGATTTATTTACTATGCTGCCATTACTTCAAACTTATCTTGCCGTTATATACCTAGATCTTCTCAGCTGGGTCGTTGATCACTTGCCAGGATATACTCCGCGTGAAGACTGAAAACGTGCTAGTATATCATAGCTCTAAACCGTACCTTTCAATTCAATCGGTTACTAAATAATCTGACGCAAGGGGTCAGAAGAGCCTTGGTGTCAGTGGCTGAAGTAGTTGAGCACTTGAAAATGTTTCCTGTCTACAATAGGTTCTTCCTTCTTGTAGGCTTGTTTAAGAGAAGAGCAACTCTCTCGAATCTTTCAAAATTCTCAGCCGCTGGAATGCAATTCTTCTTTTCTATCAGATTGGTGCTTAGCTTTTAGGGCTTCTCCTTCGATCTCTGTCAGCTGTGGATCACTCGGGTTTCTACGGCAGTGAAAGAAAATTCTTCGCGTTCAATAGCGTCGGGCATAATGTTTCAAATGGTATTCCAATATTAATCAAATAGTAGGTTACTTTGAGGAGTGTAGGTAAATAGACATCCCCTCAAATCCTCAAACGTTGTACACGCCTGATTCCGGGCTGAAACCAACCAACCTCTCTGCAGCCATGCTCGGCCGGAACTTCGCTTCCTTACCAGCCAGCTCTGCCCCTTTCGCCTTATTCTGCACGTCGATGAACTGAAAGCCCTCTGCGCCTGACTTGGCAGCTTCTGGCAGAAAGTCGTATATCGCTTTGGCATAGCCGGGTTCGATATTCCAGAGTTGGGCAAGATAGCCGACCTTGATAACCTTCGCGGTGACGAGTCGTAGTAAGCTCGCCGTATTGCGGTGCAAGTTCTCGCGCTGGGAGTCACTCATGACTCGCGTATATAACTCGCGTGCCTGGTCGTAGTCCGAGAGCTTGCCTTCGTGGTGATAGTGACTCTTCCTGGACACAATATTGTCGGCAACGACGTACGGGGCTTCAGCAGTATCAGGGCGAAACTTGTGTTTGAACGAGTTGGGTACGTATTGGGGATTCCCTGCGTGGTTTGCATCGTTGCGGGTGCCGCCGTCAAAGTTGAGCGAGCTGTAAGAACCAGCCATGAAAGGGCAGTTGACAGGCACCTGATGCAGGTTCACGCCGATCCGATGGTACTGGGCGTCGCGGTAGAAGAACATGCGGAACTGCAGCAAAGGATCCGGACTATCCTCAATGCCGGGAACCATGCTGCCTGGCGAGAAGGCAGCCTGCTCCACGTCGCGGTGAAAGTTTTCAGGGTTCTTGTTCAGGACAAGTCTTCCAAATTCGTGCATCTGTTGCCAGGATCAGTAAATTTTCACCATCCCCGTGTCATCTTAGAATGACTTACTGGAAATTGTGCCCGTGGCCAGACTTTGGTGACATCGAACGGGTCGAAGCCTAAAATGTTTGCATCTGCCTCTTCCGGTTGCATAATCTGCACGTTGGCCGTCCATTCGACCTCCTCCCCATTCTCCATAGCATCCCAAAGCTCGCGCTTAGAGTAATCGGGATCTTCTCCACTCGTTCTGGTCGCTTCATCTGCCGTGAATTGCTTTTGGCCATGTTTGGCAAGGAAGTGATACTTGATATAGACAAATTTTCCTTCCTTGTTAACCCACTTGAACGTGTGACAACCATAGCCGTGGTTATTACGCCATCCATCCGGAGTACCGTGATCACTGAAGAACATCATGCCTGCATGGTTGGCCTCTGGTGTAAGAGCGAGAAGATCAAAAAGGGAATTGTAGTCCAGCAAAAAGTTCTTCGGGCTCCGAGACTGTGATCGAATAACATCTGGACCTTGGATAGGATCGCGGCAGAAAAAGACCGGCTATGAAAATGTTATAGAGGTGCCGCTGCCCATACATAGATTGTGCTGCTTACCCAATTAAGCCCAACGATATCATAATTTCCTTCTCCAGTGTAAAATTTAATTGCAAAGCCACGTGGATTGCGTGCCAGATCAGGAAACTCGCGTCCAAGGGTGACGGTAGAGAAACGCATGAAGATTGGTGTTTTCACGCCCTTGCCACTGAGGAAGTTGGCCTTAGATTGTCAGCATGGGCACAGTATAGCCATTGCATCGACAGCGTCACGCCATACCTTGGTCAAATCAGACACATCTGCAGTTGTCTCAAAATAGCCAAAAGCTCCACTACCGCAAGGGTGTACCATTCCTATCTTGTGTCAATACTCACTGAACAGCCTTTGGAAATGTGGGTTGGCATACTCTCCAGATTTTTGCTCCGATTGAAATGTTGTTGTTTCTGGAATAAAAAGGTATCACTTGCCAAAGGCAGGCCTCCAACT
This sequence comes from Stipitochalara longipes BDJ, assembly GCA_009732865.1. Lineage (NCBI taxonomy): Eukaryota > Fungi > Ascomycota > Leotiomycetes > Helotiales > Hamatocanthoscyphaceae > Stipitochalara > Stipitochalara longipes. Next base: position 89,499 of record ML769349.1, on the reverse strand, counting down.
GTCTTGCTATGAGCAGGGTCAGGAAAGGGAATACCCTCGTTGTTTGTGAAGTATGGACCATCATCTTCACGGATGCCTCCGCTCTGTACTCCTGACACTTTGGCAATGATTTTTGCAGGACCATCGTTGGCGTTATTGAAGAGCGAGGCGCGTTGAAGCGGACGAGGGTCGCCACCTGCAGCACCGATCGTCGACTGGATGGCTTGGAGAGGATGTAAGTTGGCCATTGTGGTGGCAGCTTGATCCATTCTACTGTTGATAGATTCAAAGAGAGCAGGATAAGAAGGGATGGCCAGGGGAATAAGTACAGACCTCAAGCAGAGCAATCATGCTAGATTGGAGGATGACGTTCGGCAATATGCAAACAACGCTCATTCGATCCCCAAAAAGTATGACATATCTTCTTTGGATTTCATTGTATCACTCAGAAAGAATACAGTCGGGATACGCTCCAGTCGGTATAAGCTCCGCTCAATCGCAATCTAGAACGCACTATCCTAGTAGAGTGATTTGGGATGACAGAGTGAAATAGCAAAGAGGGTTAAATTACCCGTTCTACCAGTGCGTCTTTTCCGGCAATATCGCCGATTCGTTGTGAATTATCCCAGGGAGATGCTAAGGGGAACGGGGAGAACCAATGGCTTCCCCCTTCCGGGCGGAGCTGAAGATCCGCCGGAGACGTCTGGCCCCTGGGTTCGGTTGCATCTCGCTTCTCCCACCCGTGGCCACGGATCTTTTTCAGATAATCGCTAGATCAGATTACATCACCTAAACCTGCGGACGTTGAGCTCCGAACAAATTTGAAATGATGGGAAACAGCTGTATTCAAGCTTATACCTCATTCTTAATGACGAGATCAAAGAGCCGCGCCCATACCAAACTTCCCTCTACCAGTTCTCCCTTACTTTGATGACATCACTCCCTTTTCTTTAACACATCTCTGATAGCACCAACCATATTGAGAAGATAAAGAGACTTGCTAATTGGATGTAGTGACGGTGCGTGTTGCCAAGACAAACTAAAACGGGGCTTTAAAGGGGTAATAGGAAGAATATTAGAAGAATTCCCTCTCAATCCAGTTCTAAATCCAGTTCTAAATCCAGGCCGTTCTTTGTACCTATCGGATTCACGAAAATATCCCCATCTAAAGGGCCAAATAATAAATCGTTAAGTCAACCAGTAAAGCACGGCTTTATTTTGAAGACCTTGTCTATGGAAAATGGAGGGAGCTTACTCGAGGATAAATTTAATCCTCCC